>QXTE01000543.1:168048-267321 GCA_003942145.1 Platysternon megacephalum | reverse complement strand
CATTGGTGAGGCCTCATCTAGAGTACTGTGTCCAGTTTTGGGCCCCACACTACAAGAAGGATGTGGAAAAATTGGAAAGAGTCCAGAGGAGGGCAACAAAAATGATTAGGGGGCTGGAGCACATGACTTATGAGGAGAGGCTGAGGGAACTGGGATTATTTAGTCTGCAGAAGAGAAGAATGAGGGGGGATTTGATAGCTGCTTTCAACTACCTGAAAGGGGGTTCCAAAGAGGATGGATCTAGACTGTTCTCAGTGGTAGCAGATGACAGAACAAGGAGTAACAGTCTCAAGTTGCAGTTGGGGAGGTTTAGGTTGGATATTAGGGAAAAAAATTTCACTAGGAGGGTGGTGAAGCACTGGAATGGGTTACCTAGGGAGGTGGTGGAATCTCCTTCCTTAGAGGTTTTTAAGGTCAGGCTTGACAAAGCCCTGGCTGGGATGATTTAGTTGGTGTTGGTCCTGCTTTGAGCAGGGGGTTGGACTAGATGACCTCCTGAGGTCCCTTCCAACCCTGATAGTCTATGATTCTATGAAGACAACTGACTCTTGATAGGTTTCAGAGTAATAGCCGTGTTAGTCTGTATCCGCAAAAAGAATAGGAGTACTTGTGGCACCTTAGAGACTAACTGTCAACCATGAAGAGAAGCCATGAAACAAAGCACAGAGAAGAAGAGCTGGATGAACCTGGCAAACTGGTGTACAAAGAAAAAGAAACAAAGGGATAAAAGAGGAAGCTGTATATAATGCCACCAAAACCTATGATTTTGAGAATGAAATTTTAACCTGTGAAGAAATGTCACTCTCTCAATAGCCAGCAAACAGGAAAATATCTATGGGACTTAATTACACACTGAACTACAACCGGGATGAACTGCATCAAGAACTAATGAATAACAAAACAGATTGCTTGCATCATCATAAAGCGTGGAGCAGGTAAGAAGATGAAGTAGCTTGTTTTGATTACCAGTTTATTTCAATTGAAATTGAAATGCCAAAGAATTGTACTGAATGTGGAAAATCTGGGAAGAACCAGTGTGGCACCAACATAGATTCTGTGCAGCTTTGATCAATCCTAGCAAAATATGACTTCTAAAAGACTTAATGATACTGAAGTCCTTACTGGCAACATCAGGGCCGCCCAGAGGGGGGGGCAAGTGGGGCAATTTGCCCCAGGCCCCGGACCCCGCAGGGGCCCCGCGAGCCCTGGCCGAGAATCCCTTCCCTGGCTACTCACCCGGCGGCGGTCTGGGTCTTCGGCAGCACTTTGGCGGCGGGTCCTTCAGTGCTGCTGAAGACGCGGAGCGAGAGAAGGACCCGCCACCGCCGCAGACTCGGAGCACCGCCCGGTGAGTACAAGCACCGCAATGGGTGGCGCCTATTTTATGTCCGCTCCCCTGCTTTGCCCCAGGCCCCCTGAATCCTCTGGGCGGCCCTGGGCAAAATTCTTATGGACTTTGACTTCAGCAGGGACATTTGATTAAGGACTTCAGGAATGGGCTCTTAATCTCTGATGAGTTTAAGCAATTAAAACCTGAAGCCATATATATATTTTCACTGCTTCATCTTCACCATGCATTATCAGCCAGCAGAATTAAGAGAAATTACCAAGACCTGAAGTGGAGGAGAACATCCACTCCTCATAGAATATCATAGTCTATCAGGGTTGGAAGGGACCTCAGGAGGTCATCTAGTCCAACCCACTGCTCAGAAGCAGTGACTGTGGAATTGTGATCTCAATCGCACTGGTCAATAGGCAAACTTGGTTCAGAACATCAGTAGGGGAGATCCACCTGGTTCTGATGAAAAATAGAACATTTCCAAAATATGAGTGGATGTTTCTCTGGCTACCTGCTCATAGATCAATCAAACAGACACTTGGATTCAGATTTTCAAAGGAGTCAAAGGGAGTTAGGTGTCCAATTCTCATTAATTTGGGCAGCTCACTCTCTGGCTTCCTTGAAAATCCGAGACTTGCATTTTAACCGGGGTTCCTGAAGCAGTCCTGACAACCCTTCAGGCTAACAAATTTTAGTTGCACAACATGGATGGGGCCAAAGGAAGTTAAAACCCTTTTGACCTGAAGTATTTTTTAAATCATGTTTAATAGCCACTGCAGAAAACATTAATTAAGCATAGATGGGGCCTTAAATAGTACGTAGTAATTTGAGCTTTACACCTCTCATCCCTCAATAGTCAATGTGTTTGGGCTAGAGCCACAAAAGGACGTCAGCCCCACTGAGATCCTCAAAAACCCCACTCAACTAAGGTTCCAAGGTGCTGACATTCAGCCATTAAAGTCCCATAGGTACCTACATTTCTGCCAGTGAACAGGTGGACAGCTGCCTTGGTCTAGGCACTCTCCTCACTCCTAAACCCCAGCATGATCCTCAAACTAGGCCTATCTCATCCACAGGGCCCAATGGTGGGGGGTAGGGGGGTGTACCTAAACCCACACAAAGCCACCAGAGGAGGACGCACCCTGCTAGAAGAATGTGAAGTAAATAGGGTAAAGTCTAAACAATCATAATCTTGCTTCTGGCCTTGCTTTTAATTTAAACAGGCTGAATAAGCAAGCAAGAGAATGTAAGTGAAAGCACAAGGCTGCACCCCCCACCCCCACCAAAGGAGCTGATAGTCTTGCCTTTCAGTAATAAGATAAGATAAGGGGACCCAATCGAGCAAGGGGCTGCTATGGTAACCAAGCAGTTGGAAGGTGTAAGGAAGAGACACTGAGTCTGCGAGAGAGTGACCATGGCCAAAAGTAACCCCGCTCCTTACCCTTCCTGTCAAGTACGAAAGAGATGGTCTTATTGCCCCTAGACTCAAGACTCCCCAGAACGGACCATGACCATCTACTGAAAGGGGTGGTACCAGGGCAGGGGCATTACAAGTATCATTCAGTTTGCCAAGAAGAGGGAGCTCCGTCGGCGTGCGGAGCTAGGGGTCAGGAGAAGAAGGGGCTCTATCAGTGTATAGAATTGTAGTTGGGGGAGGGGAAGAGGAAAACTCCATCAGCATATAGAGATACGCCCGACTGGTGTGAAGGGCTTTGGAATATGCTTGTTTAGCCACAGTAAACCCTTCGCATTGCCTGCAGACTGGACTCTGGACTGGTATTTTCTGGCAAACTGTGTCTGGGAACTGAGAGGGAGATTCATAGATTCTAGGACTGGAAGGGACCTCGAGAGGTCATCGAGTCCAGTCCCCTGCCCTCATGGCAGGACCAAATACTGTCTAGACCATCCCTGATAGACATTTATCTAACCTACTCTTAAATATCTCCAGAGATGGAGATTCCACAACCTCTCTAGGCAATTTATTCCAGTGTTTAACCACCCTGACAGTTAGGAACTTTTTCCTAATGTCCAACTTAAACCTCCCTTGCTGCAGTTTAAGCCCATTGCTTCTTGTTCTATCCTTAGAGGCTAAGGTGAACAAGTTTTCTCCCTCCTCCTTATGACACCCTTTTAGATACCTGAAAACTGCTATCATGTCCCCTCTCAGTCTTCTCTTTTCCAAACTAAACAAACCCAATTCTTTCAGCCTTCCTTCATAGGTCATGTTCTCAAGACCTTTAATCATTCTTGTTGCTCTTTTCTGGACCCTCTCCAATTTATCCACATCTTTCTTGAAATGCGGTGCCCAGAACTGGACACAATACTCCAGTTGAGGCCTAACCAGTGCAGAGTAGAGCGGAAGAATGACTTCTCGTGTCTTGTTCACAACACACCTGTTAATACATCCCAGAATCACGTTTGCTTTTTTTGCAACAGCATCACACTGTTGACTCATAGGAGGGAGTTTATATAACTTTATAACGTTTAGCTCAGTGGTTAGTGCTCTCACCCAGGGCCTGGGTTCATTTCCTTCCTCTGCCTGCCATGGAGAAGGAATTTGAACGTGGGTCTCCCACCTCCCCAGACAGTGCCCTGACCACTGGCCTATGGGGTATTCTTGGGCCAGGGCTCCTCAATTGCTTCTGTTGACACAGTTCCATGGTGCATACATAATTAAATATGCCTTGGGGCATGGGGATTGGAACCCAGGTCCCTGGGTGAGTGCTCTGACCCCTGGGCTAAAAGTTCTAAGGGGAGACAGTAACAACCCCTCCCCGCCACACACACACATTTTTTGCAGGAAAGGGCTTAGGCACCTAACTCCAGGAAAGGGCTCACAGCCGAGAACCCGAAGTAGAGCTGCGTCTGACGAAGTGGGCATTCACCCACGCTTATGCTCCAATACATCTGTTAGTCTTTAAGGTGCCACAGGACTCTTTGTTGCTTTTTACAGATCCAGACTAACACGGCTACCCCTCTGATACTTGACAAAGTAGAGATGGGCACTCCCTCTGATCCACATACACTCTTTGAGGGGTGGGGCTTAGGCCAGAACCCTCTCTGGCTAGCATGCTGGCTTCTGTGGATCCCATTCCTATGCACTTAACTCTCATAGAATCATAGAATATCAGGGTTGGAAGGGACCTCAGGAGGTATCTAGTCCAACCCCCTGCTCAAAGCAGGACCTAATCCCAACTAAATCATCCCAGCCAGGGCTTTGTCCAGCCTGACCTTAACAACCTCTAAGGATGGAGATTCCACCACCTCCGTAGGTAACCCATTCCAGTGCTTCACCACCCTCCTAGTGAAATAGTTTTTCCTAATATCCAACCTAAACCTCCCCCACTGCAACTTGGGACCATTACTCCTTGTTCTGTCATCTGCCACCACTGAGAACAGCCGAGCTCCATCCTCTTTGGAACCCCCTTTCAGGTAGTTGAAAGCAGCTATCAAATCCCCCCTCATTCTTCTCTTCTGCAGACTAAACTCCCCATGCATTGTCTAGGGAGCCTCACTCACTGACTCTCCCCATGCATTGTCTAGGTGCCTAACTGGGGGCTGTGGGTTCAGCAAGATACCTAAAAGTTAGGCACTGCAACGCTGAGCATGGCAACCCCCAAGTCCCCTTTGTGAATAAAAAGGAGGTTGTTTGTGAGCAGAATTCTGTGCTGATGTAGATGGTCTCTGAGGTTTTCTCCTCACCCTTGGAAAGGAAATAAGGCCTGCGAACAAACAGAAGACTTTCAAGTAGCTGCTTTTCACCTTCTCTATCTACAACCACCTGCCCTTAAACAGCCAGTTAATACAATTTCAGTGCTAAATTAAAAAAATATCATGGGCAATTCCCATTTTTTTTTAAGCAAGGGAGCTGCCTCAGGAGGGCTGTTGTGGAGGAATGAAGGGGACTACCTCAGCCGGACTGCTCCAGGGTGAGTATGGGAAGGTTACCTATAGAGCGATGTACACAGGGCTGCTTGTCGGGCAGTATAGAGATTGTATTGGAGGATATATAAGGAGATGTTGGGGCAGGATGGGGGATTAAATAGGGGATGTATAATTGGTTGTTAGGGGTTGTATGGGGGCAATATAGCAGGCTATGGGGGGTGGCATGGGGCAGTATAAGGGGCTGCTCGGGGCAGTATGGGAATGCTTGAGGGCAAGATAAAGGGATGTATAGGGGACTATTGGGAGTGATATAGTGACAGTGTTGATAAAGGGGGCTCCTGGTGGTGGTAAAGGGGTTGATTGGGGGCAGCATAGGGGGTGTACAGAGGTTCCTGGGGAACAGTAAAGGGGAGGATATATATGGGGGGGCTGCTGCTGCGGGTAGTATAATGGGGTGTATAGGGGCTGCTGGGGGAAGGCATAGGAGATGTAGGGGGCTGCTGAGGGTGGCATAGTGCAGGTGTATAGGGGCTCTGGGGGCTGCTGGCAGGCGGTGAAGGGATGCTGGGGCCGGTGCAGGGGGCTGCTTCCCCTCCCTCTCCCGGAGGCCCCGGCCGTCACTTCCTGTGGAATTTTCCCGGGGATGGAGGGGGGGAGCGGGTATAAAAGCGACCGCGGGGCCGCCGGGAGCAGCAGCTGGAGCCCGAGCCACGTCCGAGTGCGGAGCCCCGCGCCCCGGTGAGTGCGGCTGGGGGCCGGGCCGGGCCGGGCCGGGCGATGGGCGGGTCCGGGTCTCCGCGGGCGCTGTCCAGCTTCCCCTGCGTCTGCGAGCACCCGTGCGGGGGGAGCCCTGCCCCCCCATCCCACCAGCCAGCCCTGCCCCCCGTCCCCCAAACCACGAGCCCTGCACCCCCGGCTTGCCCGCATCACCCCCAAACCTCCAGTCCTGCACCCTCGACCCCCTCCCAGCTAGCCATGCACTCCTGGCTTGCCCCCATCCCTGCACCCCTGTCCTCCCCCAATCCCCCCAGCCCTGCACCCCGTACTGCCCCTATCACCCCAACCCTACACTCCAGTCCTGCCCCCAGCCTCCCCTGTCCTGCACCCCCATTCTGTCCCCATCACTCCAACCCCCCCAGCCCTGCACCCGGTACCCCCGGCCTGCCCCACATCATCCCAACCCCCCTCCCCAGCCCTGTCTCCCCTCATCCTCCTGGATCCCCCTCCACCCAGCCGCAGTCTGTCTCGCTCTCACCCTGCTCGGCCCCATCTCCAGCCTGTCAGCTCCCTAGGCTCCACCAGACTCAGCCTGTTGTCCCCTGACCCCCATTGGCCCCACTCAGCCACCTTGGTCCCCCTTAGCAGCAGCCTATTGCTCCTTCAGCCACAGCCTATTCCCCCGTCCCCACTCCTCACCCCTTTCCTCACCCCCTCAGGCACGGCATCTGCCTGGGGCCTTTGCCCCCACGTCCCTCAATGTCTTTGTGCCAAGTTATTCCTCACCCCGGTCTCTGAAGGGTTTTATCTAGGCCCGCAACTATGTTCCCTTGGGAACGCCTCCTCCCAGCTCTCCACCAAAATCCTCAGCGCTGCAAAACTGTTCTGTGCATCTTCAGAACTGAAGAAGACATTACAGGTCTTGCCCATTTCGCAGAAAAAAGATTTGCTTCTTTGACCACTTTCCCTGCTCTGCCCCAGGCACAAACACCAAACTGCACCTAAAACGACACAAACTGAAATCTACACGGAAACCCTCGGCTGTCCTAGCGACATCGCCCAGCGCTACGACAAACTTCAGTCCTGTTCAATGGAGGTGGTCGATCTCACCCTCACTGCAGATGCAGCTGGGTGGATGGAAGAATTCTTCCATTGATCGATCTACCGCGTCCGGAGTGGGTGGATTTACGGCAGCGATGGGAAAACCTGGAGTGTCTACACTACACCAGTGTAGCGGCGGGGCTGGGGCTGTGCATTTGTAGCGTGAACATACCTGCGGTCTCAGTGCACCAGTGTCTTCCCACGTCTGCAGCTCCAGCCCCTTGGACCGGCCCTGTTGTGGAAGGCAGTAAACCCTGGTCCAACCACTTCTCCCGCTATCTCCAGCGCTCCTCCCTCCCACCCCACTAATCCAATGTGTTTTGCAAAACATTCTGTCCTGTGAATTAGCCCCACCCTGTTCCATGACTCAGGGCATTTATGAGAAGGGGATTGGTTATAAAATAAAGAAGTGCGTCAGGCTAGTGTTTTCAGCACAGGGCTGGGAGCAAAGAAACGCTTAATTCGAATCCTGGCTCTGCCATTGATTTGGGTAAGTCACTTCTCTGTGCCTCGGTTTCCCATCTTTAAAAGAGTAACATGCCTGGATGCTGGAGGGGGGGGGGGGTTGTGAGGATGCGTCTGTGTTTGTGGACATGCTTGAATGCAATCGGGGCAAGCATGGGCGGCGGGTGGAGCCACCCTTGGGGAGGCGAGCCTCGAGACCCCCTCCCCCGGAGCCCCGAGACCCCCCGCCCCTCCCCCGCGGCCCCGAGTCCTCCCCCTCGCCCGGAGCTGCCCCGGGCCAGCCGCGCCGCGCCTCCCCTCCGCAGAGCCCAAGCGGCTGCGGGGAAAAGCCCCTCACTGCGTCCGAAGCAGCTTTGCTATGCCCCATGCAGGTTCCGGGGCGGCCGAGGGGGCGGTATGTTTTACTCAGCTTCCGGGGTCCATCAGTAATTCGCTGGAGTCAGGGAGATGACCCGGAACCCGGGAAGCGGAATAGCACATCCCGCCTGCTCAGCCGCCCCGGAACCTGCATGGGGCATAACAGCGACAGCTTCCCCCGCCGGAGCCTCCCCGGGCCTGTCCTACCCCCGCCCCCGGGTCAGGCGTGACTCCGCGCGGCGTTAGCAGCATCAGGACAGGCAGATCCTACGTCAGTGCCAAGTTCGCTCCCTGGGAGCTGGCCGGCAAATCGAGGGCCAGATTCTCCTCTCCCGTCACCTAATTTTACACCAGTGTCGCGCCAGTAGCTTTGGTGCCGTTCCCTTGATTCACACGAGGGGCGATGGGAGGAGAACCCGGCCCAGGGTCCCGAGCCTGTCTCTGTTCGCCACTGAAAACGGGCTGCCGGGCAATGCTCGCTCCCCATCGCCTTTAGCCTTGTAGCGGCCGGGGGCTGCTTTGTCTGCAGCAGAGATTCGGAGCCCGGATTATCAAACTTCTCATGATACCTTCTTGGTGGGCCCAACTACAGCTGCCAGCGGCCCTTGCTGATTGTTTTCCCTGGGGGGAGCCTCCCCGGGGGGACACCGGTGTCTTTCTCCTGATCTCCGCGTGCAGATTGAGCAGTAGAAGAATGTCAGGGCCCCGTGAGGAGTTTAGAAAAGATGGGCACAGCTTGAACAGCCAAGCTCCTCCTTTCCCTTCCAGGGGCAGGGACTGGCGGGAGATTTCTCATGCTGGCGAGGAGCTGTCTGAGTGATTTGCAAAACTGATCACTTTGGTCCCTTACAGTCAGGGACCTTTTTCCTCCTGGTTCCGTTGCCATGGGCTCTTGTTGCCATGGGCACTGGATTTGCTAGGTGTCTCTTACAAAGGAAGTGGTTGATGGATTAAGCTGCTTAAAGGGCTAAAAATCTACACCCCCCCCAATAAAAACCGGCCTGTTCATGTTCTGAGGGTTAGAAGGTGCACTTGCGAGTTTTTTACCTGACAAGCTCTGGTGCGGAGGGCGTATGTGTGTGTGTGTGTGGAACAAGAAGAATAGTCCAGAGGGTGGCTCCAAAGTTTTCTCTGAACTACACCAACCTTCTGAGCCCCCTTCCATCCCCAAACTCCAGCTCAGACCTTCCTTTTCCCTCTAAACTTTTGAAAAGCTGTCACATGTGCAATCTGTCCTCCCCTAACATTCACCCCTTCTCCACACCACTTTTCCAGATCCATGTGTATGAAGACTTAGCCGCCTGCAGCAAGTTCCCCCTTTCTCATTGTCCCTGTCCCTGCTGTCTCCCCTGCACCCACTGCCTTCACTGGCCCCCCCACCCATCCCTCCATTGCTCCTGGCCCCCACTGCCTCCCCAGCCCCCCCTCATCCCCTCCATTGCTCCTGGCCCCCATTGCCTCCCCTGCTCCCACCCCCATTGCTCCTGGCTCCCACTGCCTCCCCCAGTCCCTCTCCCATCCCCCAATCACCCCAACCTCTGCTGCCTCCTCGTCCATCCTCACGATCCCCGCTGTTCCCCCGGGCTCTCCACCCATCCTCCTTGGTCCCTGCTGCCTCCCTGGGCTCCCTATCACCCTTGGGCCCTGCTGCCTCCCCAAGATTGTCCCAGTCTCCCGTCTCTGGCCTCACAGCCCCGCCCTACTCCTTGCCTCTTGACCACCGCCCCCAGTGCCCTGGGCAGTCAAGGCCAACCCTGGTAGGATCCATCTGCTATTGTCCCTCAATTCACTCATCCTTGCACTTTAAAACTTCCCCGTTTTCATGCTCTAGAATGATAACATTGCACTTCCGAAACCTCAGAGCAGTCTCTGATGAACCCTGGGATTTCAGAAATGCAATGCACTGCGGGGTGTAAATACCAGGGAAGTCTCCGACTGCAGGGAAGTGTAACTGGATCCAGCAGAGGGTAAACTTTTCTTCAGGCTTAAACTATGTTTTTTGAACAGGGCCTTATAGCAAAATCACTTTTAGTTCATCTCTGCCACTTAATTAACATATAGATACAGTAAGAGTAACAGTTTCCTTAATGACAGGTTTCAGAGTAGCAGCCGTGTTAGTCTGTATCTGATACAGTTTCCTTAAAGGTTTTCTCTGTAAGAGGGAAGGGGTGTTTTGTTGTTGTTGTTTTTTTCCCCTTTAACAGTGTGTTTCTAAGCTTAGTAAATTGTCTTTCAAATCTCAGGGATTCTCTTGTATAAGCAAGTTTGGTCTTGAAATTGCACAAGCACTAATCTTCCTTTCAGAGTACAGCAGTTACCATAAGACCCTGTGGAATTGTCCCCGGATCAGTCCTAGGAAGTTTCATTCTGAGCCTAGTGCAGGCTGGGTTAGGAATTCTGCTCCCACTGAATATCAGTGAGATTTAAACCCCCAACTCATCTAGGCTCCTTGGAAGACCCAGCCTGCGAGTTTAGTCACTGCCATGTGGATGCTCACGTCCTGCAGCAATGACCAATAAAGCTCAAACGCATGCACAGATATGCTCCTATGCCGAAGCACAGCGGTGGGGGCTTTCACAGGGGACAGGAAAGCAATCAATCTATTTGCTAGTTGAGCCTGCTTCTGTCAGCTGATCTGGAGTCTAGCATTGTTTATTTAACAGTGTGAAGCAAGCTTTGTCCTAGTGGTAATGAGCGTTGTGCAAGTAAGCAGAAATGCTTAGCTGTATAGTTCCAAAGGATATGCCCATCTCTGGCGTGTAGCTTTTGTACTTCCGGCCACGAGGGAAGTTTGGGTATTTGGTACAACGGCACTTCTTGAAGGTGTTTTTTGTTTTGCTTTGGTAACAAGTCACACACAAAGTGGGTGTATTTAGATGCTGGCAGAGCCTTCCCCAGTTAATTGGCCTTTTATAATACCCATTTGGTAATTGAGGTGAGCCATTTGGGCAATGATAACTAGATGCTGTGCGCATGATCTAACCTCTCTATAAATGTTTTTATTAGTCTTCAGTAGTAGAAGAGTGCAGTATCCCATAATAATTCAGCAAAGATGTGGATGGTGTCGCCCCCTTCTGGTGAGTACTTCTTAAAACTTTGAGCATGTCTTACTCCTTTCTGCATACTGATCTACTGATCCAACTCTTTTTTCACTGAAAACACAAACAAACAAACAAACCAGCATCCATACAACTTGGGAACCAGAGAGGAAGCATGGAGCAAATGTTCCATTTATCATGAAAAGATGTTTAGTTGCCAGAGGTGTGTTAGTGTATAGATTAGGGCGGGGGGAGAAAAGATGATTTCATTTTAGACCAGAAACCACAAAGACAACAACAACCAAGCTTGTCCAGTAGTTCTTGCAGCTGGTTGGAAAATGGGGGGAATTTGTGAATGTTTTTGTACGCCCCCTGCTCATCACTTGTTTTGGGGTTAGAATTTCAAAACTTTTCACCCACTTCTGGTCATTCTTGGCAAATTGTGTTGCCCTTCTTAATGGGACCCTTTTTCCTGCTTTGATTACAGTTTGAGCTGAGGGAAGGATTTGTAGCCTTAAATCCTGCAAAGCTACCAGACTGCAACTCCACAGATCCTGGGATTGTGGCATAGGCAGACAGTGGTCCCTGGGCTCCCCATTCCCCCTCTGCCAACCGCCCAATCCTTCAGAAGCCATTCTGCCACTGGCTCTGCACCTCCCACACATGTTCAGCCCATACTGTCCTAGACGAGGAATTGAAGGTGAAGGGGAAGCTAGAGTTCTTCTCAGAATCCACCAGCTTAACATGGAGCACCTGGTCCCAGCACACCCCATCGCACTCCCCCCACAAGCATCCACAGGGCTGGGGCTCTGCGGACTGTTTATAGAGGAAAGGAGCACAGAGCAGAGTCACCGTGCCCTGCTTTCCACACCCTTTCTTCCTGCCTGTTCCTGGTGACTTTAGTTCTCCCTCTCCCCCCGGCCGAAGTATAAGGGTACAGCCAGCCCTTGGGCTGAAACATGGCCTACCAGGCTTAGCCACACAAAGAACTACACAACATGTAGATGTAAGATTTAATAATTACTTGTGATTAACAATCCACTGGCTTCTGGGGTTTTTTACTCTGGTACAACTGAGACAAGGTGTAAAAAGATGAATTCAGCCAAAAGTCATTCCCCTTCTTTTCAGTACTTCATGGAAAAAATAAAACTTGATCTCTTATTAATGGTGGTAGCATCCAAAGGCTCCTGTCATCCCAAGAGCAGGAGACTTCATTGCACTTAATGTACAAACCTATAGGAAGACATGGTCTCTGCCTCAAAGAGCTTAAAATATTAAACATAATCATTTAACACTCGGGCCAGCCTGGCCTGCTGGGGTCGCAGTGTCATTTTAACGTGTGTGTTTGTGTATTAAAATTCCCCCCCCCCCCACCCACACACACACCCCAGTGCAATGTAAGTGTTGGTTTGACAAGGAACAAAGCCTGGAGATTGAAAGTTAAGCCTGACACTGTTCTTGAACTTGGGGCCCAATCCATTTCCTGTTGGAATCCAGAGTCTTTCCATGGAATTTAACGGCTCTTGGATCAGGGCCTTTTCTGTCTCCGTTTGTGACCAAGGAGCCAAATAATTACACCCTGCGATGGATGGGTGCATGCGAATCTCATTGAAGTCATTAGGAGCTGTGCACACGCATCCAAAGGCAGAATTTGGTCTGTAACTTTTAACATTAATGTGTGTGATTCTGTGATGTCCATAAAATTCCTTCCTTGATATTGCTGGAGGTTTGTTTGTTTGTTATTCTTTTAACATAGGTTTGCGTGTTCTCTTTCCTCCTCCCATGTCTGTGTTCTAGAAGGTTTTTCACACAACCATTCCTGGGCATGATCCATCTTTACTTCTGAACTTTAACAATCTGATTTTAGTGAACTGATTTTTTTTCATGAGCGTGTAACTACTAATTACGAAACAATTCCCCCACTACAGTTACCTTCCAAGATCGCAGTTCCCTATGCCGTAATATGCTGCCCTCTACATAATGAGGAAACAGTAGGAAAACACCGGTTCTGAATTAGCATTTCTCCAGCTCCCCTAAAACACAGTCTGTGGCCAAGGGAGCATTTTTACTTACTCTCCTGAATGGGCCCTACAGTATCAGGATTGTGTGATATTGCTAGTTTTTAAATGTCTCTGACTATTTTCTTTTTTTCACATTCACTCCACTGGAGGTACAAATAGAGAGGCTGCCGTGTGCTGCTTAGGAGAGAATCTAGCTGGCTCATGTGATAACTGCTCCTCTCCGACTATCCTCTTTCCCCCTAAAGCAGACTGCAGTCAGCTTGGACTAGCAGTTGTGTACTCCTGGGCAGTTGGTAAGGGTTGAGTTCAGTCTGCTTTGAACTAGAGGTGATTGCATTGGGAAGCAGGAATTGGATCCTATTTTAAATACTTCCCTCTCACAGCCAAGGAATACATTTGATGTAGCTGGGTCATGCAAAAACACTGTCTTTAAGGTTTGAATAGAGAGGGGTTTACATTTCTTTAAAAAATGTCATTCCGGTTTTGCTTGATTGCAGAATGACTGAAATTGGATTTGGAGCATGAGATTAGCATTCACAGCCTCTCAGTGCAGCAGTTTCTCCATTGGGTTAAGATACCAGCATCAGGTTATACCTGGCTTCTGAAATTAATCATGGGTGAAATCCCCCCCCACTGCAGAAGGATTACATGAGAGCAATACAGCCGTGCTGTGCTGGCCTGTGTGCCTGGGATGTAATTTTGAAACGTGTCCTGAACCATTCTTGTGACCTTGAGCCCAGACTCTGTTCTCTCTGGTAGTGATGTCAATCAGGGCAAACTCCACTTGAAGTCGATGGCACTATGGTGTAAAAGCAGGATAAGTGAGATCAGAATCAGGCCGTGGGTGTCTCCCCAGTCTCGATAGGTCTAATTATACCTGTCTATTTGACAGTGTCACAGAATCTGGCCTGTGCCACAGAAGTGCATTTCGTTTTTTGAAAAGTGCTAGCCCCTGTTTGCCAGATCGCCTCCGACGTGTGACCTGAGCCTACATCAATGCAGAATTGTCTTGCTGATTATGCAGCCAGCCGGGAACAACATCTGAGAGACGGTGACTAGCCCCATTCATGTCAGTGGCGTGTTGGCTATAAATGGCTGATGATGAAAATTCAAATGCTCTTGCTGTTAACTCTTTCACTCTAGCAAGTTAATTCAGCTAATATGTTCAGCCCATGCCTGCCTAGTTGCCAAAACCTCAGCTTCTCCCTGACATCTTCTGCACTGCAGTTGAGTTGCCAATACACAGTGCATTTCACAGTGCATTGCAAATATTGTGGGAGTGTAAAACAAATTCATTTTAATGTAGATATAAATAACGCAGGAGCTATCATAATGATTGTGTGAAGCATTTTCATATGTAAATGAAAAAAAGCCTTTAAAAGAAACCACAACATTTTCCTGAAGCTGCTTCAGAATTTCTACTTTTCGGCACTGGTGTCCCAGAGAAATCAGGGGATCTTGCTATAGAATGTAGAGGAATATACAGTCTCTTAATTATGTCCCATTCACATCAGCATGAACAACGGAGTTAGCAGAGATAGTGTTTAAATCCTATGGGACTGATTCTGATTGCACTTAAAGTGGTGAAAAGCTAGTGTAATGCCATTAACTTCATTGGTGTTACTGCTGATTAACACTAGTTTATGTGAGTGAGAAGTTTAGTGTTTTACACCCATTTGCATAGGTGTAAATGACTGCGCAAGATGTAAGACAGTGAAGAGGCAGGTCCTTGGGGATGATAATGCAGGCAGGGAATGAAAATTAGGCTGTTGTCTCCTTGCCATTGTATTATTGGAGAACAGAGGTGCGACGTGTCTCGTTTAATTGTGGCTGGAAATTGATAACTTGCATTGTAAGCAGCACCTTTCATGCTTTCGTGAACAGGTGAGAAAGGGGGAAGCACGTTCATATTTTAAAGGTAACTTTGCTGAAAGGCTTTTGCTTGGTAGACTGAGTTAATTGAAGTCATACAAAACTAGTTCTAGTGAGACTAAGGGGAATTTTACTGCAAATCTGTCCTTTAAAAGGACACTGAGGTTTTTTAAGTCCCATTTTTCTTCTTGCTGCTTAATCACCCTTTGGGAGCTTGATACTGAAATTCCCATATCAGAATTATGTTCTCTGAAACTTGCATGCATGGCTGCTGGGTGACTTGCATGGGGTTTTTTTCTTATCTGAGAAAATAGCATTTAAGTATGGAGCTGTTAATGAATTATGTAGGTTTTTTGCAAATACAGGTTAGCTCTTTGGATCTACAACCTTGAGGATGTCCCTTTTTAATGGGATTAACTGAAGGGAGATGTATTGATCATAGCATCTAAGTATGCTGGCTTGTCTGAGTTTAGCTCTCCAAATTGGTGGGAGGAGTTACTTTAATTTTGTCTGACCACAGTTTCTAGGGGTTCTTAGACTCAGCCTTTGCATCAACCCATATCAGCTGTCATAAAGCTCTGATGCTACCATAAAAAAGCTCATGTTTTGAAATCTAGATGACTCTTTTCAAGTACAAGGTGGTGATCAAGAACATGGTAGGTCCCTAACGTGCAGGATGGCCCTTCTGGGTTGGTAGCACAAACAGTTGCTTCATTGGAGACAAAAATATCAGTTCACCACTTAATCTTCATAGGAGTCTACTGCAGCAACATTATTCCAAGAAGCAAAATCTCCTGCCACTTACCTATGAGACACATTTCCCCTATTCCTTTGCAAGTCACTCAGATTCCCTCTTACCTAGTGGAGAATTGTCACTGTCAGTATAAAATTGAGTGAAGGGGACCAATAAGGGATGTGTGTGTCACCTTAACAGGCATACTTTGTGTCTGAACCTGTAAGAGAGGTAGGTCACCAATCATTCATAGACTATAAAACTACCACCTGTGGGGCCAGGATCTCAGCTGGTGCAAATTGGCACAAAGTCATTGGAGCTACACCTGTATACATCACCTGAGAATCTGGGCCACAATGGCTTCCTGGAAGGTGAAACTGCATGCTCTTAGAATTGACTTTGAATTTGTCTCCCCTGCTCAATGGCACCACTTTGAGCATGCCCAGCAGGAACACTGGAAAACCTTCTAGAGTCTTCCCTGCTCTCCTCTTCCTTTGCAGGGTTTCCCCTAAGCTCTAAGGAGAGGTTGGTGACATCATTTTCTGCACCAACTCCTCCCATTCATCTCTGTTCTGTAAAGCCTTTGCTCCCCTCTTAACCAGCTCTAAACTAACTCCACAGGGAGCCACTTACACTCTGTGGGACATTTGGGGTTGCATATTCAGACATCTGGGAACTTGTCCACACCTTTACCTAAAATCTTGGGGGAAACCCTGCATTATCTCTTGTCGCTTCCTTTTCAATATGCCAATGTGTAAATTATGAGAAATAACTATATTCATTTCAGCCAGAAGAGTGCCTCCTGCTAGATTTACATTGAATTTGAATACGATCTAAACCTATCCTAGAACTATTGTATTGTTTTAAACATCTTTCTGACTCTTCCACTGTGGATCATCTGAACTTGGCCATCTTGTTTTCAGTTTATACGAAGAGGCATGTTTGCTCTCTGTCTAGCTGTCCCTGCAGGAAGCCACAAAAAGCAACAATTTTTAAAGCCACGTTAAAACATGTCACAATTAAAATAAGCCAGCTGTACAAGAAGCCCACTTGCATAGTACTGTGTGTACTGTGCACAAAGAACCCCTGCTCCCTTTTTCAGACACTTTCTTGGCACCACCGAGTGTTAGCTGGATGGAGAGAGACAGAATTTTTCTTCAGATTCACCAGGGTTTCCCTGAGCATTTTCAATATCATTTTGCTGATCTAGCATTTTGTTTTTTTTCATTCAAGATTGGAAACTCAGAGAAAGGAATATTTGAAGTGGGAATTTCCACAAGAAGATTTTCTCTGCAGAAGGGTAGAGGTTAGACAATGTGTCGTTTGCAACCCGGATGACTTAGTGAGGATTTGCCTTCTTCATCTTTCTTGGGACACTTCATCTATAATGAGCTCATTGGCTTGGACAGCTCACGTTGGAAATGCTCCAAGAAACAGAGGCATTATCATATCTCTAGCAATGGTGTTCTGTATTCAGAAATACAGGAGCCCAAAGTTCCCTCTAAGCTGCGTGGCCGCACAGCAAGCTATAAAGGGCCGCACAGGTGCACAGCCACAGGGGCCTGGAGAGGAGACAGGTGGGGGGAGGGGAGCAAGTTGGGGCATGCGGGGCTGCCGTGGGCCTCTCCCCTGGCCCCGGAGCTGCTGTCAGCAGGGAGAGGCACCGTGACCTCTTTCCCCCAGAGCCCCGGGGCAGCCTGCACCCCAAACTCCTCATCCCTGGCCCCACCCATAGCCCACACCCCCAGCTGGAACCCTCACCCCTGCACCCCAACCCTCTGCCCCAGCCCTGAGCCCCCTTCTGCACCCCAAACCCCTCATCTCTGGCCCTTCCCCAGAGTCTGCACCCCCAGCCAGAGCCCTTGCTCCCCCGGACCCCACTGCCCCGCCCCAGCCCTGAGACCCCTCCCACACTACAAACCCCTCGGCCCCAACCCCACCATACATCACCTCCATATTGGTGCACATAACAAAATTCATTCCGCACATGGATATAAAAAATTAGAGGGAAGTTGCAGGAGCCCAGCCTGCTTTGGCCTATGCTGTGAACTCCTTTTGATCTCCACAGGAGAGGCCCATGTGCATCCAAAGGCAGAATGTGGCCCATATGGCATGAGGACCTGATCCGGCCCCCATTGGAAAGACTCATTGACTTCAATGGGAGCTGGATGTGCCTTAAATGTGGGGAGGCTAGACTGCCTCACACCACACCAGACACACTGATCCTGATCCTCCTGTCACACTGTGGAAACATTGCTGAAGCCAATGGAGTCTCATTGATGTGATAGGAGAATCAGGCCTCATGGACATGGGAGTGGGATGTTGATAGTTAAGACTCATTGGTTGAATGTTTTAACCTCCTTCCCCCAAGTAATCACAGTTGATGCAAGTGTACACAGGTTATTGTGAAAGACACTGCTCAAAAGTGGAACAAACTTGCCTTACTGGAGGCCAGTGGATAAACCCTTTTTTACAACAGAAAGGTAAAGAAATGCCAATTTCATACTTGATTTTATTTTTTTTTAAACCCTTTGAGCACCCTCTCTCCATGTTCTGTTACTGCTGATGCTAGCAGCCGGCCATTGTGATGCCAAAAGCATCGTTGGGTATCAAGATTCTAATCTTTTTGTTGCTGCTTTTCTCTGTTTTCACTGATTGTTAAAATCCAAGATTTCTGCTGGGGAGGATTCCTGTCTGCAGCAACTCTGAGGTGGTTAGTAACCCCACAGTTCATATTGGGCCAGGAGTTTTCATTAACTCGACAGGGCTCTTCAGAAGAACTAAGTTTTAACTCTCAGGGGATGGGCTGATATTTAACTTGAAAGAAAATCATGGGAGAAGGAATAAAACATTATTTTCAAAAATACACTTCTGTGGGCCATATCCGTCAGCCCTTATTCTGAGAATTGAACTTAATGGACTGGATTCGGATCTCCTTTCGCCTGATATAAATCCAAACTGACAAGTAATCCTGTCAGAGGTACTCCGGATCTACACCAGCAAAACTGAGAGAATCCGATCAAAGGGGAGTTTGGAGTAAGGATTTAGCTTATTTAAACTAAACGTCTGTCCCTATTTTGTGACATGGCTGAAAGAAGTTAACATAAGTCTATGGGCCTGATTCTCCTCTCACTTTCATCCGTTTTACAGCACTGTAACTTGACTTCAGTGGAGTTACTTTTGGTTTTTGCTCTTACTTAAACCAGAATGACTAACGAGGGACACTACTGTGGTCAGAGGAAGTTAGACTTGTATGCATCTGGTGTGAGATGAGAATCAGGTCCTATAACTTAAGGGCCCAGTCCAGTTCCATTAAAGTCAATGGCAAAACTTGTATTGACCTCCATGGGAGCAGGGAAATGGGAGGGGAGGAAGAGGACAAATAATTTTAAAACTTACACTGTGGAGTCCATTCTCTGTCATGCTGTCGAGAACTCCATTGGCATAATGTATGTGCACAAGGTCTGTCTCATACGTCTAGTGAATTATCAGTTTTGATGGCTGCTTTGTTGGATAACAACTACCAAGGATATCTATCTAAGCATCTTGAAATTCACCAGGTAGCCCTCAAGGCTACTCACTTGTGATCTGACTGAAGACCATCAAGCTGGCTGCTATTGTGGAGCTGAGGAATATATCATGCTATTTTTTCCTGACACTTCTTTCCAGATGTTGTGGGCTGAAGGAGGGTCAGCGGTGACAGTTCTGAGGCTACTTTAATAAGCCTGGATTTTCATTGATGTCACTGCACGGGCTTATAATAGGTTCAGAGTTCTTTATTTAATGGCCTGACTTAATTAGTCCCCCTACAACTATGGAGTGATGCAAAGAATTAATCTATGTAACAACCCTGCTCAGCCCTCCTTTTTAAGACACATCTCCTGAATGCCCTAATTTTGGTTTAGGATATTCTGTTTTCTCAAACTTATCTTGTAAGAATGAGGTTATAAAGAGTGACAGTCATCCCAGTTCAGAGGGCCTAAACAAGGCCCCTAGTTATGGGTCTAGTGATGTACTGGAGCTTATACAGGCCCCCTTGGGATTGGGGTGACATTCATCCCAAGAGTTAGTCAGGTTTAGTGTGCAAAGGCTGGATCCTTCAGGGCTTTCTTCTGCAAAGCTTCATTAAAGTCAATTGGAGCCTTGCCTGAGTAGGGAATGCAAGTGAGTGTAAGTGAATGGAGACATCTGACACGGTGGATTTCATTTATACCCACTTTGCCCGGGTGTGAAGGACTGCACAGGGCATGATTCTCATCTCATCTATGCTGGTGTAATTCCTCTGACATTAGTGAAGTTACTCTGGATTTACACCAGTGTGAGTGAGGGGGAAATCAGGCCCATATGTCTTTGATAGGTTTCCATTAACACTCAGTCAAGACCCTGTTGTATGCTCCTTATAAAAATAACTGTTTCATAATAAATAAAACTTGAGCCAGTATCAGTGGTAGAATAAAAAACCCCAGCAAGGAGCTGCCTGGCAGATTCAGTTCAGAGGTTCTGTTTCTTCTGAAGAAGCTCATAATGCGGAAGAACAGCTGTTGTACATCAAACCATAATAATGAAAAAAAATCCCAGCAGAGATCTTGGATGTTTTTAAATTTTGGACTTGTAACGGTGTTGGCATCTAAGCAAAAGACACTTGCAAGGCTCATTCTGGGAATTTTCTAGCATGAGCTAGATCCACCTGTGTGTATGAACACAAAACACTTTCATGACATTTGCAATAATTTTTGACCTACCTCTCAACTGTGACAGAAAATCATAGGGATGGGGAAAGGTCCATTTGGTGTGGGGGGTGAACAGTTTTCCCATCAGGGGTTGTTCCTTAAATCTATTTAAGTGTTTTGTTTAATTTAGCTGGAAAAGCTAAGAGTAAAACTGGATATCAGTGGTTAGATTTTTAAATTTAAGACTCTGTGAGGGTCTCTTGTTAAATGTTGAATTCAGTAGCCAAATGCCAACAAAAGCAACAAATAAAATCAGGCGGGTGGTGATTATTGAGGAGGGGAAGGGTTGTGTGTGAATGTTCAGTGTTCAATACACTAGGAATTCAAAAGCAGAGGGAATAGTACCTGATGATGGAATAATTTATAGGCAAAGAAGTCTTTTTTGTCTTTAAACATCACAGATGTGTTCCATTTGAGAGGTATAGTATGAATTGTGATGTCCACTTATTGCACCAAACTAAGGAGCAGTTAACTGGTGTTTTGGGATATGAATGAAGAGAGCTGTTCACTTAAAATACTATTTTAGCACATAAAACATGCACTATATTATGCCCATCTTGCAGTTGTGCCTCCAGAGTACGTTGCTAAATAGGATTTGGCTGGGTCAGTACCTGAATAGGACTCCTCCAAGGATCACCTGAGGTTCTTCTGCAAAATTACATAGGGAAGACAAAAATCTCACCTTGGGTAATCACCAAATCCAGCTAGGGCAAGCTCGGGATGTTTTGCAACTCTCCCTGCAACATGGCTGCACTGTCCTCGCAATAGAGAGGGAGAACAAGTTCCCTTCTAACTGATAGAGGAAACCAAGTCCCAGTGCTAAAGGTTCCTGCTGGAAAATATAGAATGCAGGTGAATAACATAAAACAAAGCAAACGGGTACAAAGCGGAATGTGTGTAACCCGGGAAAACACTCTGTAGGCTGGAATGAATGGGTCTCAGAATAGAAGCCTCAGTCTGGCACTCTGGGTGATACTCACCCAGTACGGAGGGCTGCTTGCAAGGCACTGTGGTGTTCTTAAGTCCTCCATAAACCCTATTTTCAAGGGTTAAATGGGATTTAAATGGTACATAGGCCCTTGCAAGTGGGCCTTCTGCCTGGGGCTGTGTTTCAGTTGCTGAAAACCCAGAACCCCAGTTCTTTTCAATGGAATGCCCAATACATACAGGATCTGACGCCAGGTCACTTGTAACACAACTACATTCGTGCCTAGTACAAACCCATTAAAGTCAATGGCGTTACATAGGGATGGATTTTGCCCCAGAGAATAAAATGAGCGATTGAACAAAATGATTGAAATGGCTTCTTACCATTGGCTGTTTTCAGTTCCCATAGTTGCACAAAGGTGGACAAGTGAGGGCAGGGGTGTTTTTTCTTTTGTTCCTGTCCTTCCCTCCCGTTTTTGTGGGGGTTTTTGTACGTATAGGTGGCCTTCTATTCCTTTGATAAACAGTAATATTGGAGTCTTTAAATGACTGAGATGAAACGTTAAAGTGCAATTATAATATATTTAAAAATGTTATTTCTTTATTGCTGTTCCCAATCTCCAACCAGCAGCACAATTAAAAAAGCACTCGAGATAGAGAGACAAGACTTCCCTTGGTTGCATCTACTGAATTGTGTGGGAGTGCATAGGTGTAATCCTGTAAACAACCTTATCCCTGCAAATATAATGAGCCGGTATCACCAGTACCCTTTGCATCACCACAGCAGCATAAAGGAGCTAAGTGGCTGCAAACTTGGTTTAAATGGTTGTTGAAGATGGGTTTATTGCTGCTTTTAATCATTGTAACAGTACAGCGCATCCAAAGTGAGGTGGCAAATTTGGTCCCAAATCTACAAATAAACATGCATTTAATTCATATGGAAATCACCTTGATTTCTTGTATGTTACTTCCCTCTCTTTCCGTGGTGTCTGTAACCTTTGACATGACAAAAGAACACGACCTACAAAAATGGAACAGATGCTAAAAGAACCAATAGTCCAGCTGTTCAGCTTTTGATGGTTACAAAAGAATCTGTCTGTTCTTTAGATTTTATTTCTTACAGAATATTTTGCAGCCAGTTCGTTTGAAAAGTTGGATGTAATTGACTGCTCCCCGCAAGCCCTGAGCACAGGAAACATTCCTGCATTTTTACCTTGGGACATTTGTTAGTAGGAGTGGTCCGGCTGTTTTTTAAGCAGGTATCTCATTTCAGTGATTCATGAGCACTAATTTGACAATCAGTTTGGTTTTAGTCAATAACATTTCAAAGGCGCACACCGATGTAAATGGTCCCTCTTCGAACAACCTTTTTGCTGTGTTTTATGTTAATCTAAATGGGGTTGTTTGTAATGTGGGGTAAATAGACTTCGTAGTCCTCCAGGTGCATGTTTTATCTGCTCAAGTATTACGTTTAAGTGGACTAGTTCCCTCTGTTCCTCTGACTTTGCCTAGAATGGACACAGCTTTACAGTTTTGATGGGATGTTTAACAGTTATTTTAAAAACTAACTTGTGCTTTTGTACAAAGAGCGAACAAGTGAGCAGGTCACTGAAGTTTAAAAAGAATAAGCCTGACTGCAGATGGTACCTCCGAATGGGGGCCCAATGGCTGCCTCGTGGGAAATCTGTTTTCACAAGAGCAAGTGCTAGTGAAACTTTGATAAAGATGTCTTACAAAATACTGGCTTTTACTGTATTGTCCCAGTATGAGCCTTGGGAGGGCTTGAAGGGAGGGCGGTAAAGCCGTATACACCAATCTGACTCGTTTCACATTGATGGCTTTTGCTCTGACATGCTGTTTTCTTTCAGATGAAGAATCTCATGAACTTGCCTGGCTTTGGAAACACGTCAAGGGCAGGGTGCAAAACACACTAGTAGGACATGACCCTTAACCTTTTCTCTAAAGAGTAGCCCTATAGGTATATAAGATAAATAGAGCTTAAAACGTGGGGTTGGTTTTATTGTAAGTTTGGTTTTTGGTTTTTTTTCCTAAGTAAAAAATAATGTTTGTTTTAGTGGTTGGGTGTGGGGGAGTAAAGCAGAAACAGCTTTAAGAATTTTCTGATAAGCTTTTTTTTAAAATGCATATTCAATTGTATAATTGTGGCACGTGGTTATAGAATGGGGTGAATGAAAGCTAATGGGGCAACTGGGCTGAACATCTGAAGAGTGAATTGCTTTCATTTGTGATGTTATCTTTGGCTGCGGTGGCCTAGAACTCAACTGATGTGTTTCCCCCCAATCTCTTGCAAAACTAACGTGCATAAACTCCCATCACTTTCGGCCAGCACAAGCCCTGTGCTCCATTTAAACCCAATTTTGATGACTTCAGTGGTGCGTAGGCTTTGTGCTGGCTCCCTGCACAGGAATGTCACCTCCTATGGATAAAAGAAGTCTGTAGAGGTAGCAATTCTTCTGGGCTACTACCTGAGATAACATCTTATTGTTGCAGTCTTTCCTCCCCTCCGTCACCTGCTATTCAGGGGAGGGGGGCTAAAGGGACCGAGGAAGGCAAAAGGCATCCATCCCTATGAATATATACACGGGTATATATAAGAATGCAAAGGCTGCAAATGGCCAGATCATCGCAAGAGCGGAGTGAGTGAGGACATGCCGTGCCTAATAATTAGGCAGGTGTGAAACTAAGGCTTGAAAGTGCATGAAAATACTTTGGGCAGCATGTATGGTTTTTAAAAAAACAACACCTCTGGGAGCTAATCTCATGTTAATCGTCTCATGATGTGGGGCAGAAGGGCTACAGCCAGGCTGGCACGTTAGCATTGACAGCTGCCAAAGGAAGCACCAAGATGAGTGCTGGCCCCTTTAATGGCAGAGGAACTGCTGGCTGTCTCAGGTCTCCCCACGAAGAACAACAGTCAGGTACTAATTTACACACCAATAGCAGGAAAACTCCCCTCTTTGTAAGGCTGTCCCAAAAGCAAACTTTTGAAGGAAGGATCTAAATACAGAGTATTGGAGTTGGGGGGCACTAGTCCTTGTCCCCTGTTCCACCACTTTTGCATCAACTCTTTAAAATCCAAACTGGGCTGCGATTGGTATTTAGTGTTTTATTGGCTTTACTTTTATTTAAGGAAAAAAACCCTATAAGGCCAAGAAGCTCCTGTCCCCTTTTAACAGCAGTTCTGTGTCCCAGGACACATTGCAATAGGATCTCCATTAAAAACCTAGCTCCATGTTCACACAATAAAATCAGCCCTCTCTAAGACTCCCTCAGCTTGACCCTAGAACGGATTCACAGATACTTGGGGAATTTAACTATAGACTCAACGCTGATCCATTGGGCCTTCTCCTGTTCTTCAAGGATCTATGCTTAAATAATTTCCTCTTGGAAAGGCAGCGGCAAAGGTCTTCTCGTCCTGACTCTGTCTCCCCCTGCTGGGTTCCAGGTATATTTCACCACTTTAAGAAGCTGTTCCTGAGCGAGCAAGCAGGCCGAGCCCAGGCTCTGGAGTTTGTCCGCAAGAATGTCGCCAATGCCCTCTCTATGGCTAACCTGATCATGGGTCTGTCCTCCATCCTCTGCAGCCTGAATGGGTATGTCTGGGTCTGGGGCTTCACATAGTGGTGTGATTTCATGGGAGGGACTGCATAATTGTCAGGGGTGGAGGGAGGGACAGGGAATCCTCATTATAATCAATGGCAAAACTTCCATTTGCTCCACTGGGGGGAGAGTCAGGGCCACTAAGGCCATGTTTACATTTGAAAAGACTACAGGGGTGTGAATGGCGGAGCGCACCAAAGAGCTGCACACTAACTGCCCTGTGTGGACGCTCCTGCTGCAAACCAAAAGGGACCTAGTGCACGTGAATCCAGTTGTCTTTCCAACAGGACTGTGTTAATGTGAATTAGGAACCTTTTAGTTCACGCCCACAGTGTGCACAGGGGACAGCTAAAGTGCAGCTCTGGTGCGCTCTGCAGTTTGCACCCCCTTAGCTGCACTGCGATGCTGTGTAGACAAACCATTAGCTAACACGTGTGCATTTCAAAACGTGACACTTTGCCCTCATGTGGGCGTGGCCTAAGATGGCCAGGTTGCGTTTGTCCCCTGACAACTCCAAGGTGACGGCTATCAGAGCTGGTCTGTTACCTCAAGGAATTTCTGTGCTATGTCCTGCCATGATTTACACCCTCTGCTCCCTTGTGGACTTCAGTGGAATGCCTGGACTGTACATCAGGATAAGACTTGGCCCATGTAGTATAAAATTTCTCTGCACTGCATTATCAGTGAGCTGCCAAGGTTCCTCCTCCAGGCTAAGTAAGCAACACTGTAGGTAGGAAAGAAAAGAGGCCTGATGCGGTAACAAAGCAGCAAAAGGATTGAAGAGAGTTAAACAGGCACAGGGGAATATATTCAAGGTTGTCTTCCGCCCTTATGAGTAGGAGTTTCCATAAATTTCTGTAGGATGCCAAAAGGGCCTTTCCTTATACATTGTCCTGTAAGGATACCTAGCTAAAAATATTCCCTGGACTTTATCACTTGTTCATTTATATGGTGCATCTGGAATTGAATGCCCAGTCCTGCAGCCCTACTCAGATACCGCTCCTGTTGATATCACTGTAGGGATCTGCCTCCGCTCAGACTGCTAAATCGGGGTCTGAAATCTCATCGGGGCTTACCAAACAGGGAATCATTTCTGCTCATAAAATAGAATAAAAAGAAAAGAGCTGGTCGTCCCAGACTTTTGTCCTCCAGGCAAACATTTGAAATAGTCTTAAATAGAACAACAAATAGCACTGCATGGCCCAGGAGTTATTTCCACATGGTATGGCTTGTGTGCTGTGTTTCGTTCAGGAGGAGGAATCACAGGGAGACATTTTCCTGGAGCAAAGCCAGCCTGGCAGGCTAGTGTGTAGCTGCCGCTACAAAAACAGAGTTGGCGGCTTGGTTACAGCTCAGTAAAAGGGCTGGTTTCTCATGAGTGTAAATTGACGTAGCGCCACTGACTAGGTTCTGTGATTGAGCCTTGGTCACGTGCCAGGCTCTAGCTTCGTTATGTGACCTGGTTACAGCATAGCTGGCTCCTGTGCACACTACAACCCTGATCGTGGTGCACATGACTCTGCTGGGGTAACACAGAAGGCTCCCTAATGCACTATTTGTGTTGTCTAAAAATGTTAAAGTGAGGGGGGAGGGAGATGTCAAGCATTAGACTTGGGCATTTTTTTAAAACAAAAAACGTAGTCTATAAAATCAACAGAAACATTCGTTATTTGGCACTTAGCTCAAGTGGTAGCAGACTCTGCTTTCGTACCTGGAGGTGCCAAGTTCTAGCCTGGCTGGTACTGCAACGTGCCAGGAGTTCGTGGTGTGCAGTGTAGTGAAAACGATGAAATTACAATACAAACGTTTTGATCCATGGTGCAAACAAAAACTGTGCAAGAGAGAACAGAATAGGCCACCCCAGTACCTAATTTGGGGATATTTCTGTAGCACCCATTACTGTAGTTTCTAAGTGGTATGAAACCACACAATTTGGGGTCTGCGCCCAAATATCCCATTTACTTAAATGGTGGAGAAATCACACATTTTTCATGGGTTGGTCATGGCATAAATAGCAAATTTTGCGGATGTGTTTAGACATCAGCATTTCTCAAACTGGAGGTCCTGACCCAAAAGGGGGTCTCAAGACTATTGTAGGGTGGGCATGAGAGCGGCGGCCGCTGGCCAGGCACCCCGCTCTGAAGGTAGCGCCTCTGCCAACAGAAGCACAGAGGTAAGGACGGCACCCTTCTGCGGTGCTACCAGCGGCAGCGCTGCCTTCAGAGCGGGGTGCCCAGCCAGCAGCACTGCTCTCCATCCGCCCACCTCTGAAGGCAGCGCACAAGGAAGGGTGGCAATACCGTGACCCCCCCCCCCACACACAATAGCCAGATTTCACGCAGGAGACCAGATTTCATGGTGCATGACACTTTTTTCACAGCCATGAATTTGGTAAGGCCCTTTTTATGAATCATATCTAGGAACCTCTGCGATCATCGAATACCTGCAGGGAAATGTATTAACTCTGTTTGGACGAGAGACGCTCACCCTTTCTCCCTCAAGGTGAAGTGAACACAACAAATTAGGTAGATGGGGATGATGGATGAACAGATACTCCTTGAAGGACAGGGATTCTGTTGCCGTTTGGATACCACCTTGTACCTGTTCACAGCAACCAAATGGAGATCGTACTACAGCAGCCTAAGGGATGTGCCTGGCGCACAGGAATTAATAAATGCGGTGCTTATGAAAGCAGTGATGCCATGGGTGGCGGGTGGAGCCCCACTTCGGGGAGGCTAGCCCCCACTCCACCCCTTCCCCTTGCCCCCCTCTGCAGCCAGACCTCTGAGACCACACTGACCCCCAGCCAGAGGAGCCCCATGCCAGCCAGAGTCCTGAGGGGCCCCCCCCCCCACCTGCCTAGAGGAGCCCCGGGCTGGCTAGAGCCGCCTCAGACCCCAAGCTGCCCCGCGGGAAAAGTCAAAAGCTCTTCTCTTCTCTCCTCTCTTTCAGAAGATGAACCTGAGCTTTTGCAATGCCCCATGCAGCTTCAGGGGCGGCTGAGAGGCAGTATGTGTTACTCAGCTTACTGGGTTCATCAGTAATCTTCCTGGAGTCCAGTGAGTTACTGATGAACCCAGGAAGCTGAGTAGCGCATCCCGTCTCCTCAGCCGCCCCGGAACCTGCATGGGGCATAATAAAAAGCAAAAAATTTCTCCGCCAAACCCACAACCAGGGTCTGGTGTCAGTGGCTGCTCCAGGGGAGGCTGCGCTGCCAGGTCTTACAGTAACTCGCAGAGCACAGGAAGTCGCAGCGCTGTACTGCTAGTCAGCATCCTGCTGGACCAATTTCTGTCCTTTTACACCCGGGAGGGCCAGAGGCACAACTTGAATAAAAACACAGGGGCCCTTGGAACGACAGTGCGGGAGATCCCTAGGTACATTGAGGGGGACATCAACAGGAGAGCTGGGGAGGGACTTATTTTGCACTGCAAAAATGATTGCACTCTGCTGAGGCATCTTATAACACTCACCTACCAAATTTGTTTTGGCTGCTTGATCTCCCCGTGAAGCTCTTACGCACTTTAATCTGGTTTGGTCAAGGCCATGGCATCCCAAACACACTACTGACTTCCCTCCTCCTCCTCTCCTGTGTGATTATCCTCTAACGAGGGAGGACTGTGCCTGATTCCCCATCAGCCCCTGCCTGTGGTCGAGGTCAATCAAGTCACCTTCCTCCAAGGTTGAGCAAGTGGCATGTGTATGGGACAGGACTTTTGTCTCCCCCACATCATAGAGTGGAATTTGCTCCTCCACTGTAAGTGCTGCTTCCCCTTCTGGAGAGCCTGTGTGAACAAGGCACCAGGAGGTGCAGGCCCGGCCCCTGAGGGAGCTATGGCCTGGGAGGTGGGAAAGGCAGAGGCGTAACAGAACATCTGGGAGTGAGCTCTGATTTCAGGCTCCTGCACTGATGCAGAGCCATGCACATTCCAGCTTCACAGGGTGTCTCCCAGCAACCCTGAAGATTAATGCTCTTGTTGCCTGTTAAAAACCTCAGAACCTGACGTAGCCATGGAGACACTAATGTCCTTCCCTTGCTCTTTTCCTCTAGGCAATACCATTGTGCTTGCTGGCTGCTCCTGATTGGATTCCTGCTTGACCTAGCTGATGGAGCGGTTGCTAGGCAATTGAATGCTTGCTCAGCCCTGGGTGAGTTCCATCTTGTCCTCCTCTAGAAGCTCAGAATACTAGGCCTGTTGCTCAGGCTGTGAGACAGGCAGTGTCAATCTACTTAATGAACAAACGAGACATAACAGGTCCACTCATCCCTGATGGGCAGGATAAATTGCACCTTAGGGATAAAATTAGCCCACGGGCTGTATTGCTACCCCATCACTGCACTTGTTGCAAATTGAAACACCCAAACTCAATAGCCATTAAACGTCGTGCCTCTCCTGGTAGCGAGTCAGCAGCAGCAGTTTTCTCCAGCAGTTCTCGTGAATGATGGCATTGCAGACAGGCCGTTAGGAAGCACTAAAACAACCATATCAGTTTGACCTGTAGATATGAAAAACACAGGTGGGGAGCAAATTCGGTGTGTAGGAGGGAAATAACGTAGGCCTCGACCATTGCCTCTGGACAGAGAGAGGAAACATACTGCATCCCTGTCCAGAGGCTGTGGAATGGAGGACTCTGCTGCACTGTTCCCCTTGACGCCACTTCCAGTGGGGATCCACATATGTGGATGGGTGCTCTCCATTCATCTTCCACCATCAGACTGACAGCAAAGAGCCCTTGCTTCTGGCTTGGCCCAAGATCTGTGTGAAACTCTAGGAGTGGTGAGTTTTGCCGATGGGTGGGTTTAAAACCCTTCTAATTCTGCAGGGAGGCAACTTCCCTGGATAACCTATACATGATCTGAGAGAAACCTCCCTTAGTTTTCTATTGCCACCTGTTTTTTTCCCACCCAACTGTTTGGGCCATAATATTGATTGCTGTACATCAGCTCATGCAGCATACTAGTGGGATAGTCTGCTTGGAGGCAGAGAGAAATTGTATATTAGATCCAGATTTCCAGTGCAGTCCAGCTTCATCTGTTATCATCCTTCAGACCAGAGCAAAGAGCGCATATGTGGTGTGGTTCTAGGTTTTCCAGACCTGCTGTACCACAGGAATATGTGAATACAAAATCAGCCTTGCAAGGCTAAATACAGTATTCAAAAGAGAAGTTCATGAGATGGGCAGGGATCTGGGGCCCAGTGCTACATTTTTAGTCCACCCAAAGCCTCCACTGCAGTCACTGGGGTCAGATTCACCATTGCCCTGCACTTGGGGGAGTCATTTACACAAGTGCAAAGTGAGTATAAACTCCCTCCCCCAAGCCGAATGGTGGCATTTCACACCTGTGTTGGACTGGTGTGAACGATTGTCCCAGGCCCAGGGCAACACCGAATGGGCCTTGGGAGTGCAAGGACTATACATCCAGGCCCCTGGACATTCTCAGGTTGTTTCTCTGTGATCGACTCTCTGTGCCCCATGTAGGATTGTTCCTGTGCATGTAGCCAGGGTAAGTCCATGTTTGGGACTGGAGCAGTTTGCTTAGAGTTGAGCTGGGACGCTGCCTCCATCTGAGCAGCTCGGCCTCTGGCCCCGCTGGCTCACTGTCTTCATAGGAAAAAGGCATTGTGGTGCTCTCCAGGTTTGTTGTCTCTCAGTGACTCTAGATCAGGTGCACTTGGTTTATAAGCAGCATTTTTCTAACTGGCAGCCCTGCAAGGTGCCCTTGGGAACCAGGAGTCAAGCTAGGTTGTACCATAAGGCTCGGGGAGTTAACGGTTCTGACGGTACACAGGCCAGAACCGACTCTTGCTCCCTCTGCTGTAGCTTGTCTCTCCAGGGCCAATGGGAATAAAAACAACGACATTTATTTTAGTCAGTGAAGTTGGCAGATGAGGCTCTGATATACCCAGGGAGCATAGAAGAAGGTGCCAATTTTAAAAGAAAGGGTCTTCAGGGAAAATGAAGACAGAGTCCTAAAAACAGAGCTTGAACTCAGCTTGAACTCTTCTCTTGTAGACAGGAACTCTTTGGGGCTGGGTTTAATTGTCTATTGCAGTAAAAAGTATTTTGTGTTTTACAAAACAAATAATTGCTACTAATAATAGTTTGGGCCCCCAAGACGAGACGAGTGAAGTAAAAGTACCTCTCAGTGGGAGTAGAGGGTCCAGAGGTTTAAACTTACAATAAAAAACCCTAGACCTCTGTCTTAATACTCTTTCGGGGGAGGAAAGCAGGAGCATAGGAAGACACCATACCAGCTCAGACCCCTGGTCCATCTAGTCCTGTATTCTGCCTCTGACATGCCCAGCCCCAGAACCAGATGCCACAGGAAGGTGCATGAACCCCCTTGGCTGGCAGATGTGGGCTAATTGAACCCCCGTGTGAATGTCTTGTTCTAACCCCACATAATTAGAGATCAGGTTAAGCCCTGCAGCATCAGGTTTTATATCCCCCCCGTTCCAAGATTTCTTTTGTTAGCATTAGTTATTGTAATGCTGAATATTCTTGTTCTCGATCCTTCATTGAATCTTACCGACGACTTCTTGGCCTCAACAACATCCCGGCAATGAGTTTCACAGGCTCACTGTGTAAATGAGGCCCACTGTGTATAGGATTTTCTTTTATCAATTTTGAATTTGTCACATTTCAATGTCATTGAATGGTCTCTTGTTCTGGTGTTATGAAAGAGAGCTTCTGTTCTTGCTCTTAATTACCTTCTCCAGACCAATTCCTCTTCCTCCTTTCCTGCAGCACCTCCTGTCTCCCTTAACTCTAGACCCTGCTGGTGCTATTTATGCTCTGTCCTTCCCCATTGACTCAAACCCATCTTGTGGTGGCACCAATTCTGGTGTCTCATGCTCTGGGGTGTGGTGTACTTCTGACTGAACTGTGCACCGTGACACTTGCACAAGTCAGTGGGGAGTCTCCACTGGAACCTTGGCAAGTATAGGAAGTGGGGGAAGCAGAGCACTGCCTTTCTCTGAGCCAGTACTTGGTTAGTGCTGGCTCTGTCCAACTGTCTGAATTGGCAGGATTAATTCTAAATGGTGACTGCCTCCAGTACCTGGTAATCTCTGGAGTGTGGTGCTCTGGCTTGTCTTCAGGTGCAGGTGGGTTTGTGCCAGGGCAGGGAAATGGGTTATGCTCTTGACAGTCCTCAGCTGGAGTATGCAGGAAAGTTCTTAAGCCAAAGGACACCTACTCTTCATAGATTAATAGACTCCAAGGCCAGACAGGACCATTGTGATCATCTGGTCTGACCTCCAGTATTACACAGGTTAGAAAAGTTACCTAAAATAATTCCTAGAGCAGATATTTTAGAAAAATGCCCAATCTTGATTTTAAAGTTGTCAGCGATGGAGAATCCACCACAAACCTTGGTAAATTGTTGCAGTGGTTAATTAGCCTCACTGTTAAAATTTTGCACCTAATATCCAGTTTGAATTTGTCTAGCTTCAACTTCCAGCCACTGAATTGTGTTAGCCCTCTCTCTGCTAGATTGAAGAACCCATTATTAAGCATTTGTTTCCTGTGTAGGTACTTACAGACTTGAAAGTCACCCCTTAACCATCTCTTTGTTAAACTAAATAGATTGAGCTTCTTGAGTCTGTCACTATAAGGCAGGTTTTCTAACTCTTTAATCATTCTCGTGGCTCTTCTTTGAACCCTCTCCAATTTATCAACATCCTCCTTGAATTGTGGGAACCAGATCTGGACCCAAGATGCCAGCAACGGTCACACGAGTGCCAAATGCACAGGTAAAATAACCTCTCTAGTCCTACTCCAGAATCCCCTGTTCATTACCCCTGGGGGAATTCTGTGCCACTGTGCATGCGCATAATTTATGTCCCCTGCAGATTTCTTTGCTTCCCCGCAGAAAAATGACTTTCTGATGAGGAAGCAAAGGGAAACCACAAGAGCGGTCTACGACCCTCCCCAGCAGTGTGTTTCAGGTGCCCAGGGCAGCTGGCAGAGAGGTAAATCACTGTGGGGCGGGGGACAGGACTGCGGAAGACCTGGCTGGTAGCTCCCACTCTGTGCTGGGCTCAGCTGCTAGTCCTGGCTGGACTGGGGAGGACAGGACTTCCTCTTCCCCTGCACGACATCCCAGGCCGTGTCAGACCCACCCCCAGATTTCTCCCCTGGCTGTAGGAAGCTCTGCAAACTGGCCTCCCTCTCCCCACCCCCACACGCTTCCTGCACCCATCACTCCTCAGCTGCAGGGGAAGAGATCACTGTACAGGGAGCTGTTCCCCCAACCCCCTGTGTATCCAGACCCCCCTCATACCAGACCTCCTGCTGAGCCTCACCCCCCCACACACACACCCAGAACCTCCCTCCCCCAACAAGTCCCACTCCCCCTGCACCTAAACCACCCCAACGAGCCACCCGCATCCGGATCCCCACCCTACTGAGCCCCAACCAGCTGCACCTGGATCCCCACCCCACTGAGCCCCACTCCCCCAACATCTGGACCCTCCCACTGAGCTCCCTACACCCAGACCCCCCTGCCAAGCCTCAACCACCTTCACCTGGATCCCCCTGCAGAGTCCCATTACTGTTGCACCCAAAAAACCCCAACAAGCCCCTGTGCATCCAGATCCCCCCACGCCCAGATTGCCCCACACAGAACCCTCTCCACCCACACCTGGATCCCCCCACACTAGGCCCCTCCACACTTGGATCCTGCCTTGCTGAGCCTGCCTGCCCACACCTGGTGCACCTGGCACGGAGGGGCAGGGCCCTGGGGTGTTTCTGGGCCAGGCCTGGTCCCTGCGCTGTGTCAGGGTTGTGTGCAGCCTCACTGCTGAGTCCGTGTCCTGGGGGGAGCTGCACAGGAATCTCCCACCTCGGTGCAGCCAGTGGCCTGTGCTCCCCAGTGCAATGCCGGAGCCTCCACATTTATTTGACAAATCAAATTTGCAGAATTTTAAAATACCGTGCGCAGAATTTTTAATTTTGTGGTGCAGAATGCCCTCAGGAGTAATAAAGTTTATGCATCCAAGGATCACATTAGCTCTTTTGGGCACAGTGTCACACTGGGAGCTCATGGTCAGCTGATTATCCCCCATGGCCCCCACTGCTTCCCAGGATGGAGTCCCCCATCCTGTAAGTATGGCCGACATTCATTATTCCTAGATGGATACATTTACCCATATTAAAATGCATCTTGTTTGCTTGCGCCCAGTTTACCAAGCAATCCAGATCACTCTGTATCAGTGACCTGTCTTCATTATTTACCACTCTCCCAATTTTGTGTCCTCTGCAAACATGATTAGTGATTATTTTCTGTTTTCCTCCAGGTCACTGATAAAAATGTGAAACAGTGTAGGGCCAAGAGCCGGAGTCCGTTCCAAACACATGGGCTCAATGATCCCCTGTTTACAATTACATTTAGAGATCTATCAGTTAGGCAGCTTGTAATGCATGTAACATGCAGTACCATGTTCAATGCCTTGCAGAAGTCTATGTATATTAAGTCACTGTTACCTTTGGCAACCAAACTTGCAATCTCATCAAAAAAAGAGATTGTTAGTTTGACAAGATCTACTTTCCATTTACCCATGTTGATTGGCATTGATTATATTACCCTCCTATAGGAATATAGGCCCACATTAGACCCCAGTAAACTATGGTTTTAAATTGAGTGTGGATTTTAATATGAGTGATAGGCCCGAAGCATGAGACCAAAAAAAAAAAGAAGAAGAAATCATGAGAACAAAGGATTGTTTGTGTTAGACTTGTATTGAGCCTGGAAGTACCAGAGTTTTCTTATTTAAGATTTGGGATAAGCAACAGAAATAAAATGAATGTGTTAATTGGATCCCAGGCATAGTAAATAATTGGTTAGAAATGCTTAGACCAGTAGCTAGGGAAAAACATGACAAAGTGATATAAACTGCTTCAGCTGACTTTAGCTAAGGTCCAGTAATTAGCTCACTTGTGTATTAGTGTATACAAAGCAAGGTTTTCTAAGGGTTCCTTGTCTGAGCTTTTCCTTACCTCTCTGGAGTCACGCCTTCATAGGAAGGTGTCTCCTGGGCCTGATCTGGTTGTGTTTTGGCCAGTGCTTATCACTGTATCGTTGCTGGATATTGAATGGGGGTGTATCTGTTTACATTTGTATTTTGGATGTAACCAACACCAAGTGGCCTTTGGGACTAATAAAAGAATGCTTGTGTGGCAGCGGAGTCCTGGCAAACGGCAATAAACNTTTGGATGTAACCAACACCAAGTGGCCTTTGGGACTAATAAAAGAATGCTTGTGTGGCAGCTGAGTCCTGGCAAACCGCAATAAACTTATTAAGAAAATAACTTCCAGCACCACTTTTAATTCTGTATTAATTGAGTCCTGTATCAGCTGCTCCGTGATCAGACTGACAGGCCTGTAATTATCTGGGTCAACCCATTTACCCTTTCTAAATATCGGCACAACACCAGCTTTCTTCTGGAACTTCTCCAGCGTTCCAGGACTGATTGAAAATTAACAGTACTGGTCCAGCGAGCGCCTCAGCCAGCTCTTCGAAGGCTGTTGTGTGTGGGGAGGGGAGGGAGCAGTGGTGATCCTTGGTGCCATTTCACGCTGGTAGTTGCCTTGAGGGAGAGAAAATCTTGTGTCTCGCTGTGCACTGAATGTGAAACAAGCCAAGTTCAGTGCTCAGCTAAGGCCATGGGGGAAGAGCTGGGGAAAGGCGAGGAGGAGCAATATGGCTCATTTGAGGGGACAGGAGAGCTCTCGAAGTTGAGAAACTCATCCACTTTGCAAACTGAACTTCTCATGCCCTGGGAGGTACCAGGCCCTGAATGCCTAACTCAGTTCCTTCTTCATCAGGTAGAACTTGATCATGGATGGGTCAGAAATACAGTGTGGCAAAAAATGAACCCTTTGACAAGAAGATCCATCTCCTCTCCCTATCCTCCAGGCTCAGTAGTCTAATCTTTGGCAGATGGACAGAGGGAGGCCCTAAGGAAGCAGTAGGGCAGGTCTCTCTGGAGGTGAAAGGAGTTGCACCAGAAAGTGGGGGCAGTTTAAAATGTGCCTAGCTGACTGTTCCAAGTGGTTTGTAAAATCAAAGGTCAAAACTAGACTCTTCCCATCTGCCAAAGCTGGAATATCTTCCCCGCCATCGCCTGCCTCACTGGAGCCCAAGCCAGAGAGTAACCCCCCCCCCACGTCCCTTACTTAGTTCTTCCAGTGGTTCGTTATTAGGGTGACCAGACAGCAAGTGTGAAAAATTGGGACGGGGTGGGGGGTAATAGACAAAGCCCCAAATATCGGGACTGCCCCTATAAAATTGGGACATCTGGTCACCGTATTCGTTATCTCCACGGTTACACAATTGGGCCTTATTTCCACTTGAGCATGACTAGCTTCTGCTTCCAGCTCTTGGCACTTATTCTGCCTTGGCTGGACTGAAGAGCCCCCTGCTGTCAGAAATCTCCCTGTCCAGACTCTTGCGGGTCATGAGCAAGGCATGGGTGTAGTTCTTTTCGTCTCTGTAAGGGACATGCTGTGCTGGTGGCGCCGGTGCTAGTCGTGTCCAGCCCATGGAGTTCCCTAGTGGGTGATGCTAGACTCACCCCAAGAGCACTGCTGGGCTTGGGAAATCCATCTGCCCCTTCCTGCCATTTGTGGTGCTGGGATCAGGTTGTGTGGTCGCTGAGCAGCTGCTTCTCACTCACTGCAGGTGCCAAGTTGGATGACTTTGCTGACTTCACTTCATTCGGTCTGGCCACAGCTCTGCTGCTGCAGGCTCACGGGATCCTGGATGGCTTGCTGGCTATCGTCTACGTGCTCGCAGTCTTTTCCCGCTTGTGCTTCTTCTCGAGTGGTAAGTGCGTGGTCTCCCTTTCTCTGCCTGGGTCTGGAGCATGGCTACAGCCAGTAATAAGGGAGTGTAAGTAGGGCGTAATATGGCTGAAAGTCCATCACCTTCTAGTTGTAGGAGTTTATTCAAGGTTCTGGTCTAGTCTCTGCTACCATGGGCTGGGCAGCACCTCCTGCTGGGAGGAAATGGAATCAGACAAAAGTGCTGGTCCTGCTTTTTGAACTCCTGTAGCTGAGAAGCAGCTGTGCCCTGTGAGTTTCTAAACAGCGCAGACTCATTGGTTCTATTTCATATCCACTGCTGCAAGTGATGGTGTGTGTGACAGTGATGGATCTCTGCTGCTGGGGAGGAGGGAGAGCAGGTTCAGACTCCTCAGGGCCACCATGTTCTCTTTGTGGAGTGTCCTGGTTTGTCTGTCCCACTCCAGCAGGTTTTTCTTTCAGAAGATACAGTTTTGCCCTCTGTGGGAGAGAGTGGGTGAGATGCTGTGTATGTGTTAGAGACTTTCAACTTTAGTGTCTCTCTGTGTTAACAACACATTAAACTTTCAGAACTGTATCCGTGACCTGTCCTCTTCATTATTTACTACTCGCCCAACTTTTGTGTCATCTGCAAACTTTATCAGTGGTGATTTTATGTTTTCTCCCAGGTTATTGATAAAAATGTGGGGGCAGGGCCAAGAACCAATCCTTGTTGGACCCCACTGGAAACACACTCGCTTGATGACGGTTCCCCATTTACAGTTACATTTTGAGACTATACTTTAGCCAGTTTTTAGTCCATTGAATATGTGCCATGTTCATTTTATATTGCTCTAGTTGTTGAATTAAAATGTTGTGTAGTACCAAGTCACATGCTTTACAGAAGTGTAAGTAAATTACATTAGCACTGTTATAAATTTGGTTAATAAAAGTAGTCTCATCAAAATGATATCAAGTTAGTGAGACAGGATCTATTTTCCATAAGCCCATGTTGATTTGCATTAATTACATTACCTTCTTTTAATTCTTTATTAATAGGGTCCCATATCAGCCACCCCAATATCTTACCTGGGTCGATGTCGGGCAGACAGGCCTATAACTACCTGGGTCAGCCTGTTTACCCTTTTTAAAACTGGCCCAACATTGGCTTTCCTCCAATCATCTGGGATTTCCCCAGTGCTCCAAGACTCATTGAACATCTGCATTTTCCCTTCCAATAGCTGGAGTGAGAGAGCAACAAAAGAGAAGGTGGAAGAGAGGAAAGCAAGAGGGAGGAAAAACCTGTTAGGGAGGAGAAGAGAGGAAAGAAGAAAACAAACGTAGCCCTGATTGCTCGAGGGGAAGGAGGGAGGAAAATTAGACAACGACCCTTTTTTGGTTGTGATCCCTTTTCTCAGCATTGTGATACTGTGGTGATGGGCACAGTATGAACTCCTAGGGCTGGTCTACACTGGGGGAGGGGGGGGATCGATCTAAGATACGCAACTTCAGCTATGAGAATAGCGTAGCTGAAGTCGACGTATCTTAGATCGACTTAGAATTACTTACTTTGCGTCCTCGTGGCGTGGGATCGACGGCCGCAGCTCCCCCGTCGACTTTGCTCTCGCCGAGCTGGAGTTCAGCAGTCGACAGGAGAGCGATCGGGGATCGATTTATCGCATCTATACTACACGCGATAAATCAATCCCCGATAGATCGATCGCTACCCGCCGATCCGGTAGTTTGTTCCACTTTCTAGTCGTTGATGTTTTCCACCTGAGGGAAATGAAAAATACACACAGTAAATGATGAAACGTGATTTTTAAGTGTTCATTTTTCTTATCTCAGGTGTTACAAATAAAACAGGGGAAGAACTGTTCAAATTTTTGGTTAACCTGTCCATGTCCCTTTTTAGGGCTGAACCAAGCATTCTCTTCTATTCCCCAGAATCCTCTGGCTTATAGCTTTGTGGCAATTTTAAAAGGAAAAGTCATCCATTCCTTCCTCTTCCTTGTAGGAATCCCTTTCATGTACCGAGGATTGCCCTGTCCCTATGCTTCTTCCCTCCTGACTGGCACATACCTCTTGACCGGGGGCAACCTTGTGGTTCTACGGATTGTAGCCATGATAATGATCCTGTTCATGGTTGACCAGGGCTTCTATCCCCATGACAAAGTACTGGAGTCCCAGCTCTGGAAAAAGATGGTCTATGCAGGGGGTAAGTTTTAAAACAAACCAGCACAAAACCTTGGCTCTCATTTGTTTCTGATAATACACACAAGGGGTGAAGGCGTAGTGCTTACCCTTCATTATCTAGTCCCTTCTTTGACTTCATTCTTCAGCCCAGCTGACGGAAAGGGTAAACTAATGTGAACCAGAGTTCTTGGGAGCTGTATGAAAATATACATTTCTTTTTTGTACTGTAAACCTAAAATATATATCTAGTGTATAAGTTCTTCAACATGTGTTTGAAACATGAGGGGGTTCTTACTCACCTGAATACAGGGTGTGCCTCTTTAAGAGAAGCAGAAATAAGAATACGTGGAACGCCCATAGTGCCTGTCATCAGAGACATTGTGAATGCATGCTACAAAACGGGGAAGAGCATTTTCTCAGTTTTTAGGGATCCACAAACAGGCAAAGGCACAGAAGTCACTTGCGTAAGATCACATAGTGGCCATGTTTTGACTAGGAATAGAACCAACTCTCAATTGCTATGATTAAACTCTTAGGTCGTGCTCCCTCCTACCTGAAATAAACCTAGATGATTCAGAAGCATAGAAAGTGTCACGCCAGATCCTATCAATGGTCCATCTAGCTCAGTTTCCTTTCTCTGGGAATGGCCAGTACCAGATGTTTCAGAGGAAGGTGTCAAATACCCAACAGCTCATAATGGACAATTGCATTTTTCATTCACAGACACTTCATGCAGTGTAATTTTGTTAGCTCTATTTTTGAAGTACTTTTCCTCAAGAAAGTCTAGTAAGAAGGGAATAAAAGAGAATTCAGTCTTCAGAACTGTGCTGTATTCCTGCTAGTTGATGGCTCAAATCAAATGTACTCCAACATATCCAGTCAATACCTGTATAAATCTCCACCTGAAACATTAATTCTGGGGTTTTACCAGCCACAGATAACAGACCGTGGCTTGTTTTGTTTTATAGAACCCTGAAATGGAGCCATGAAAGCAGCCAGAAAATTATTTTGTCTGACTTATAGACATGGCCTGGAAATTGTAGAAGCACCGAATTTGTGTGTATACAAAGGTGGGGTCATGAAACTAGTTCAACAGGCTGGCAGCTGCACTGAACACAGTGCTGCAGGAAGGCAGTGTGACGAGACACTTTAAGTGATAAATCTTTGACGAGTAGCTGTATGCTGCACAGATGGGAATGGCATTCCATCCTCTTCTAGCAGTATCATTCTCCATGTTTGCTGTCACAATCTTTAACACAACCTCCTTGAAGGCAATAGGCTTTTGCTTGTGTATAGAAGAGTATCTCTGGCAGCTTGTACTTTCATGGATTATATATTTCTCTTTTAAGACCATGAAGTACATTATACATAGTGGCAATGGCTCCTTTTGCCACAGAGTTACATGCTGTGAAAGGTGCAAGAGAAGACCAAATCATACTAAACAACCTGTGTCTGGTGGTTTTTAAAAGGACTTATTTCCAGCAGTGAGCAGAAGAATCCTTCAGGCTCAAACCTGCTAGAAAATCTTTCAGTGACAGAAAGGCAGGGATTTGGGGAAGTGTGTGAAATGCATATTTACATTTGTTAACCTTGTCAATTGTATCTGACCTACTTTTCTGTGCTACTTTCCTGTTGCAGGTATCCTGATGGTTTTGTTCTCTTCCTATTCAATAGTCTCTCTCTACTATCTCGTTTGGTCTACTACTTACATCTTCTTCCCAGTCGCCTTGTGGAGCTGCAAAGTTTAACTGCACGCTTGGTATTGTGTAGATGATGACAGCTTCATGTGTCACCATGATAACCTGCCAAAGGCAACACCTGTGACCTAAATGAAGACTTATCCTGTGTTAACATCCATGAGTTGCCTAATCCTTACTAAAGGTTTCATCATTGCAATCATCTATACTTGAAAGTAACAGCGACGGGATGTCTTGTCACTTCAAATAACACTTTCAAACTGGAGTGGTAGGAAGTATCTGTGTTAACGCAGCTCCTGCAGTTCCCCTGCGTGTTTCAAAGTGTTCATGTAGTGCCTGCTCTCTGACACCACATGTAATAACTAACGTGAAGTTTAACGCTTGTTAATGGGGAAACTTCATTTAAACTCTCTCAGATATTTGAGGGTTTGCTGTAGATGTGAGTGTACATATTCCTTACAAAAAGATACTGTATGGATTTAAGTTGAGAAATTCATTTTCAGATTTTTATTATGCTTAAAATCATGAATTTACAAAGTTATTTGCTTCTTCTAGAGTTGTAGGGCAGTAGCCACCCACGATGGGGGTTCCTCTAACGACCCCACGGGCCCAACCTCGGCTGTGGCTCTGGAAGAGGCCCAGGAAGGCTGAGATCAGTATCAGAAGCACTGAGATCAGTATCAGAAGCACTGAGATCAGTATCAGAAGCACTGAGATTGGTATCTTAAGCACTGAGATGTTGATTTGAAAACTGCTGCTTAACATCTTGACCCAGTGGTGCCCAACCTTATTACACGGGAGGGCCACAGGAACTTAAGCACGACCTGGGGTGGGCCAAACAGATTCGACAGATTTTAATCAGATTTCAAGGCACCTGTATTGATTGATATTTGAAGTTCAGCTTGTTTCATATGTATTTAGCTAGGTTGTTTCTATGTACAGTAGTGTCTATTTACACGCTCGTGTAAACTAAAATTATGTAAACGACAAAACGCTAATGAATCGGCCATTCCGTATATTGTGTTGAAGCAGGGTGTGGGCCTTATTAAATGCTCTGGTGGCCTGTAGGTTGGGCTCCCCTGTCCTAACCCAATGAAATGGCATGAAAATAGTTAGAGTAAGTTTATTTGTATATTTGTAATACACAGGAGAGCAGAACAGATGGCTTTTTTCTTAATGGATCACTGAGGGCAATTTGAAATTGCTCTCAGACCTTCTCAGCAACAGTGTTTGCATTTGCACAAAGATGAAAATGTCCCGCCCCTTTCTAGAGGTGGCGCAGTGCAGGGGCACAGCCAGGAAATGTCGGTTTAGAAGAGCCAGTGACTAACTGAACATAAGCACATGGCTTACATTGAACCACCTAGTCCTGTATTTTCTGCAGATACTGTAGCTGGGCTTTTATCCTGCTCCAAGGGCCTTGGCTTCTCATCAGAGTTAGGCTGAGAAAACAGGGATACCTAAAATGTAGAGTAGTGTTGATCGGTTATTTGACTATTTTAGATAATTATGAACAGCTCCCCATTGAAATTTGAGATCTGTATATTATAAATTGTAACCACCGACTACTCTAACACTCACATAGAAGTAATCAGACTAGCGAGATCAGCTTGTACTTGAAGCGTATAACCATACATACAGTATACCAGACCAAAACCCCACTGCAGTGGGACCGTACCATTTCAGAGAATCCTGTGCTGAAGGAAGGAAAGTTATGACTATTCCCACTACAAAGCACCTGCCTCTGAGAAGGGAAAAATGTCTTGCAGACCAAGGGATAAAGAATAACCTCTTAAATGTTCGGGATCCTGGTGTAACGACATTGAAGTCTGTGGAGTTGCACCAGGTCTGAACTTGGCCCAGGTGCAGCTTTATTGCTTTTACTGGAGTTGTACCTACTGAGGTAGGAATTTGGCCCACTATCTAAACTTCGCTGGTGAAGGGACTTTACCCAACTGTGAATTGTCTTGGCAATGTGAAAACCGCTCCCTGGACATAACTTGGACTGTACTTGTGGGTTACAAGTCTGAGGTTCAAAACTTCACTCCAGATGACAGACCAGGGAAATTGACCTAATACATATGCACCTACGTCAATCCGGGCGTAGCTAGTTCAAAACTATTGCAAAACAGTAAAACAAATGTTTGGAAACACTTGAGACCTGATTCTGATCTCTTTGCTGTGGTGTCAATCTGGAGTAATGCCACTGAAGTCAGACTAACATCTGGGTAAAGCTGGTGTGAGACCAAAATCAGTCCCTTACAGTTCAAGTTATGGCCTCAGTTGACAAGTTATGATCTGAGTCTCATTCCGATAAAGAAATTTAATTAAAATAACCATTAGATTAACTAGTTTTTAACATTGGTGTCCTAATTAACGATTCAGTCTGAGAGTGCATTTGAAAAGAAAATAGCCAAACTACTGGGGTAAGATCCTTCTGCCTTAATTTTTTGACAAATGCATGTTCTTATAAAGGTTGAGGTTTTCTCACTTGAGCTGTCTGGGAATGGGGAAAGCGGGTCATGTAAGCACCTAGATTCTGCCTTCTACCTTCTCTAGGGTTGTGAAAATAAGCCTGACCTTCAAAGTGTGCCCCCGGAGGAGCAGACTAATGAGAACTGCTGAAGCAAGTCCTGCACCTTGAAGCTCCCTCTCTAGAGGCCTGATCCTGCGAGGCACTGAATGCCTCCTGGGAGATGCAACTGACTTCACTGGGAACTGAAAGGTGCTCAGCATTTCACAGTGCCAGACCGTGATATTTCTGCTACTTTGTGTTCGAGTCTCGGAATGACAAATGAGTCACTTGCGTGCCCCAGGAGGGCCAGTAGGGCAGTCCTTGCATTCACCAGTGCTATTCGGGCACAATAGCATGTGGGAGCTATTGCGTGGGTCAAAGCAGAGGTGCACTTGACTGTTTTCAAGCCATTGGGTCCCTAATTCTGATTGCATCAGCATCCTTAGAAGTATCTGTACTCGGTCCTGTTGATTAGAGGGGGTAAAACTAGCCAGGCTAAACAGTGGCTTCCCAGCCGTGCTCAGAAGTGCCTTGTTGGAGCCCTAGTCTCTGGCATTGTGCTGCTCACAGCCCCTGGAGGAGGGAGTGCCTAAGCTCAGGCCTAGGCGCTGTGGCTGATTTGAGTGGCAGTGTATTGCTGCAACCTCTGCAGCCAAAGAATGGCTCCATTATGAGGCCATCAGTACCCAGAGTGGAGCAAGGCGAGAGAGTAGCTAGGAATCAACCCATATGGTATCTTATCACAAGACATGCAAAACGGTGGGGAAACCCAGCAGCTTTCCCATTAGGCATAGCCTTCACTCCAAAGAGTGCTCTGGCTCTTCCCAAGTGTTTTTTAAACATGGCACCTTACCTGATGCTGTGACTACACCTGGCATTACTTCCATGTCACCATCTTTTGTTTGCACATTTGTTGGCACAACTAATGGGTTTGAGAGCAAAAGCACCAAGCAAGAAGCTGCATGGCAAAATGGACTGTAGCTCATCTGTAGCTGTGGTGTGCGAGACCGGAGACTGTCGCGAAGCTGTTCTGTTCTGGCAATTGAAATGTGAACAAGAGAACACTCAATTGGCAGATGTATCACAAATGTACATAGTAATTTATTATAAGGAAGTAATTGTGGTGTGGGTTTTTATTGTCGTTGAAGTCCTGAATATATTTTAAAGAGAATTAGCTCCATCCCCACCTGAATACTGTGGGGACAGAACTCTTTCATTTCTCCTCTATTGATCAAATCTTTGGTGGGGAAGAAAATCATCTGTACCAGCTCTTTTAAAATATGACCTGAAGTCTTGATGTCCAGGAGTTTTATAATATTTATTTTTTACTGATCACTGTAGTGAAATGTATTTTATTTCCCCCCTGCATTTGCTTTATCTGGGGAAAGGGCACAGGAATGGAAAATTGTACTTGAAATTGAAGTTCAATCTCTGGAAATAAAATTTTTGGGAAAAACATCCAATGCTGTGCTTTGTCTGTAAATCTGTTTGCTCCTGGAAAGCAAAGACGCTGAAGACAGAAAGCATGTGAGGAAAATCTTCCACAATTCTTGCCTTCAAACACAGGCATCTGTGGAATACAACTTTGCTCACTGTAGCTTGACAAAAGTGCGTTCCCTGCTTGGCTGGGTGTTGGCAGAACGGCTTGCTTATTAGCATGCAAAGAGGTACAGCAAACATTCCCATGGGAGATTGGAATTCCAGCGCTGTCACATGACACCACTGCTAAAACCAGACCAGCGAGGACAAGAGAACACTTTCCTGAAGGTACCAGTCAGGAGATGGAGCAAAGGATAGCATAGTAGAACTGCTTCCTAGCTCTGCTGCTGACTTGCATTGTGATCTTGGTGAAGTCTCTTAGGCCAAAAGGATTGCCCCTAAATCCATATTTCTTTATGGATCCAAGTTTGGAAACGGAATTAACACACCTACCCCCTACTTTCCCTGTGTGTTTAAAAAAAACCAAACCCAAATCCCTCCTTTAGGTAAATGTGCTTTGAAAGGCCAGTATTTATCATGCGTCATGCAGGTTTGACCCGGTCAGTATTGTAATAGCACCCAACTTCCGCCTTATGGCAGGAGCCTGGTGGTGTTTATTGCTGCACTTACAGCATAAAGAAGGCTGTCTTGAAAAGCTGACCGCAGCCATAATAAAACCGTTGCTGCTACCAAGGAGCAGCAACATGACAAACACACTGGTCATAGGTCATAAAGCCAGAAGGGTCCACTGTGGTCACCCAGCCTGCCCTGTATAACGCAGATCATAGGACGTCTGAATTAACCTGTGTTCGAACTAGAGCAGAGCTCAGAAAAACATGCAATCTTGAATTAAAAATTGCTAGTGATGAAGAACAGAGGAGTCTTCAATCTAGCAGACAAAAGTATCACCAGATCCAAGGGGGAAGCTGAAGCTAGACAAATTAGACTGGAATAAGGCACAATTTATTTAACAGTGAGGGTAACCCTGTCACAAGGAGAGCTTCTCACGCTCCCAGAAAGCATTAAGTCATATATGGCACTATTTGACTTGGCCTCACCTCTGGGAGAAGTAAATGACTTAGCCAAGGAGGAAATCTGCTTTGCCCTGCAGGCATTGTGCTATCAGCTGGATAAAATTCCCTGCAATGGCTAAATTCATCCCTAATACTAAAGGCTGAGAAGCATTGCCAGTGATAAATTAGCCCCTTTTGGTTAATGATAAACATCACCATCTCCCTAGCTGGAGGTAATTCATATAGCCATACAGATTTGTCCAAAAAAAAAGAAGAAAAAAAAAAGACTTATGGGCTCTATGCTAAAAGCGTGAAACTTGTCACAGTCATAGGGCATGACTTAATAAGCATTTTCAGAGATGGGGCCATTGCCAACTTATGCTGTGTTGGCTGTAGCAGCCATTTTAACAACATTCCCATAATTGGCAAAGAACATTGCTTTGCAGTTGGACATACAAGGGCTGTATTCTTGGTTTTGCTTCAACGTGACCTTACCATTGGCGTAAGGACACATTTTGTACTAATTTTGATTGTCAGTGTGGTCTTGGCAGAATTTAATCACATTTCTCTTTTTCTTTCAGATGCTACTTTGGTTGTGTGAAAGCATCTTGCTGATTGGCTGGTATTGACAGCACACAGTAGAGAAAGATATTAGATTATTATCAGCTATTACTGGTGCTTCAAATGTATCTTTTAGACAAGCTTGTTCAAGAGCAGGTCCATCAAGAGAGACCCATTCCTCTATTGACTGGGGCAAGTATGTACTTTGTCAGGAAGACACAGGTGCAGAGTTGATTAATCCAGCAAACTCAAAAAGAGAGCATGTCGGATGTGGCTATCAAACTCTACTAGAAAATATCAGATGTTCCCATAAGTTGAAGGCACATCCCATATCCACAGACATATGTATATTAGATGATGGTGTGATACATGAAGGGGTGGGGGGAGTAGCTCCCTTTGATGGGGACCCTGTAATACAAGCTTGGAGTGGCCAGTATTAATTTTTAAAATCCTTGCGGGCCCCCACTTCCTGCACTCGGAGTGACAGAGTGGGGATTCAGCCTTAGAATCATAGAATCATAGAATATCAGGGTTGGAAGGGACCTCAGGAGGTATCTAGTCCAACCTCCTGCTCAAAGCAGGACCTAATCCCAACTAAATCATCCCAGCCAGGGCTTTGTCAAGCCTGACCTTAAAAACCTCTAAGGAAGGAGATTCCACCACCTCCCTAGGTAACCCATTCCAGTGCTTCACCACCCTCCTAGTGAAAAAGTTTTTCCTAATATCCAATCTAAACCTCCCCCACTGCAACTTGAGACCATTACTCCTTGTTCTGTCATCTGGTACCACTGAGAACAGTCTAGATCCATCCTCTTTGGAACCCCCTTTCAGGTAGTTGAAAGCAGCTATCAAATCCCCCCTCATTCTTCTCTTCTGCAGACTAAACAATCCCAGTTCCCTCAGCCTCTCCTCATAACTCATGTGCTCCAGCCCCCTAATCATTTTTGTTGCCCTCCGCTGGACTCTTTCCAATTTTTCCACATCCTTCTTGTACTGTGGGGCCCAAAACTGGACACAGTACTCCAGGTGAGACACTTTAGGCCTGTATTACACTCCCAAGATTACAGCTTTCCTCTGACCTTGGCTTGGTAAACGCTGCCACCACCCAAATGTAAAAAAAACCCTTGGATCAAGGAAGGAGCACTTCAGAATTCCTCCCTGTGGGGTACCCTCAAGCCCTTTCACGCCCCTCTGGGGAAGAGCTGAGAGAGAAAACAAAGGAAATTTGCTGTTGCCACCAGCTAATCAAACAGCATATGCACAAACCTCTTAGGACAGCAAAAATCCAATCCTTTTCTTAAAAATTGTAAATTTTATTAAAAACAAAAAGAAAGAAAATACATCTGGAACTTAGGCTTTTGCTAGATTTTAAAAGAGCAATTCCAAAAATCAAGCACCCAAAATAGCTTTCTTGGGGGTTCAGCTTAAAGTTTACAAGCAAACAAAAGCATCTGGGGTTAGCACAGAGGAGATTCACAAGCCAAAATAAAAAATAAACCTGATTGTGTCTAACTAAACATTCCCTATCCAAATAATTTCTTCTAGGGATGGAAGATGAATTTTCATACCTGGTTCAAGCCTTACACAGCATTGCTGCTCCGTCCCTGCAGCCCAGGGAACAATAGACAAAGGGAAAGTTTCTTTCCCAATTTTAAAAAGTTCTAGCCTTCCCATTGGCTCTTTTGGTCAGGTGCCCACTCCTTTTCTTTTACCTGTGGGCTTGTTAACCCTTTGCAGGTAAAGCAAGCAGAGAACAGACCAAGAGGGATTTTACAGCTAATTGGCTGGCTGGGTGTCCATCAAAGGGAGCTACTCCCTCCCCCGCTTCATGTATCACAGATGGTGATGGCATTGAAAAGTCTTTGAACAGTAACAATGGATGTTTGTCAAGTTTAAAAGGAACAAACTTATAACGGCTGAGGGGAAAAAAAGCTGAGAAAGCTGTGGTTCACACTGGTGAACTGCAGGGAAATTCACTCGTTTAAGTGACCAACCCAAAGTATCTCCAGAAAAAGAAGTGTGCTTTATTTGTGAAATGAACATACCGTCAGAAGATTTGCATGAAGCTTCTACCCTGGGCATAGATCCTCAAGTCCACAGGCATGCAGTTCAGCTGATAGATCAGTGCTTGCAAAAGTAAGGCTTTGTCTACACTGGCAAGTGAAAGACAAAACTTTTCTCATTCGGATATGTTAAAAAAGCACACACACCCCGAAAGACAAAAGTTTTGTCGACATTAAGTGCTGGTGTGAACAGTGCTTTGTCGGCAGGAGTGCTCTACTAGAAAGCATGTGGACAAGGGGGATCCAGTGGATATAGTGTATTTAGATTTTCAGAAAGCCTTTGACAAGGTCCCTCAGCAAAGGCTATTAAGCAAAGTAAGCTGTCGTGGGCTAAGAGGGACGGTTCTCTCATGGATCGGTAACTGGTTAAAAGATAGGAAACAAAGGGTAGGAATAAATGGTCAGTTTTCAGAATGGAGAGAGGTAAATAGTGGTGTCCCCCAGGGTCTGTACAGGGCCCAGTCCTATTCCACATATTCATGAATGATCTGGAAAAAGGGGTAAACAGTGAGGTGGCAAAATTTGCAGATGATACAAAACTTCACAAGATAGTTAAGTCCCAGGCAGACTGCGAAGAGCTACAAAAGGATCGCTCAAAATTGGGTGAGTGGGCAGCAAAATGGCAGATGAAATTCAATGTTGATAAATGCAAAGTAATGCACGTTGGAAAACAATCTCAACTATACATATAAAATGATGGGGTCTAAATTAGCTGTTATCACTCAAGAAAGATCTTGGAGTCGTGGATAGTTCTCTGAAAACATCCACTCAATGAGCAGCGGCAGTCAAAAAACTGAACAGAATGTTGGGAATCATTAAGAACGAGATAATAAGACAGAAAATATATTGACTCTATACACATCCATGCTACGCCCACATCTTGAATACTGCATGCAGCTGTACTCACCCCATCTCAAAAAAGATATATTGGAATTGGAAAAGGTTCAGAAAAGGGCAACAACAATTATTAGGGGCATGGAGCGTCTGCCATATGAGGAGAGATTAGTAAGACTGGGACTTTTCAGCTTGGAAAAAAGATGACTAAGGTGGGATATGATAGAAGTCTATAAAATCATGACTGGTGTGGAGAAAGTAAATAAGGAAGTGTTATTTACTCCTCATAACACAAGAGCTAGGGGCCACCAAATGAAATTAATAGGCAGCACGTTTAAAACAAGCAAAAGGAAGTATTTTTCACACAAGGTGGTCAATCTGTGGAACTCCTTGCCAGAGGATGTTGTGAAGGCCAAGCCTATAATAGGGTTGAAAAAAGAACTAGATAAATTCATGGAGGATAGGTATATCAATGGCTATTAGCCAGGATGGGCAGGGATGGTGTCCCTAGCCTCTGTTTGCCAGAAGCTGGAAGTGGATGACCGGGGATGGATCACTTGATGATTACCTGTTCTGTTTATTCCGTCTGGGGCACCTGGCATTCGCCACTATTGGAAGACAGGATACTGGGCTAGATGTGTGATGGGTTGGATCACAGAAATCCCCTTGGGAGCTGCCACCTGATGTGCCAAGACTACTACCCCTGCCTTCCCTGCTAGCTCAGGACTCCAGCACTCTGTCTTGCTGAGCCAGACACTCCCGTCTGCTCCAACAAAGACCCAGGGTCTGAATTACTTACCCCAAAGCTGCAGGTTTACCTGAAAGCAGCTAACAGAAGTGTTCTTGTCTTTAACACCCAGATGCCCAACTCCCAATGGGGTCTAAACCCAAATAAATCCGTTTTACCCTGTATAAAGCTTAAAAATTGTATAAATTGTTCGCCCTCTATACACTGATAGAGAGATATGCATGGCTGTTTGCTCCCCCAGGTATTAATACATACTCTGAGTTAATTAATAAGTAAAAAGTGATTTTATTAAATACAGAAAGTAGGATTTAAGTGGTTCCAAGTAGTAACAGACAGAACAAAATAAGTCACCAAGCAAAATAAAATAAAATGTGCAAATCTATGTCTAATCAAACTGAATACAGATAAGATCCTCACCAGTTCCAGAATGCTCCCTTTTACAGACTAATCTCCTTTTAGCCTGGGTCCAGCAATCACTCACACCCTTTGCACACTGTCCTTTGTTCCAGTTTCTTTCAAGTATCCTGGGGGGTGGAGAGGCTCCCTCTTTAGCCAGCTGAAGACAAAATGGAGGGGTCTCCCAGGGGTTTAAATAGACTTTCTCTTGTGGGTGGAGACCCCCTCCTCACTCCTATGCAAAGTCCAGCTCCAAGATGGAGTTTAGGAGTCACGTAGGCAAGTCACATGTCCATGCATGACTCACAGTTTTTACAGGTAGCATCCGTTGTTTACATGCTGCCTTGAACGTCCTCAAGTAGACTTCTTATGTGGATTGGAGCATTCCAAGATTCATTGTCCTTTAAGTGTTTCTTGATTAGGTCCTTAACTTCAACATTCCTTTCTCCAGGAACTGACCAAATGCTCTACTAAGGTTATTTAGAAATCAAGCCAGTACACAGCCAATATTCATAACTTTGAATACAAAAATGATACATGCCTACAAATAGGATTAATAGATTCAGTAAATCATAACCTTTGCGATATGTTACATGGCATATGTAGCATAAAACACATTCTAAGCATATTTCCATAAAGCCTTATGGGAGGTACCGTCACAAGATGGACCTTTGGTCTGACCCAGTATGGTCATTCTTATGTTCTTAACTGACGCAGCATGCCCAGAGGTGCCAGGGCTATGAATTGCCAAGCCCAGAGGTGCCAGGGCTATGAATTGCCAAGCCTAGAGGTGCTGGGGCTAAGCCCTAGCAAGCCACGGCACAAATTAAGCATTGTTTGTACCACAACAAAGCTCAAGAAATGCCTTTCCCAGTCTACGTTGGTTTGACACTTTATGCACAGACTGAAAAAAGTGAGCTAGTAGAAACTTCTTTAAACTTGGATTGTCCGTCTCCTATGACAGAGCACTGGCTAGCGCTACCAGCATGGCAAACATGCATGGCAACACTTCAAGAATGAGAATGCAGTCTGTCCTCTAAACCTTCGTGCTGGTCTGTTCACTGATGTGGCCATAAAAAACATAGACCACAATCCCAGCTCCACCACGGCAACAGACTCCTTTCATGGAACCGGAATACACTTTTTCAGCATCCCAGTACTCAAATGGAGGGAGTTGTCTGTGAAATTCCCACCCTGGGCTGTGAGACGGCAGCATCAGTGAAGACTTCCTGATGATATAGTCTTCACAATTGTCCTTCCATTGATCTTGCAGAAAACCAGTGCTCCCATCCATGCTGCACATGCTGACGGCCAGCTCATTACACAAGCCCTGTAAGGCAAATGCAGATGGCTTGAACAAGTAAAGCAAGCGCAAGTCTGGATACCTTCAATGGAGATCAAGACATTTCCGGGGCAGCTTAGCACACCAGCAAACAGCCAGTGCAAGACTTCACCCCAGCCTGCACTGCACTTCTTCCCTTCCTTCCAGATGACTCTGAGCCTGTGGCAATGATTCGTCCAGCCATGGATGTGATAAGGAACATTGTACATCACCACACCAAGTGCCAGTGATCACTGTGGATCAGCCCCTTTTCACCAGAACCAAACCGATACAGTGGACCTGGCCTGCTAGGGCGGAGAGGACAAATCTGGAAATGGCAAGTCATAAAGCTGATTGGAGATTGACTAGAAGAGAGTGGATGGACTGAACCCCTTGTTCAGGCCAAAGTGGCCTCTCCAGAAAAGGCTGACTCCTTCTTGAAAGTGTCTCATGTCACAGGTACTAGGCATGGCCACCAAGTAACTGCCAGCAGTCTGTACAGCTTGCTCCAACATGCACACACCCAGTAGTGTATACCCAAGGTCCCAGGGAAGATGAGGCCCCCCAGGGGGTATGTTAAATTAGAGAAAACAGCGTTCCATTTCTGGCATACCACACTTCACCTAGAAGATAATAAAGTGATAAGTAGCAGTCAGCATGGATTTGTCAAGAACAAATCATGTCAAACCAACCTGATATCTTTCTTTGACAGGGTAACAAGCCTTGTGGATAGGGGGGAAGTGGTAGATGTGGTATATCTTGACTTTAGTAAGGCTTCTGATACTGTCTCGCGTGACCTCATAAACAAACTAGGGAAATACAACTAAGGGCTTGGCTACACTGGCAAGTTACAGCGCACTAAAGCCGCGCACAGCGCTGTAACTCACTACCCGTCCACACTGGCAAGGCATGTACAGCCAGAGGAATAAAGAGTACAGTGTAGCCGCCCAATGCGCACTGATTGGCCTCCAGAAGTATTCGGCAGTATCCCACAATGCCTGTTCTAGCCACTCTGGTCATCAGTTCGAACTCTACTGCCCTGGCCTCAGGTGACCAACCGTCAGACCCACCCTTTAAATTCCCCGGGAATTTTAAAAATCCCCTTCCTGTTTGCTCAGCCAGCCAGGTGTGGAGTGCTATCAGCGAATCTTTCCAGGTGACCATGCCTCCACGCGCCAGGCGAGCCCCAGCATGGAGCAATGGCGAGTTGCTGGACCTCATCAGTGTTTGGGGGGAGGAAGCTGTCCAGTCCCAGCTGCGCTCCAGCCGTAGGAATTACGATACCTACGGGCAGATATCAAGGGCCATGATTGAAAGGGGCCATGACCGGGACGCTCTGCAGTGCANAAGGGATCAGTTCTGGGTTTGGTTCTGTTCAATATCTTCATCAATGTTTTAGATAATGGCACAGAGAGTACACTTATAAAGTTTGCGGACGATAACAAGCTAGGAGGGGTCGCAAGTGCTTTGGAGGATAGGATTAAAATTCAAAAAGATTTGGAAAAAGTGGAGAAATGGTCTGAAGTAAATAGGATGAAATTCAATAAGGACAAATGCAAAGTACTCCACTTAGGAAGGAACAATCAATTGTACACATACAAAATGGGAAATTACTGCCTAGGAAGGAGTACTGAGGAAAGGGCTCTGGGAATAATAGTGGATCACAAACTAAATATGAGTCAACAGTGTAATGCCTTTGCAAAAAAAGCAAACATCATTCTGGGATATATTAGAGGGAACGTTGNCAAAGTACTCCACTTAGGAAGGAACAATCAATTGTACACATACAAAATGGGAAATTACTGCCTAGGAAGGAGTACTGAGGAAAGGGCTCTGGGAATAATAGTGGATCACAAACTAAATATGAATCAACAGTGTAACGCCTTTGCAAAAAAAGCAAACGTCCTTCTGGGATATATTAGAGGGAACGTTGTAAGCAAGACATGAGAAGTAATTCTTTTGCTCTACTCCACACTGGCCTCAACTGGAGTATTGTGTCCAGTTCTGGGTGTCACATTTCAGGAAAGATGTGGACAAATTGGAGAAAGTCCAGAGAAGAGCAACAAAAATTATACCACAACTGCTGTACCCCTGTCAGGAGTCTGATTTGTCTTGAGTACCCCAAGTTTCACCTCATTTAAAAACTACTTGGTTACAAAATCAGATGTAGAAATACAAAAGTGTCACAGCACACTATTACTGACAAATTGCTTATTTTCTCATTTTTACCATCTAATTATCAAATAAATCAATTGGAATATAAATATTGTGCTTACATTTCAGTGTACAGTACATAGAGCAGTATAAACAAGTCATTGTATGACATTTTAGTTTGTAGACCACACTAGTGCTTTTTACGTAGCCTGTTGTAAAACTAGGCAAATATCTAGATGAGTTGATGAACCCCCTAAAAGACATCTGCGTACCCCCAGGGATATGTGTACCCCTGGTTGAGAACCACTGACAATGTGCACAGCCTCTCCCTCTTGTGGTTGATTTTTGAATGCACTTTAAATTTACAGTGGAACCCTGTTTATCCGATCTAATTGGGACTGGGGCCAGATCGGATAATCAAAAATTGGGATAATCAGGAGGACTGGCAAAGAGCTTTCTGTTCCTTATTTTAAGAGGCGGGAGGATGGGGGGACTCGGGTGGTCAGCCCTGGGTGGTGGGGTCTCGGCCAGTCAGCCCCGGGGAGGCTGATGGTTTGGTTAATACGGAGAGCTGGATAGTGGAGGCTCAGATAAATAGGGTTCTACTGTATATCAATAAAACTTTGTGTTCCGGTAATACTTGTATATATTGTGGCTAGGAAAACGAAAGTTCAGCATTTCATTCAAGTTTTTTTTATCAGAGAATTTTAGTTTTTTATCATGGATAACTAGGATCCCTGGTGATGACCCCTTTCTGAAAATCTTTAGTAGGGCATGCCCTAAGACTCTAGCAAATCTCATGCTTTTATCATAAAACCTGCAATTCTTTCACAAATCTGATCAGCTAATAATCATCTGATCATAACAATGCGGACTTCCTGGAAGGAAAGCTGCATGAAGGGCTGTGATCTCCCTCACCTCCCAGTTATTAGCCTCTTCAGACACGGGCTCCCAAAGCTGCAAAGCCACTCACAGATGAACATATCACTTCCCTTCGCTGCTCACATCAGCACCATATCCCTGTATTTCAGCATGACCTTCCCAGCCGTGGGATTTCCTAATTCGTATGTTCTCGCTGGTCCCTTTGGGTCAGTGTTCCCGTAGAACAGACAATAACGTTTCTTTCATAATAAATCAGCACTGAGCAGCCTGATTTTCTGCCCATGCTCTTTAGCTCCCACAAGGCTATCCCCTCACAGCACATAAGCTGGGGGCAGGGCCGGCTCTAGGGTTTTTGCCACCCCAAGCAAAAAAATTTTTGGCTGCCCCCCACCCCGGCCCTGGGCTCTCACCCCACCCCCACCAGTGCCCTCCCCCACCCGCACCCCCTGCCGCCCCAGCCCTGGGCTCTCTCTTCCCCCCCCCCACCTGCCCCCCCTGCCGCCCCAGCCCTGGGCTCTCTTCCCCCCCACCTGCACCCCCTGCCGCCCCAGCCCTGGGCTCCCCCCCCACCAGTGCTGACTCCGCCCGCTCCCCCCTCGCCTCCAGCCAGTCTAGCGCTGGCAGGGTCGGGGTGAGCAGTGGGGCTCCCGGGCCGTGCCTCAGCCCAGGGTCCCTCCAGCCAGGGCTCCCGCCTCCAGGACCGGCTGGGACCCGGGAGGGAAGAGCCAGGGGACTGCCCCAGCAGGGGGCTGAGGAGCCAGGGCAGGGTAGCCCCAGAGAGAGCAGAGCCCCGGAGAGCGGGACGTGGGCCCCGCATGGCAGCGCCCCGCTCTCTATGGCCCTGCTGCTGCTTCTGGCCGCCTGCCGCAGTCCCTGGGTGGCTCGGGCCGCTTCGCCCAGCCTCGGCTGTGGCGCTGGGGGGCGGCCGCCCTGCGGCACCTGCAGGCGGCTCCGTGTGCCCCGCGGGGCGACCCCCAGCCTGAGTGCCCCCCGCTCAGAGCCTGCCCGGCCCAGCCACAAGGTGCGGGCACTGCTCCACCGCGGCATGAACCGCAGCGGCCCCAGGGTGCCCCCCGCGCACAACGCGCTGCTGCTGCCAGGGCCAGCTCTAGGCTTTTGTCGCCCAAAGCAACAAAAAAAAAAAGATGGCCGGAATGCCGCCCCTGAAAATGTGCCGCCCCAAGCACGTGTTTGGTTTGCTGGTGCCTAGAGCCAGCCCTGACTGGGGTGGGGAATTTGAAGGTGGGAATTTGAAGGGAAGGTTTTATTGCCATGGGCCTGGGGTGTTCCCATTCATAAGAGCAGGAGTTGGCAGTAAATGGCACAAGTTTCCTCAAAACATTTACAGCTCCTCCTGCTCCCATAGATTTTGTTTAAGGTCTTGATTTTGCTTTGTTTCATCCTATTTTTCATTCTCTCTTCCTCTTTGAAGTATCTTTTGCTCAGAGGTCTCCACCAGGCCAAGTAAGTTTGGAATTTTCTATGGTAGTATGTGGAATCAGGGTGGATAAAAATCAGTGATTTAAAAAAAATTTGATTTTTTAAATTTAAATTGGAATTTTTTGATAGATTTTTTCCTCAAAAAGCATTTTATCTAAAGATAGTTTTAATTAAGATACATTGTAGCTCAAAGATATCTCATCATGGAATAAGGATTAGAAATTCTAATTCTATACTATCAGACAATATATTCATGTAATGTTTAAAAAAAGTTTTGTGAATGAGTTCCAATAGCTCATGGATTAGGGACCCAATCTTATGGGGTTCCAGGGGTTTCTGTATAGATTATTTAGGTTAATCTTTCTATCTACCCAATGGGACTCCGTGCTCAGTCTAGGGGGAGGAGGAGGACGAGGAGGAGGAAAGCAGGAGTGAGGGTGCTGGGGCGGTGGGAGACACCCCGGAATCCCTGGAGGCATGCAGCCAGGAGGTCTTCTCGAGCCAGGAGGAAGGTAGCCAGTCGCAGCGGCTGGTACTTGGTGGAGGACAAACAGAAGAGCGTGTTCCCAGTAAGCGGCTTTTTTGGGGGGGAAGGAAATTTTTCAGGAGAGGAGGGTTAGGGCTGCATACATGCCTAGATGCGGAATAGCGCATTAATGTGGTCTATCACATCGCGGTAATCGGCCTCGGTAATCTCTTCGAAAATCTCATCCAGAATGTGGGCAATGCGCTTGCGCAGGTTTCTTGGGAGAGCCACCGTGGTCCTTGTCCCAGTCAGGCTAACGTGTCCGCGCCACTGTGCTGCGAGGGGACCATTGCTGCACACAGGAAAGCTGCATATGGGCCAGGGCGGAAGCCGCATTGCAGTAGAAGACCCTCCCTTGCTTCCCAGGTCACCCTCAGCAGTGAGATATCTTCCAGGATGGACTCCTGTGGAAAATGTTGGGACAGTGTTCAGTGTAGGTGCCCCCTGCAGCTGTTGGCTCTCCCCAAGGCACAGAAACCCAGAGGACAGTACAGCCCAGAAACAATCAGTCCCCCTTACTCACCATTTTGGGGCTCCCGTGGGTTATGTCCGCTCTCTTTGGGACGGGAAAATTATGCTATTGTGTAGACTGTGTGTGCCCTCCTTAAGTGCGGGGGAATCATTACTCTGTCTGGTATAAACAATGCTGCCTCTGTTAAGTGTTGCATTTTTCCTTTACAGATGCAACCTTGAGATCCCACCTGTCCGTGTTTTCACAGGCTCAGAGACTGCAAAGACTCCGGAAGAGACCATGGAAAAGCAAAGAAGACATGCTGCAAGAAGTGATGCAGCAATCTCTTAAAGAGAATCAAAAAGCGCAGGAGTGGAGGAAGAGAGAAAGCAGGATCCTTCAGGAAAACGCAGCGCACCGGCGGCGAAGCATGGAGCACCGGCAGCAAAGCACGGATTGGATGATAAGCATCATGGAGCGCCAAGCAGACTCTATCCAGGCGCTCATCGCCATGCAGGCGGAGCACTACCGCACCTGGCCCCCCTGCAGCCCTTGTCCCAAAACTCTTTCCCTTGTGCCCCCATGTCACCTCCAACCCACTTTCCCCAACATCCGGGTTCTTACCACCAACAGCTGCCTCCAACACCTGTATCTTCACCAACCAGCCCTGAGAACTACGACCCTTACCCCCTGCACTCAACCCCCATCACCATGCAGTATAGACATCCTGAAGTGCAGCACTCATTGCACAGCACTCCAGACAGGACATACGCAAATCTGTGATTGTACCGTTCCCCACCCCACCCCCTTGCCCTTTCTGATTCCCAAACAGTTGTGTTTCTTTCAATAAATGAATTTTCTTTTCAATAAATGGATATTTTGGTTTTGAAAACATTCTTTATTATTGCATAAAGTAAAAGATACCTTAGCCCAGGAAACAGGCACTGCAAATCAGCGTAGCAAACACAGATTCCTACTAACATTGTAACCACAGGGCACCAGACATTACTGCTGGTTTTCAGCCTCAAATTGCTCCCTCAAGGCATCCCTAATCCTTGCAGCCCCGTGCTGGGCCCCTCTAATAGCCCTGCTCTCTGGCTGTGCAAATTCAGCCTCCAGGTGTTGAACATCGGAGGTCCATGCCTGACTGAATCTTTCACCCTTCCCTTCACAAATATTATGGAGGGTACAGCACGCGGATATAACCGCGGGGATGCTGTTTTCGGCCAAGTCCAGCTTCCCATACAGAGATCGCCAGCGGCCCTTTAAACGGCCAAAAGCACACTCCACAGTCGTTCGGCACCGGCTCAGCCTGTAGTTGAAACGTTCCTTGCTACTGTCAAGGAACCCTGTGTAGGGTTTCATGAGCCACGGCATTAACGGGTAAGCGGGGTCTCCAAGGATCACAATGGGCATTTCGACTTCCCCTACTGTGATTTTCCACTCTGGGAAAAAAGTCCCGGCCTGCAGCTTCCTGAACAGGCCAGTGTTCTGAAAGATGCGTGCATCATGCACCTTTCCGGGCCAGCCTGTGTTAATGTCAATGAAACGCCCACGGTGATCCACAAGCACCTGGAGAACCATAGAGAAATACCCCTTCCAATTAACGTACTCGGATGCTAGGTGGGGTGGTGCCAGAATAGGAATATGCGTCCCATCTATCGCTCCTCCACAGTTAGGGAAACCCATTTGTGCAAAGCCATCCACAATGTCCTGCACGTTACCCGGAGTCACAGTTCTTCTGAGCAGGATGCGATTAATGGCCCTGTAAACTTGCATCAGCACGATTCCAACCGTCGACTTTCCCACTCCAAACTGGTTCACGACCGATCGGTAGCTGTCTGGAGTTGCCAGCTTCCAGATTGCAATAGCCACCCACTTCTCCACCGGCATGGCGGCTCTCAATCTCGTGTCCTTGCGCCGCAGGGTGGGGGCGAGCGCCTCACACAGTCCCATGAAAGTGGCTTTTCTCATCCGAAAGTTCTGCAGCCACTGCTCGTCATCCCAGACTTGCAGGACGATGTGATCCCACCACTCAGTGCTTGTTTCCCGAGCCCAGAAGCAGCGTTCCACGGTGCTGAGCATGTCCATGAATGCCACAAGCAATTTCGTGTCGTACGCGTTACGTGACTTACTATCATCGTCGGACTCCTCACTGTCACTTTGGATCCTAAGGAATAACTCGACTGCTAAACGTGATGCGCTGGCGAGACTCGTCAGCATACTGCTCAGCAGTTCGGGCTCCATTTCCCACAGACCGAAACGGAACACACATCGTGCTGCACAGAAACCGTTGAAATGGCGCCAAATGGTGCCAAATGTGGACGGAAACACAGGGATTGCTGGGATGTGAAGCGATGCATCACGGGGCGTTGGGACAGGACCCAGAATGCCCCGCCCCCCCCCCCCCAAGCCACGGCGCCAGAATGGGAAGAGGTGGTCTGTGGGATAGCTGTCCATAATGCACCGCTCCCAATGCCGCTGCAAGTGCCGCAAATGTGGCCACGACAGTGCGCTGTCAGCTGTCAGTGTGGACAGACTGTAGCGCTTTCCCTACTCAGCTGTACAAAGGCAGGTTTAACTCACAGCGCTGTACATCTGCAAGCGTAGCCAAGACCTTAGTGAATTGAACTGATTGTTCCTGGTCACCACATTCTTCAAGATTTTAGAACTAGTAGATCTCATCCTCTCACACCTAATTTGTATTCATAGATTGAAAGAGGAAAACAAGCTTTCTTGCTTTGTCAACTCCCAATCGGTTTCTTAATTTTGAATGAACTAGCCATTGAAGTGAATTAGCTAAATATACAAAAATGAAGAAAATATTCTCTCTGCACCTGCAGCAGAGGCTACTGCTGACAAAAGCTAATTTAGCTCTTCAACAAACTCTGGTTCCAGGGACTTAGCCAGAGACTTCCCCCAGTTCAGTGGTTTGACTTTCTTTAAAATTTGACAGCAAACGTACTGCTTGTTATTTTTTGTATTTAATTTAATTGATTTTAAGGTACTATATGTTCAGGTCTTGATATAGATTTTCAATTTCAAATGTAAATACATTTATTTTTTAAAAATAAACCGGTATTTAATTTAAATCAAAAACTGGATTTTTGATTTAAATCTGATTTTTTACAATATCTTTAATCATTAATTTGTATCCATCCTGCATCAGTCAGAGACACGGGGACACTCTTCTTTCACAAATCCTGGTCTTACAAACAGTGACACTTGTACTAAGGGTATGTCTACACTACGAAATTAGGTCGAATTTATAGAAGTCGGTTTTATAGAAATCGTTTTTATACAGTCGATTGTGTGTGTCCTCACACAAAATGCTCTAAGTGCATTACGTCGGCGGACTTCGTCCACAGTACCGAGGCTAGCGTCGACTTCTGGAGCGTTGCACTGTGGGTAGCTATCCCACAGTTCCCGCAGTCTCCGCCGCCCATTGGAATTCTGGGTTGAGATCCCAATGCCTGATGGGGCAAAAACAGTGTCGCGGGTGATTCTGGGTACATGTCGTCAGGCCCCCACTCCCTCCCTCCCTCCCTCCCTCCCTCCGTGAAAGCAACAGCAGACAATCGTTTCGCGCCTTTTTTCTGCCCAGACGCCATAGCACTGGGATCATGGAGCCCGCTCAGATCACCGCGGCAATTATGAGCACTATGACAACCACGCGCATTATCCTGGAGTATATGCATAGCCGGAACCTGTCAAAGCAAAACCAGGAGGAGGAGGAGGAGGAGGCAACAGCAGCGCAGAGGCAACAGCAGCGCGGTGACGAGAGTGATGAGGAAATAGACATAGACTTCTCACAAAGTACGGGCCACAGCAATGTGAAAATCATGGTGGTAATGGGGCAGGTTCATGCCGTGGAACGCCGATTCTGGGCCCGGGAAACAAGCACAGACTGGTGGGACCGCATAGTGCTGCAGGTGTGGGACGATTCCCAGTGGCTGCGAAACTTTCGCATGCGTAAGGGCACTTTCATGGAACTTTGTGACTTGCTTTCCCCTGCCCTGAAGCGCCAGAATACCAAGATGAGAGCAGCCCTGACAGTTGAGAAGCGAGTGGCCATAGCCCTGTGGAAGCTTGCAACGCCAGACAGCTACCGGTCAGTCGGACATCAATTTGGAGTGGGCAAATCTACTGTGGGGGCTGCTGTGATTCAAGTAGCCAGGGCAATCAAAGAGCTGCTGATATCAAGGGTAGTGACTCTGGGAAATGTGCAGGTCATAGTGGATGGCTTTGCTGCAATGGGATTCCCTAACTGTGGTGGGGCGATAGATGGAACCCATATCCCTATCTTGGCACCGGAGCACCAAGCCAGCGAGTACATAAACCGAAAGGGGTACTTTTCAATGCTGCTGCAAGCACTGGTGGATCACAAGGGACGTTTTACCAACATCAACGTGGGATGGCCAGGAAAGGTACATGACGCTCGCGTCTTCAGGAACTCTGGTCTGTTTCAAAAGCTGCAGGAAGGGACTTTCTTCCCAGACCAGAAAATAACCGTTGGGGATGTTGAAATGCCTATAGTTATCCTTGGGGACCCAGCCTACCCCTTAATGCCATGGCTCATGAAGCCATACACAGGCAGCCTGGACAGTAGTCAGGACCTGTTCAACTACAGGCTGAGCAAGTGCAGAATGGTGGTAGAATGTGCATTTGGACGTTTAAAAGCGCGCTGGCGCAGTTTACTGACTCGGTTAGACCTCAGCGAAAACAATATTCCCATTGTTATTACTGCTTGTTGTGCGCTCCACAATATCTGTGAGAGTAAGGGGGAGACGTTTATGGCGGGGTGGGAGGCTGAGGCAAATCGCCTGGCCGCTAATTACGCGCAGCCAGACACCAGGGCGATTAGAAGAGTACAGCAGGGTGCGGTGCGCATCAGAGAAGCTTTGAAAACCAGTTTCATGACTGGCCAGGCTACGGTGTGAAAGTTCTGTTTGTTTCTCCTTGATGAACCTCCCCCCCGCCCCCGCCCGGTTCACTCTACTTCACTGTAAGCTAGACACCCTCCCCTCCCCCCTTCGATCACCGCTTGCAGAGGCAATAAAGTCATTGTTACTTCAAATTCATGCATTCTTTATTAATTCACACAAATAGGAGGATAACTGCCAAGGTAGCCCAGGAGGGATGGGGGAGGAGGGAAGCGCTGGGTGGGGTGGGGGAGGAGGGAAGGACAAGGACACCGTGCACTATAAAACTTTAAAACTTTAAAAATTAGAAACTTCAAAACTTATTGAAGGCCAGCCTTCTGCTGCTTGAGCAATCCTCTGGGGTGGAGTGGCTGGGTGGCCGGAGGCCCCCCCACCGCGTTCTTGGGCGTCTGGGTGAGGACGCCATGGAACTTGGGGAGGAGGGCTGTTGGTTACACAGGGGCTGTAGTGGCGGTCTGTGCTCCTGCTGCCTTTCTTGCAGCTCAACCATACGCTGGAGCATCTCACTTTGATGCTCCAGCAGTCGGAGCATGGACTCCTGCCTTCTGTTCTCAATCTGACGCCACCTCTCAGATTCAGCCCGCGATTCAGCACGCAACCTCTCCGATTCAGCACGCGATTCAGCCCGCCACCTCTCCTCGCGTTCAAACTGTGCTTTTCTGCAGTCAGACATTGTCTGCCTCCAAGCATTCTGCTGAACCCTGTCAGCGTGGGAGGCCGTCTGGAGCTCCGAGAACATTTCATCCCGAGTTCTCTTCTTCCTCCTTCTAATCTTCACTAGCCTCTGCGAAGGAGAAACATTTGCAGCTGGTGGGGGAAAAGGGAGATAGGTAGTTAAAAAGACACATTTTAGAGAACAATAGGATCACTCTTTCCCGTTAAACCTTGCTGTTCACATTACATAGCACAAATGCTTTCGTTACAAGGTCGTATTTTGCCTCTATTTATATTGAGGGTCTGCCGATTTGGTGTGAGAGATCACTCACGCAGGGCCAGGCAACAGAATTCGGCTTGCANCAAGCCACGGTGCCAGAATGGGAAGAGGTGGTCTGTGGGATAGCTGTCCATAATGCACCGCTCCCAATGCCGCTGCAAGTGCCGCAAATGTGGCCACGACAGTGCGCTGTCAGCTGTCAGTGTGGACAGACTGTAGCGCTTTCCCTACTCAGCTGTACAAAGGCAGGTTTAACTCACAGCGCTGTACATCTGCAAGCGTAGCCAAGACCTTAGTGAATTGAACTGATTGTTCCTGGTCACCACATTCTTCAAGATTTTAGAACTAGTAGATCTCATCCTCTCACACCTAATTTGTATTCATAGATTGAAAGAGGAAAACAAGCTTTCTTGCTTTGTCAACTCCCAATCGGTTTCTTAATTTTGAATGAACTAGCCATTGAAGTGAATTAGCTAAATATACAAAAATGAAGAAAATATTCTCTCTGCACCTGCAGCAGAGGCTACTGCTGACAAAAGCTAATTTAGCTCTTCAACAAACTCTGGTTCCAGGGACTTAGCCAGAGACTTCCCCCAGTTCAGTGGTTTGACTTTCTTTAAAATTTGACAGCAAACGTACTGCTTGTTATTTTTTGTATTTAATTTAATTGATTTTAAGGTACTATATGTTCAGGTCTTGATATAGATTTTCAATTTCAAATGTAAATACATTTATTTTTTAAAAATAAACCGGTATTTAATTTAAATCAAAAACTTGATTTTTGATTTAAATCTGATTTTTTACAATATCTTTAATCATTAATTTGTATCCATCCTGCATCAGTCAGAGACACGGGGACACTCTTCTTTCACAAATCCTGGTCTTACAAACAGTGACACTTGTACTAAGTGACGATTCAAGCAACTGCCAAAGAGATGAGTAGTCTAATAAAGGTGACTGAATTTGAGCTGGGAAGGTGAAGGGAATACAGTCAGAGATTCAAGCAGATGCATGTTTTAAAAAACACTTGTACTTAAATACCTGTAACAGGACCACTTGAATTTTTTTCAGTGAAAGTGAACATTTTCAGAAACACTCAGGAAGAACACAAGATACTGCCAGGCAGCCACAACTCCCCTTTCACAGAAGCTATCACCACTTTCTCAACACACAAGGGAAGAGGCGATGAGGGAGCTCCCTGGGCACAGCTTGCTGCTGCTCAGCTACCGCTTCTCTACATCCCTGCTCAAGCTACCGGCACCATGAGAGAGATGGAATGTGGTACCCATGGAGCTGTGAGGAGTGCATCTGCGAGCTGGAGGACAGCAAGGTGTAGATCCTACTAAGGTAGAGAAACTATCCATCTATACGTCCATCTGCAGTATAGGAGGCTCACAAAGGTGTGACATGGCCCATTCATCACAATGGGAAGTTCTTAGCTGAATGAGCACATCCCCCCCCCAGATGAATACAGACAAACAATAGCGGAGAGGTGTCAGATGCTGTCAGTGGGTATTCTCTTCCCCAGCCTTCTCCCAATCTCAGAGCTGTGTGCTTATGGCATGCTCTCTGCATGTCCATTCTCTGCTCCCAACCTGCTCTAAGCAGTGTGCCTGTGGCATGCTAGATCATGAATGTTCTTAGCCCCCACCCAGTTACTGGTCTGTCTTGTATCCAGTAGCATTTAAAAGAAATGGGTGGTAGTCTCATTCTCCTGGCCAACAGCTCACAGCTCCAACCATGACACACATGCTGCTTTTAGAAGACACTTCCCTTATACGTCAGGACCAGGTAAGGGCAACCACAATTTTTATTTTAAAAAATGTTTATTGGTCAAACCAAAGTAATAAATACCTATAAGGACAGTGTTAAAACAATGAAAAATGTGCCATCTTAACAAGGATGAACCAGAGGATTCTGCACTGCTGCTGGGAAAACTCCAGAGAATGGGTCAGAGGCAGTTACAATGAAGGGCAGGTGGAGCAAGGTTCATGCTGTACAAGTGATCCTACCCCTTCTATATCTGCAAGTGTGCAGTTCTGTACGGTTCTTTTATTATTGCCCATGGTCAGCAGAAAGATGCCTGGGAACATTGAGCTCTGACCACCACTCATCCATGTTGTTTCCTGGTCTAAAATGCCGCTGGTAATCCTGGGATGGCAGCCAGAGGGTCTCATTCTCCAGAAGCCTGCATCTGCTTGCAGAAGGCATCGAACTGCTGCTGTTCAAGCTCCGTCATCACTCTGTTCAGGGCGTAGATCTGTGCAGAGAAAAGGGAGGTGTCTGAGAATAACACACTTGCCACGTAGGGCCGTAGTTTTCGTGCTGGGAGACTGGGGTCCTACTCTGCTTCTAGGAATTGTCTCTCTAAAGCATTAAAGAAACTGTATCCATGCCAAGAGGCACCTCAACTTCTAACTACAAAGAGTTCACTCTAAAAGTCACACTTGTCTCAAATGCTTTTACCTGCTACAACAAGTAACCCCCAAAGATTCCCACAGCTGAGAGGAGGAAAAATGATTTGCTGTTTTTTCAGCCTCCTTCCTGCACACTTGTCAGTACAGCAGTCTAGCCAGTTTGTCGGGGTACACAGCCAGTCCCACCTGTTCAGTCAGTCACTGTCCTGTTTGTGGGGGTCTCTGTATGGCAGAGGGGAAAGAAATACATGTGTTGAAATGTAAAGTGAGCCCCCCTGGCCTGGACGATTTGGGGCAGGGGTTGCCTCCAAAGCCACATTTAACTCATTTCTGAAGGTGGCAGCATCAGTGGAGTACACAGGAAGGAAGAGCAGATCCCAGAGCTGCTGTGGCCATTGACACGTTTGCCCTCAGCCAGAAGTGGGCTAGGGCTCCAAGGAGGAGTGGGTTCTCTACAGATGAATGTTGAAGGCACTTTCAGGTCGACTGTAACTCCCCCTCTGCTGCCCTCCTGTGTTGATTTTCAAGGGAGCACATCTCATCAAGCTGCCACTGGGGTTTCTCCCAGATGACTTGAGTGCAATAGCTTTAACATCAGAGACCCACTGTTCAGATGCCCTCACCAGAGCTCCTAATCAGATGTCTGCTGCCAAAGCAGCACTTTGCACAGGAGAGAAGTAAGGGAAGTTGACTAGGGCTATGTGCTCTCTGCAACAAGCAGTATGTTTATACCCAGAGAGAGCTATGGAGGGAGTGGATTACAGGTGCAGCCAGAAACAGACAGGCATTTTAAAGGACAATGTTTAGTTGCTGCCATTGATCACGGAAACATTTTGAGAGGAGCAAAAGATCAGGAAAGAAAAAGTACAGAGATGGGAGCAAGAGCAAGCAGTGCTCCCAAGGGGTATGTCTACACTACAGCGGCACATCCAATGGCACAGCTGAAGCGCCATAGTAGCACCATGGCATAGGCACTTCCCACAACGACAAAAGTGTTTTTTCTGTCACTGTAGTAAAAGCACCTCTCTGAGCAGGAGCTAGGTCTACTGAAGAATTTTTCCATTGAGTCTACAGTAAGGATTAGGGCAACCTAACTACATCAAACTGGACATGAAAGTTTTCCACAGCCCTGAGCAACATAGCTAGGGTGATCTAACTTTTAGGTGTAGACCAGGGGTACGAATGCCACATCATAGAATCACAGATTATTAGGGTTGGAAGAGACCTCAGGAGGTCATCTTGTCCAATCCCCTGCTCAAAACAGGACCAACACCAACTAAATCATCCCAGCCAGGGCTTTGTCAAGCCGTGCCTTAAAAACCTCTAAAGATGGAGATTCCACCACCTCCCTAGGGAACCCATTCCAGTGCTTCATCACCCTCCTAGTGAAATAGTGTTTCCTAATATCCAACCTAGACCTCCCCCACTGCAACTTGAGACCATTGCTTCTTGTTCTGTCATCTGTCACCACTGAGAACAGCCGAGCTCCATCCTCTTTGGAACCCCCCCTTCAGATAGTTGAAGGCTGCTATCAAATCCCCCCATACTCTTCTCTTCTGCAGACTAAATAATCCCAGTTCCCTCAGCCTCTTCTCATAAATCATGTGCCCCAGCCCGCTAATCATTTTCATTGCCCTCCGCTGGACTCCCATTTTCCCTCCACGGGAATCATGTGAGTCATCAACATTTAGACACATGCTATGTGTGCAGCTTGGCAGTTCATTTGCCTACAGCATAAGAAGAAAAGTTCACTCGTGATAAACAACTTGTAAGAACAGAGCTGGAAAGTCCTTTTCACATCACCCTTCTTTCCTACAATCCTAGGGGTGCAGTGTCATGCTCCCAATCTCACTCCATTAGTTGGTGAAGGCAGCATGTAACCAGGCATGGTGTAACTGTGCCCCCTATTGGTCCATGGGAATGGTATCAAGAACTTCAAAAGCAAACTCAGGAGCTAGAGGAGAGCGGCAAAGGCAAGAGGCATTTACAAGACAAGGAGGATTAAACAGGAAAGAAACAGCCCTCCAAGAACATGTTCAGATACAACATACGGCTCTCTGCCTACACCACATTTATTCATGTTTTATGCCATTATAGAGAACAATAAGGAAACTAATTTAAACACAGTCAGGAAAGCAAGAGTTAAAGTTCTCATAGTAACTAGCTGACCTGCACTGCAAACACTGTACTGGCTAATAACCTAACTAGTAACTGAAATTTTAGACATGAGGCAAGGTATTATGAGAACTCTAACTTTTAGATTGGGTAACATTAATGGTGCTTTACATTGTTTTTGCAGTTTCTGTTTGTCAGTAAAGAAAAGAGAAGCAAAGGACTATTCCTGAGCATGTTAGAATTTAAATGGTCCCAATTAGGTTTTGCTATTCATACTTCTCTGGCCCTGTCTGCACAAGGGACATGGCTACCATTTGCCGGCTGTTGCCAATACCAGTGTAAGCAATGCTTAAACTCTTCTGTAGATGCCTCTCTAGCTACCAGTCTTCTCAATGCTGTGTGAGTCAGACTTGCTCTAAAGAGGTTTACACACCACAGGTGTGTGGTCTACACACACAGCTGCACCTTAACTAGCAATGTGATTTTAAACTGATTAGTTAGACTAGTGCAAAACCCCCTGTAGGGTTAGTTACTCTTAAATCTGGATTACATCAATTTAGCTTGTGTCAGTGAATGTACTTGGATATGCAGAGCAGATAGAACCACTTTAATTCTAGTCAAGTTCTTATACTGCCTTTATCAGCACAGTATCAAGCACCTTCCAGATGTGCATTACGTGGTGTGACTGAGGGCATGTCTACACTTGCCATTTAAAGCGGAAAAAGTCCCTTTTTTGCGCAAAAACCATGGGAGCATCTACACTTGCCATGACTTTTTGCAGTGAAACTCAGAAGTTTCACCACAAAAAGAAAACCAGCTCCCCGAGAGGCGGACAGCTCTTACCGGTGATGCTTCTGCGGTGATGTGCACGTGAAGACACGTTCTTCCTGTTTACACAGCTTTTAGCCTCCAGTGCCTAGGTGACCACTCTGGCCAGCAGCTCTGCTGCTCTGTTGCCAGGTAAACAGACATCCACCCCTCCCCCTGTAAAGCCCCAGGAACTTTGAAACTCCCCTTCTTGTTTTCTTGGTAAGTGCTCACATATCATCTGGCCAGGTGACAATGGCTGCTCCATGGAGCAAGCGATCCCTTGCTTGGAGCAATGCTGAGCTACTGGAGCTGATCAGTGTTTGGGGAGAGGAGGCTGTGCAAGGACCCAGGATGCCCCGCAATCACCCTCCCACTTCCCACAAGACCAATCCTCAAACTGGAGAGAGCTGCACTGTGGGATAGCTGCCTAGAGCACTGCTCTCATCTGCGGAAGTGCTGCTAATGTAAACACTCTCTGCCGCCGCTTTTCTTGCCTGAGGAATTGAGTACACAAACCAGCGCTTTTCTTTCACCGGTTCCCTATCACCAGTGAAACGTACAGTGCAAACACTCTGCAAGTGCAGACATAGCCTAAGAGCTGTAATGTGGGATTTTAAGCCAACGTATGTATGTCCAGGCAGGGGTTTGCCCCAGTTTACAAAGGAAGTTTAGTTAAACTAGTGTAATTTCTGTATGTAGACAAGTCCACCGTATTATGCTCACTGGTAACCCATCTACCCATAGGGCTCTCAGCATCACTAGCTGCAGTGGAGCTGAACTCGTGTTTAGTACTGGGTCTACAATGGAGTGGAGGAAGGGGACACGTCACACTTTTGCAGCTGTAGTTATATGGCTGGCCACATTTCGCAGCAAGAGAAGGTTAACAAGGCAACAGCACAGCTGAAAAAGCAAGAGACAAGGGCTGCAGTCACAGGAAAAGGTAGAAACATGGTTTACATTCTTGCAGTGTGTGTTTCATTGAGAAATTCACATCATCTCCCTCTCACTGACTGGCCCATTGGCAACCTATAAAGACAGGCAGAAAACTTTTGTGAGGTCACGAGAGGGCGCAGAGTTTTAGGAGATTGAGAAGAACGCCGAGCGATGGTTTAGTCACGTTCTTCTATCGCTGTGGTGTCAGACTTCGGTTTCTCAATCTGCATTTCAGCCTCAGAGGGGATCAGGGCCCCCAACACTGTGAAAGAGAAGGCGGGATGGGGAACGGCTATGGCCAGGCAGACTGACCACTGGCTGCAGCACACATCCCTGACAGCCAGGACAGGGCACGTGCACAGGTACCCCCGGGCCTGTGCGCCAAGGGGCGGGGCCAGCCTAGGGCGCCGCCCTCTCTCTCACCTCCGCTCTCTGTCGCTGCTTCAGCTCCTGCTGGGCTGATTTCTGCTTGGCCTTCTCCAGGCGGCTGATGGGCTCCTTGGGTTTGGGTCTCTCCTTCCGCCCACCGCCGGACTCCATGGCTCCTTCCCCCGGCCGCCCCAAGGCCTGCAAGTGAGACAGCAGCGTCACGCCCTGCAGCCCTGGCACCCCGGCCTTGCCCAAGCCCCCACCCCAGCGCTGCCACCCCCTCCCCCCGGGCAGGTACCTGCCGCGCCGCTTACTCGCGAGTGTAAAATGGCGGGGGAGGGGCTGGTCCCATCGAGGACTCGGCACTCGATTGCTCCTACGTGATCTCGGATGGTAGGTGTAAGGGGACTAGGGAAGCACGCGCACAAATATGAGCGAGTGCGCAGGCGCGAGAATACGCATGCGTAAACGTTGCGTGAAAACTGAAGAATGCGCAGGCACAGCACGGGGGCGGGGATCGAGCATAGCAAACGGAGAGAGTAGGCCCTGCGCATGCGCAGGAAGTGAGCTCGAGAGCTGGGCAGGGCGCCAACAGAGCCCAGCATCTCGTGGGGAACCGCCTAGCGCAGCGCCCCCTGGTGGGGGGCGGTCCCCTCTGAGCTGGGCCCGGGGTAGGCTCTGCAACGGGGCCACTGGGCTGGGTCTGAGGGATGCTGAGGGAAGCCCATTGGGGGATGCGGGTGCCTGGGGGGTGGGGGATTGGTATTGGGTGGTGCCTATGGGGGGCGGTGTCCGGGGGGGCAGATTAGGCACAGGTCAGGGCACCAGAAGACTTGCAAAGAGGGGAGGGGGGATGGGCAAACCACCAAAGTGGGCAGATTTGAGCTGCGCTGGGACCCCGTACACCAGGTCACAGGCCACTCGCTCAGATTTGGCTCAGCTGCTCCCCATCATGCCAGCTGTTACACCACCCAGATCCAGACAGGGCCAAGGGGGGCCCAGGCCCTGGCTCCCTCCACCCAGTGCACCCCTGCTGAGTCCAGTTGCTCAAAGTGAGGGTCAATGCCCCTTTGGCCTCCCCATCTCTGACCCTATGGCACAGGTTTGTGGGGACTGGGTGCAGGTGCCAGAGGCATGGGCACTGGTGTCAGGCAGTATCAGGTTGCCAGTCTGTGGCAGCCTGGCTTGAGAGCCCTGTGCTGTCTGTGTCCTTGCTGCCCCGGTCAAGCTCAGATTTCCCCTGGCGGAGGGAGGAGGTTTAACCTTCCTGCATCATGCATGTCTAAGAAAGCATCTGTCTCATACTCCACACCTGCATTTCTTCTCCCTTCCCCACATTAGCTGTGCTGGTGATCTCCACCCAAAACCCACCAGGTGTTCTGCAGCCCTTTGGAGAGGCCCAGTAACCATGGGCCGTATGTAAACTGTTGCCCATTGGTGGGGAGCCAGTATTCAGTGCCTTTCTGCGTTGTTTTCATTAGAAGGAAAAATCAATGACACAAGTCAGATATATCTTTGGTGAATCCTGTTTATTTACAAAGAATCTCTGCAAAGACCTTTTCCCCTCAACTCGGTAGGAATAAACAACAGGAAGTAGTTTCTTGCTTTTCCGCTTGCCTTGGGGGTTCCACCGCAATGCTTTAGGTTGCTAAAAATCCGGCGGCCCAGCAGGACTAAGGCAGGCTCCCTACCTGCCCTGGCTCCATGCTGCTCCCGGAAGTGGCTATATGTCCGCCAGCAGCTCCTAGAAGGAGGCGCAGCCAGGGGGTCTCTGTGCGCTGCTCCCACCCCGAGCGCCAACTTCTCCTTTCACATTTTAAAAATAATAAACATGGAAATATAAACTTTGCTGCAGTCACCTTCTCTCTACTTCTCTGCCGGGCTCTTTCACAGGGGCGTACTGTTGTTGTCCGTGTTGTGCTTTAAACAAGGATCAGAGAGACAGAGTTCCAAGGGGACTTCCCCAGGTGAGACCCCAGCAATGCGTTGGTAGTCACTGAGGACCAGCCTCTCAGTGGCAGTAAGTGGCTCTGCCCCATTTGCATGGGGCATGTAAGAGTCCAGCTGGTTGATCAGCTGTGAAAATGTAGGCCTCTTAGAAGCTTTCCACTGCCAGCAACTCCTCATGATACGATACCTGTCGTTAGTAACAGATACAAGATATATTTATGCACAAGCTTTGCTTGAAGTCAAGAGAACAAACCAAGAAAGAAGCAAAGTCCCATGGCATATGTCTCTGCATTGAACTCAACACGTAGTGATAATAGCTTAGCTCTCGCATACTTAAATTGGCTGCCAATCTCTGTAGCCAGTAGAGACCTTGGAGATTTAAAGGGACAAGTTAAATTCCACATGGTGGGTGAGTGATCTGTGTTCAGATGGATTCAGGGCACTTGGCAGGTCATGTTGCCTTTTGGATTCAGTTTGGTTCAGGAAAGTAGTTAGTAGCTGGGAGGCCTTTGGGCAATGGTGCCCTAAACTGTATTTATGATTATTTTCAGGGATGGTGATTTAAAGAGGCTGGAGAACAGTGCATCCAATCCCAGTGATCCCTCCCCTCACTTGCAGGTAGGGCACCTTCTCATCACTGGCAAGTGGGGGATTTTGTTCTGTTGAGTGCCAACAGCTCTTGAGAGCACTGATGGCTCTCACTTGGTCTGGGAGAAGGCGAGAGAGAGATGGTGGTGGGAGCGAGTGAAGGAGCAACCTTCTGACTTACCAGACCCCCACAAGCCACGGCTGGCATTGAAAGCTGCCTTCTCCTTTCCCCTCCCCAGGTTAGATCTCTGCCAGTACACAGCATGGGGCTGGGCTTCTCAATCAATGGCTGTGCCTGGAGGTAACTCTTCTGCCTTGTGTGTCAGCCTCTGGCAAATAGGTCTGGTCAATTGTCCAGGCCCCACCACCCAGTATAAACTCAGCCCCTGCCAAGTAGCAGGCGTTAGGCACTTCCTGGATATAACATGGCAGCTGTTCCCTTAGCAAGCTCAGTTCTGATTTTCTCAGGGAAAGCAGTGGGGTGGGGGCAGCTGAGTAGGGGGAGGAGGGAGAGGACAATTTGACTTTTAGATGAGGGCTATGGCAGCTTGGGAGGTGGAAGCCAGAGTCTCACTAGGTCACTTCCATCCTAGCTCCGTTGTTGCCTCTTCCCTCTTTATTACTGGAGGAGGAAATATCCATAGCCCTGATTATACACGGTGTCACCAGTGGCCCTCACAACCACAGATGAGAGAAGCGAGGGGGTGGGGGGTGCAGGAGACTCATTGCCAAGTGTCTCTCATAAGCTGCAGGTGGCCAGTTCAAACCCTGCTGAGGTGGGAAGTTGCGCCCCTGCATGAAATGGGTTGAGTCTCAGTTCCCAGTGGGCATGTGCCCCCATCCCAGAAACCACCACAAGGACGGGGCCCATGTCTGCAGTGTCAGTGCAGAAGGAGCCATAGAGAGCGAGTCCTGTTCTCATACTTGGGAGTGGTCCCTCCAGCTGAGGGCAGCCTGGGGAACGCTCGTACTGCTTCTGCCCCAGGGATTGATTCAGGGCTTCAGCACTCAGTCTAGCACCAGCTTCAAAATAATGAGCAAGGGGAAAACGGAGGCATGCAACACAATGCAACACCTTGCTCCGGAGCTGATAAAAGAGCTTGGAGAGAGCGGGAAGGGCCGTGCTAACAGAATGTCCATTAAAAACAATCAAGCCATGGCACTGCTTCGTGTTAGGGGCCAACGGTTTCAAGCATCGCTGGAGCAATCACATACAGTAGCTTAGCCCCAGCTTAGCCCCATGTAGTGAAAAGGGTTGTTGCCATGAAACCTGCATGTTGTGAAATATACCAAGCTCAGGCTGACCTGAGAGTAGTGTAAAGAGGTAAGGACGAGTAGTGGGAGGACACACATAGGAACAGTCTCACTGGGGCAGACCAATGGTCCATCTAGCCCAGCATCCTGTCTTCTGACAGTGGCCAGTGCCAGATGCTTCAGAGGGAATGAACGGAACAGGGCATTTTGAGCGATCCATCCCCTGTCATCCAGTCACAGCTGTGGGCATCTGGAGGTTTAGGGACCCCTAGAGCACGGGGTTGTGTCCCTGACCATCTTGGCTACTAGCCATTGATGGACCTATCCTCCAGGAACTTATCTAGCTCTTTTTTGAATTCAGTTATGCTTTTGGCCTTCACAGTGTCCCCTGGCAATGAGTTCCACAGGTTGACTGTGCACTGTGGGAAGAAGTACTTCCTTATGTTTGTTTTAAACCTGCCGACTATTAATTTTTTGGATGACCCCTAGTTCTTCTGTTATGTGACGGGATAAATAACACTTCCTTTTCACTTTCTTCACACCGTTCATGATTGTATAACCCTCTATCATATCCCCCCTTAGTCATCTCTTTTCTAAGATGAACAGTCCCAGTGTTTTTAATCTCTCCTCATATGGAAGCTGTTCCATACCCCTAATCATTTTTGTAGCCCTTCTCTGTACCTTTTCCAATTCTAATATATATCTTTTTTAAGATGACGCAACCAGAACTGCACGCAGTATTCAAGGTGTGGGAGTACCATGTATTTATATAGTGGCATTATACTTTCTGTTTTATTATTTATTCCTTTCCTAATGGTTGCTAACCTTCTGTTCTCTTTTTTGACGCTGCTGCACATTGAGCAGATGTTTTTAAAGAACTATCCAGGATGAATCCATGATCTCTTTCTTGGTGATAACTAATTTAGATCCCATCATTTTGTATGTATAGTTGAAATTGTTTTTCCCAGTGTGCATTACTGTGCATTTATCAACATTGAATTTCATCTGCTATTTTGTTGCCCAGTCACTCAGTTTTGTAAGATTCCTTTGTAACTTTTCGCAGTCAGCTTTGGACTTAACTATCTTGAGTAATTTTGTATTGTCTGCAAATTTTGCCACCTCACTGTTCACCCACATTTCCAGATCATTTATGAATATGTTGTACAACACAGGTCCAAGTACAGATCGTTGGGGGACCCGGCTATTTACCTCTTTCCATTGTGAAAAATGACCATTTATTCCTACCCTTTGTTTCCTATCTTTTAACCAGTTACTGATCCCTGAGAGGACTTTCCCTCTTTTCCCATGACTGTTTAGTTTGAGTCTTTGGTGAGGGACCTTGTCAAAGGCTTTCTGAAAGTCCAAGTACACTCTATCCACTGGATCACCCCTGTCCGCGTGTTTGTTGACACCCTCAAAGAATTCTAATAGATTGGTGAGACATGATTTCCCTTTACAAAAGCCATGTTGACTTTTCCCCAACATATTGTGTTCATCTATGTGTTTGATAATTTAGTTCTTTACTGTAGTTTCAACCAATTTGCCTGGTACTATAGTAAGGCTTACCAGCTTGTAATTGCTAGGATCACCTCTGGAGTATTTTTAAAAAATCAGTATTACTTTAGCTACCCTCCAATCATCTGGTACAGATGCTGATTTCAGCGATGGGTTACATACCAGTTAGTAGTTCTGCAATTTCATAGCTGAGTTCCTTCAGAACTCTTGGGTGAATCCCATCTGGGCCTGGTGACTTATTACTGTTTAATTTATCAGTTTGTTCCAAAATGTCCTCTACTGACACCTCAATCTGGGACAGAACCTAAGATTTGTCACCTAAAAAGAATGGCTTAGGCGTGGGGATATCTCCCATATCCTCTGCAGTGAAGACCGATGCAAATACAGGTCTGTCTTATCTTACGCTGGGGTTACGTTCCGCGGTTAGCGCGTAAAGCGAAAACCGCGTATAGTCGAAATCCCATTGACTTTAATGGCGGGCGGAATTGCCCGCACTACAGACACAGTACATAAATAGCTATTTTTCTCTTTTTTGTGTGTGTGTGTGTGTTTTTGCCGAATGCGCAAAGCCGAAATCGCGCATGTGAAATGCGCGTAAGATGAGACAGACCTGTAATGTGTTTAGAATTAATCCGTAATGGTCTTGTCTTCCTTGAGCACCCCTTTAGCACCGCCATTGTCCAGCGGCCCCTCTGATTGTTTGGCAGGCTTCCTGCTTCTGTTATACTTAAAAACTGTTTGCTGTTAGTTTTTGTGTCTTTAGCTAGTTGCTCTTCAAATTCTTTTTTGGCCTTCCTAATTATATTTTTACACTTGACTTGCCACAGTTTATGCTCCTTTCTGTTTTCCTCTGTAGCATGTGACTGCCAATTTTTAAAGGATGCCTTTTTGCCTTTAATCACCACGAGTGTGATACTGAAGGAATAGAGCAGCAGGTCATGGGAGACTGCAATGGTCTCGTCCCCCATTCTCATCCATGCACCCACTAGTTTAGGAGAATGGCAGCTCGCATCATCTCCCAGGCTGTAGAAGGAGCAAATCCAAGAGCTCCTTAGCTCTATCTTGACACATCTCCCTGCCAAGTGCTTTATTAATGTAATTTGTGTCACTCTGGCACCTTCCACCCAGATCTCCAGGGGCTTTAGGCGTCAGGGAGCTTACGGCTCACAGCCCCCACTGGGGTGGGTCAGCCCATTTTACGCAGGAGGCACAGAGAAGGGAAGGGACAGAAATCACAGCTGCAAACCCAGCACAGCACAGCCAGGCAGCCCTGGGCTCTAAGCTTAGGCTATCATTCCACTATCCAGTCAGGTCCCTCCCCTAGTGCTTTTACAGATGGACTCTGCCCCATTGGAATCAATCAGTGTTTTACCATGGAGAGACCCTGGATCTTTACTGAGCAGGGCAGGTTCCGAGTGGCTAGTAATGGAGCTGAATGGTCAGCCCAGAGCACAGTTATAGCTAAGGCCTCACGGTTAGAAGGTGCTGTGGTTGGATTATTCTGTGAGGGTTACAAGTCACTTACAGATTTTTACCACACTGCTGTGGCTTCTGCATGCGGTGCTGTCGCTGTAGCCAGGATAACACTTCAGAGGGCAGCAGGGTTGGGTAAGGGGGAGCACCTGGGGAAGGAGAATAAGGAGCCATCAGCAGATTAGACCCCGAGTCTGCCAAGGAATTAAAGGGACCATGTCGCTAGCTGGCCCGAGGACCAAAGGGGGGGAGGGATAGCTCAGTGGTTTGAGCATTGGCCTGCTAAACCCAGGGTTGTGAGTTCAATCCTTGAGGGGGCCACTTAGGGATCTGGGGCAAAATTGGTCCTGCTAGTGAAGGCAGGGGGCTGGACTCAATGACCCTTCAGGCTCCCTTCCAGCTCTATGAGATAGGTATATCTCCATATATTAAAAAAAATAAAAAATATGCCCCCTTGTCCTGGGTTACAGCAGGCTGGCTTGGACAGGTTAGAGGAGCCCTGGCAACAACAGCTCCTAGGGGATGCAGCAGGCAGCCAGGGATTAGCTGGTATAGGAACACCCTGGCTATCTTCTCCTGCTTTGGCTTGTCTCCGACATGCCTGTTGCCCTGGAGGCTGCTGCAGGAAGCGGACTGCAGACACTAGGGGTATTTCACATTTTGGATGCCTTGTGGCCCCTTTGGTCTCAGTCTTTCCTGCTTGGCTAAGCTGCAACTAAAGGTTGGGGAGAAGGGGTGTGTGAAGGGAGCAAACAGGCTGGTGGGTGGTTCCAGGGTGTATAACTAAGAGGGAGAGGATGAAAATGGAAGAATTGAAGCTGTCAGGAAAGCCCCTGGCCTCCAGATGTGCTGGGCTGCAGCACAGACTCACAGGGAGAGTCGTGGGAAGCCCCATGACTGGGGCTGCTGGCACCTAGAGATCTAGCAAGTACACAGGCAGCCAGACCTGCTCCTGTGGTGGGGATGGGGGATAGGCTAGGCAGAAATGGGAATGGTCTAACATGGCTCCACTCAAAAGCTGTTTGGGAGAGGATGGCCCTGGGGTTGTGAGGATGATGGTGCTGAGTAACGCACTGTCCAGCTCCTGCTGAGCCGCCAGCCGCCAGGCTCCATGCTGAACTGGAGGGATAAAGGAGGCCGGCTCGCACACCTGCTCTGTGCTCTCCTCCCGCTTGGAGGAGGGCAGGGGCTAGCCCTTGGTGAAGGGCCTGAAGCCCGTCACACCCATTAACTAGCCCAGGCCCTACTGCTCCTGGGTCCCCAGAGAACCTCAGGTGCACTCAGGCTATCTCCACCTGTGTGCGGGGAGGCACAGAGCACAAGGCGTTACAAACTCTCCCTCTGCAGCGCGGGGGCTGGAGGCTCAGGGTGACTTTTCACTGGCTGTGACAAAGGACAAGTCAGAAATCTCCTGCCTCACACACTGGTGTGTCATCAACCTCCCACTACCCATTCGGAACAGGGACCAGTCACTTTTACATGCTTCCAGCAGTGGTGTGTTTACCTCACTCCCCTCTAAGCTGTTGACCCTTGCTGACATTTCAAGAGGGAGCAGAGGCGCAGACAGTTTAGTGAAGTCAGAGGCAGAGCCAGGGAGAAACCCTTCCTAGTGATGTGCTCTAACCCCTAGGCCACACTCCCCACTGCCTGAATGCTGCAGGTTTGATTGCATCATCACATTTGCAAAGGTTACAAACCAATATTTTTTCAGGAGGGCAGTGCTGTCTACTGGTTAGGGCACAGGGCGGGGAGATGCAGGGTCTGGGTACTGTTCCAAGTCACTTCATACCTGTCTCTCGGTTTTCCCATCTCTAAATTAGGAATGACACTTCCCTTTGCAAGGTGCTTTGGGATCCTCTGAAGGGGCTAGAGAAGTGCTAAACATGTTCTCAAGCAATTTCTTAGGGAATCAGTTTTGGCATTTGGGGCATGACGGTTTGATTTGTACACAAATCACTGTCAAAATTTAGGGGACTGGACGCAGGCCACCTTCCCAGAGCTGGGCTGCTTCTCTTCCAGATGGCCGGTGCAGTGGAGGGGAAATGCGGCCATGCCACTGGTGTGATGGGATCTCTCCTTGAACAGTTATTGATCAATTCAGTACAACAACAAAGACGAGGGAGATGAGAGCAGTTACCTAGTGTGATCATTTCATACAGCAGAATCCCAAACGACCATCTGGGGAGAAAACATGAGTGAGACAAAGTCAAAACAGCTCCTCTCATGCATTTAAAAACCTGAGTTTATTCCAACAGCCTCCTCCTTTCCACACCTTGTATCTATGGCTCCTTAACCGCATCTGTGCTCTTGCGCATCCCTCCATCCCAGCAGGATTCATGTGGCTGCCTAGATGGATGGCACTGGCCCTTGAAAGAGGCCTACCCCTGAGAGGGAACCCAGGTGTCCTAACTAAGATGGTTGAGTGGCCTGACCCTGTTGCATCACTGAGTGAAGTCACGAGAGATGCATGAAGATTGGGGGGCGGAAATTGTGACTATTCTGCAAACACCAGTTTCTGTCTGAGGTAAGTGAGTTCAAGTGCTGGGATATCGTCGGCTGAGAGTGGCTACACTAGAGAGCTTACAGCAGTGCCGCTGTGCCGCTGTAAGCTCTCTAGTGTAGCCATAGCCTCAGAAGACCTGAGTTTTCATCCCCAGCCCTGCCACTGGCTTGCTGGGTGACCTGGGGCCAGGCACTTCCCCTCTCTGTTTCTCTGCCTGCCCTTTGTCTTCTACATTCAGATTCAGATTTCAGGGCAGTGACTGTCTCTTTTCATAGGTTTATGCAGCACCCAGCACAATGGGGCCCTGAGCTCAGCTGCCACTGTAACACAAATGACTGGTTCCAAAGCTCCAGCATCCACACAGGATATTCTGGTCTTTTGCTGGTTGCTGCTTTTTGTCCAATACACCTCTACCCCGATATAATGCGACCAGATATAACACGAATTTGGATATAACGCGGTAAAGCAGTGCTCTGGGAGGGCGGGGCTGCGCACTCTGGTGGATCAAAGCAAGTTCGATATAACGCGGTTTCACCTATAACGCGGTAAGATTTTTTGGCTCCCGAGGACAGCGTTATATCGAGGTAGAGGTGTATTTCTGAATAGCGAATAGATTAGCTGACAATCCATGGGTTCCTGGCAGTGCCAGGCTGCATTCAGCAAATACTATTCCCCCAGCTCTGGAGAGTGCTCTGCCTCCCAGTGAGGAGTCCACAAGACCTTGCTGTGTGGGGCTGGGAATCAACCTTGATTCTGACCCACGTGTGGCTGGCTACAAACTCTATGTTCTCAAGCACAGTGAATGCATTCTGCATTGGGTGTTGCGCCAGGAACGCCCCATTCTCAAAGGCTACAGATCAAGTTATATGCTATTAGGCTGCCTGATGTGCCAGTCCACCAGGTATTGGACCTCTGGTCCATTGACACCCCATTAAAGCCCCTTAGCTTTGCTCACCCTCTCTCCAGCGAAGCCTCCTGACCTAGACAGCCCACCCCAGAGCCTGGCCAATCAAATTTTACTGCTTCAGTTGGTTACAGGGATGGTGATGAGTTCAAGCCTTTTTCCAGCACTCGGTAAGAACGGGCTATGCTGTGACCAGCCACACACAAATATATCAACCCCCCATGGGTTTCTTGGTCCCCCTGCTTCCCCTAGCCCTGGAACGTCCCCTTCTTTTAGATAATGCAATAACTTCCATTCAGACTGGAAATAAAGTGTAGCATTTTAACAGTGAGGGTAATCAACCACTGGAACAGTTCACCAAGGGTCGGGGTAGATTCTGCATCACTGTCCATTTTTAACTCAAGATTGGATGTGTTTCTAGAAGATCTGCTCTGGGAATTATTTGGGGGCAGGTCTCTCACCGGTGCTGTACAGGATGTGAAAGTAGAATGAATTATATTGTAAAAATAGAATGGATTAAAGAAATGCTGTATGTTCCTTTAAGCAGGAATGAGGAATGTTGAAATATAGTTGTCAGGAAGAGAAACATTAAGATATAGAACAATGAGTCGCACCTAAGCTAATGGGACATTAACAGGAGATTGGTAAGAGTTAATAAGGAAATAAGATATGTGTGTCTCGCCCCAGGAAAACTTATCAGTTTTGCTTCCTTTGTTTTCTTGTTAAGTTCAGCCCCCCTTTTATCTGTATAAATAAGACAGTCTGAGTCTTACATGGTGCTCACATTATCTGGTTGTATTAGCACAGCGCTGCGCTAATAAAACAGAGTGGTCGGACAAATCGTGAGTCCTGTTTCTAACTTTGACAAGGAGGTCTGATTAGATGATCACAATGGTCCCTTCTGGCCTTGGAATCTATGCATCATAAGTTGGATTCCATTTTCCTGGCAGTTCCTTGTCCCTTCATTTTAATCCCCTCTTCTCTGACAAGGCTTTCTTCTCCACAGCACTTTATTCAATAACCTTCAGCCTCCCAGGAGGAGAGGTAGGGACAATTATATTGGCACAGGCTTTGTCTGCGTGACCCCTTTGAGGGAAGTCTCCCTGCCCTGTCGCACCCTCGCTGCTAGCAATGGAGCTGGCATAGGCAGAGGCACGACGTTGTACCACCGGTTGCCTAACCCTGCTCAGAGCAAGTCTAAGCAGTGCAGTGACACAAATGCTGGTGTTTTCTCTGCATTTACTCCCTGTGAAGCTGCAATGACGGGAGATGGCCCCAAAGCCTGGTGCAGACACAGTCACGGTGCCATGGCTAGAGTGCAGGAAAGCTAGCAAGCAGGTCTGTTTACACTACCCCACCTCCCCACTGTCTCCAGGATCGCTCAGCAAGTCCTCCAGAGGAGCCTAGCTGCATCTAACTTCAGTCTCCTCTGTGCTAAAGATTTCCTGATCAAACCTCTCCACTCGTTCCACAGCAGTCAAGACACTTTAGGTCACAATTATTTGAAATCCTCACTCAGTCCGTATCCAGTGACTCAGTGAACTAGAATGGCTTTTGAGCAAGGCAACCACTAAGCTCAGTTGAACTTTGCCAGTAAACTACCCACCAAAGGCAAAGGCTTGAGCTAGTGAAATACGGCTGATAAAACTCCATCACCACAAATCCTTTACTCAGTGCTATCTCGGGCTGGCTTATCTCTCCTAGCACTGCACTTCATTAGTGACAAAACCCTCAAAGTGATTACTTTCCAGTGCACCTTTATTTGATCAAAAACACTTGGTATGTTTAGTCTGGAGAAAAGAAGACTGGGGGAGGGGAGAAGCAACTGATAACAGCCTTCAAATATGGTAAGGGCTGTTTATAAAGAGGACAGTGATCTGTTGTTCTCCATGTCCACTGAAGGCAGGACAAGAAGCAATGGGCTTAATCTGCAACAAGGGGGACTTAGGTCAGATATTAGGGAAAACTTTTACTATAAGGACGGGTAAGCTCTGGAACAGGCTTCCAAGGGAGGCTGTGGAATCCCCATCATTGGAGCTTTTTAAGAACAGGTTGGACAAACACCTGTCAGGGATGGTCTAGGTCAGGGGTTGGCAACCTTTCAGAAGTGATGTGCCGAGTCTTCATTTATTCACTCTAATTTAAGGTTTCGCGTGCCAGTCATACATTTTAACGTTTTTAGAAGGTCTCTTTCTATAAGTCTATATATATAACTAAACTATTGTTGTATGTAAAGTAAATAAGGATTTTAAAATGTTTAAGAAGCTTCATTTACAATTAAATTAAAATGCAGAGCCCCCCCGGACTGGTGGCCAGGACCCGGGCAATGTGAGTGCCACTGAAAATCAGCTCGCGTGCCACCTTTGGCACGCGTGCCATGGGTTGCCTACCCCTGGTCTAGGTTTACTTGGTTCTGCCTCAGTGCAGAGGGGTGGACTTGACCCCTGGAGGTCCCTTCCAGCCCCACATTTGTAAGATTCTAAGGTGCTGTCCATGACTCCTTTCACATAAGAGGTCCATTTGCATTAGCAAAAGGCAACCTTCTCGTGACAGTAAATTAACCTAATGCAAACTAGAGACTCTAAGGCAGTAACAAGAGAGTATCTGCCATTGCCAGAAGGTTTAGCAGGTTCTAAAGGATCACATGATTTTTACCAGGGTAGATTTCTGGGCAGACAGTGCTAAACATTCCTTGGGGACAGCCATTTGAATTGGTTTGAAAATTCTCTTTGCCCGGGTTCATGCTCCTTTTGTATTAGCTCTCCAGGGTTAGTCTAGAGCAGGGGTCGGCAACCTTTCAGAAGTGCTGTGCCGAGTCTTCATTTATTCACTCTAATTTAAGGTTTCGCGTGCCAGTAATACATTTTAACGTTTTTAGAAGGTCTCTTTCTATAAGTCTATAATATATAACTAAACTATTGTAAATAAGGTTTTTAAAATGTTTAAGAAGCTTCATTTAAAATTAAATTAAAATGCAGAGCCCCCCGGACCAGCGGCCAGGACCCGGGCAGCGTGAGTGCCACTGAAAATCAGCTAGTGTGCCGCCTTTGGCACGCGTGCCGCAGGTTGCCTACCCCTGGTCTAGAGGATGTGTCTTTCTGGCAAGGACAGGGAATTTAAAGCAAATATTGCAGAACATTTTCATAGAGTCATTCATAGATTTTGTTAAGCCAAAAGGGACCATTTGGTCATCCAGTCTGACTTCCTGTCCAATAGGCCAGAGATGACAGTTAACCCTGTATTGAGCCCAATAACTCGTGTTTTACTAAAGCAGATCTTATAGAAAGGCATCCAGTCATGATCTGAAGACACCAAGAGATGGAAAATCCACCACTTCCCTGGGTCATTGGTTCCAATAGTCAATCACTGTTAAACATTTGTGCCTTCATTCTAATTTGAATTTGTCTGGCTTTAACTTCCAGACATTGATTCTTGTTCTGCTTGTGCTTGCTAGATCAAAGTGCCCTTTAGTACCAATACCTGGTATTTCTCCCCAAGAAGGTACATATATCCTGTAATCAAATCACCCCTTGACCTTTCTGAGCAGCTAAACAGATTGAGCTCCTTAAGTCTCTCACTGTAAGGAATTTTCTCCATCCCTGGAATCATTTGTGTGGCCCTTCTCTGCGCCCTCTCCAATTTTACCAACATCCTTTTTAAATTGTGGACTCCGGAACTGGGCACAGTTGGAATCCATCAGTCTCACCAATGCCATACACAGAGGTAACATCACTTCCCTACTCTTACTCCCTACCAAGATCCCATTAGCCTGTTTTACCACAATGTTGCACCAGGAGCTTATGTTCAGTTGTTTGTCCACTCTGCTCCCTAAATCCTTTTGGAGTCCCTGCTTTCCAGGATACAGTCCCCCATTGTGTTGGTCTGGCCTGCATCCCTTGTCCTAGATGGATAACTCTGCATTTGGCTGTATTAAAACATATTTTGTATGAATGGGCCCAGCCTACCAAGTGATCCAGATCACTCTGTGTGGCTGCCCCGTCATCGTTATTTACCCCTCCATTGATCTTTGCTGATAAAAAGATTGTCATTCGCACATTTTATCACAGATCATTGATGAAAATACTGAATAGCATCAGACCTAGAACTGATCCCTGCAGAACCCCACCAGAAATACCCCCCATTTGATAACTATTTCCCATGGACAACTGCCTTTTGGGATCTGTCAGTTAGCCTGTTCTTAATCTAACATGTCCTTCACTGATATTGTCTAGTGCTAATTTGTGGAAGCTCTGAATTCAGAATTGTGAGCATTGCCACAGAGTTACGCTTATCCAGTCAGGGAGTGGAATCCTAGTACATGACACCTATGTGTCCAATAAGACTGCTCAATTTTGAATACTTGCAACATGTGGTTTGCAAACACTGTCCAGGTCGAGAATTAGCATTTGGGGAGTCGCTTTGAACTGATGATCAGTTGTCAATGTCGCTCTGTCTGCAGCCAGTTTAAAGACAGAAATAGAGGCTTGAGACCCTGTCTGCTTCAGCTCTGCCTGGGCTGTGGTGTCCCTCTTTCCCTTGCTTGTGAGGCCATGTGGCGAGCTACACAGGCTCCAGGAAAAGGTGATTCAGGTAGAAGGCAGCAGCAGAGAAATGAGCCCAAAGATTTGAAGTGGGACTGGGATGGGCGGAGCTGAGAGCCCTGTTAGTGGAGCTGTGATAACTGGGCCTACAAATTTACTCTAATTGTGAGCTCAACTGTAAAAAGTACGTGCAAGTTCCTAAGATGTCATGATAACCGATAACAACAAATGTTGATGGGAGAAGGTGCAAAAGGGAGACAGACTGAATTAGTCCAAACAAAAAGGCCAACTAGTACACCTCTACCCCGATATAACACAACCCGATATAACACTAATTCAGATATAACGCGGTAAAGCAGCGCTCCGGGGGCGTGGGGCTGCACGCTCCGGCGGATCAAAGCAAGTTCGATATAACGCGGTTTCACCTATAACGCGGTAATATTTTTTGGCTCCCGAGGAAAGCGTTATATCGGGGTAGAGGTGTATAACTCAAGGACAGTGTTAAGACCATGCCTTTGGGGTGGTTAGCTCCAGGCCTCACCCCTTCCACCGGAGGCCCTGCCCACCGGAGCCTCGAGCCCCCCCCCCACAGCCAGAGGAACCCCTGCTGGCTTCAGGGAAGAGGGGGAGCGAGGGTGGGGCTTCAGGGTGGAGCATAGGTGAGGCCACGGCCTGGGTTAGGGGAGGCTTAGCCTCTCCTGGCCTACGATATCTGCTGCCCATGCTCGCGAGGTATAAAACTCACTCTCAGAAGAGCTACCCTTAGGCAGAGACCGAGCTCATGGTCTAATGATTAATTTTCCAAGGGAAAACACTCGTTGAAACCTTTGCCACATTAAATCCTGTAGAAACAGCTCCTGCAAACAAACATTCTCTCCTCACAGCTAAATTTGTTCATCACAAGAAGCTTCGTTCCCCTTCTAGTCTGCAGGCTTAACCTAGCTGATGAGAATGAAGCTGCGTTCATGCCGTATACATCAGTAATCGCAGAGCTGCGGCCTTCTGGCTATTGTCAAACTGCCTGCAGAAGAGCAAGGGGCAGCTGTAGGTTTCTACTCTGAAACGGAGGGGGAATATCAAGAACAGCAAAGGGCTGAGGCAGCTAGAAGTGGAGGTCAGGAGTGTAACATTATCTCAGCTTCCCATGCAGGAAGCTCCATCGCACCAAACTGTACTCTTCAAGCACGCTTAGGTGGCAGGTCATTGTTAGAGGGTTCTGTGACAGGGCGTACCTCCATCACCTGCAAGGCAAGGGAAAGAATCCCAATTCGTCATGCTCTGCACCTGGGCAGGGGTGATTAACCAATTGTCTCCTGGCCTGAGGAGGTGGAGCTGGGCTTTGTAAGTGGACCGAGGGAGCGCAGAGGAGACAGGTCTCTGCTGGAGAGAAGCCCCAGGATAGGGTTTAACAGACAGGAAACAATGGAGAAGAACTCTACAGGCACAGGTCTGGCCCCTGCAGGGGAGCCCTGAGGCAGGGCCAACAAGGGATCTGCAGCGGAGCCTGAAGGGGGCGGAAGGGTTCTGAGTTTGAAGATTTGTTTGGACTTTCATTTGGACTTGTTCACGTTACCCTGGAGCGGTTTTGACTTTCATGTGATTTGGCCGGTGGGCCAAGCCAGAGTACCCAGAGGAGGAGCCAGGAGAAGATGAAGGCTTGGAAAGGCCATTGCAGGGCTGAGGGAAAGCTCAGCACGGTGCACCACAAACAAGGACCCCAGGAGACCAGAGAGGAGGTGAGGACACACCACTGCGGATTCAAATCACTGCCAAGAAGAGGGAAAAGTGCTGCTAGGAGCTGGAAGGGGCTTGTGAGATCTCCCTAGATCAGGGATCGGCAACTTTTGGCACGCGGCTCGCCAGGGTAAGCACCCTGGTGGCCCGGGCCGGTTTGTTTACCTGCCCTGTCTGCAGGTTCGGCCGATCGCGGCTCCCACTGGCCGCGGTTCGCCGCTCCAGGCCAATGGGGGTGGTGGGAAGCGGCGGCCAGCACATCCCTCGTCCCGCGCTGCTTCCCGCAGCCCCCATTGGCCTAGAACGGCGAACCGCGGCCAGTGGGAGCCATGATCAGCCGAACCTGCCGACGTGGCAGGTAAACAAACCGGCCCGGCCTGCCAGGGTGCTTACACTGGCGAGCCGCGTGCCAAAGGTTGCCGATCCCTGCCCTAGATGCTAGCACGGGGTGTGCACTCCGCAGTGAGCACTGTTTCTAACATGTTTCTCACAGCACACAGGACTGGAGCTTGGCAGCCCGTCAGGAACCCTCCTGTAAGGCCTTAATCTAGCCCAAGCATGTAGGCTGTTGGTGCCCAGGTTTCCCCTAAGAGCCGGCTTGCATTGCCTAGGCTGCCCCTCTGCTATTCCCCAGTCAGCTCTGGAGAACAACTTGTTTTTGGGTATGCTCTAGCCGGCGTTAATAACTCACACGTCACCCTTGGCTGTGACTGGGTGCTTCAGGATCCTTTCTGGTGGCAGCCACTTGATGGGCACCTCAGCTGCTTTCCTAGATGGCAGCATGCCCCTGCGGTAGACCTCTCCTGCCAGCCCCAGGCCGCAGAGCCGAACTGTCATATCCTGGTGGATCAGGACATTTCGAGCTGCTACATCGCCATGGATCAGCTTCTGGCTCGCTGTCAGATATTCCTGAAATTAGAAGAGCCACGTTTGCAAAGGAGACTTTGGGACTGCGTGAGTAGCAAGTGGTCTGCCACCCCTGGTCTCAGCAGCCACAGTGTTAACTACTGCAACTGCGCTCTCCCGAATGGGGATCCTGCCTGTGATCTAGAATGGCTGAGAGGTGAAGGCGTTGGCCTGCCCATGGGCATGTCTGTGTAAATTCCAGTCCCCTTTCCGGCAGCATGACTTCGCTGAATCCTACATTTGCCTTGTAGGGAAGGGACTGTAATGCTCCAAGAGATCCCTTCTGTTCCCAGTGTGATCTATGTGCTCTCCCAGCTGGGAACTGAGCTCAGGAACATCCTGTAGGATCAGCTAAATAAGGCAACAGCTGTGGCGAGGTTTTGCCCATTGATTGTCCTCCAGGTCTAAGAACACCACAGGAACGAGCCATGCTTTCTTCTCTAAAGATTCATTAATTGACCTTGAAATAAACAAACCAGTGTATTTGACCCCCTCCCCTCTCCTACAGACGCAACACTTACCAGTCCGCATGCGATTTGGACCGCCATGGTGAACACGCTCTTCTCTGTCAGCTCATAAATATGCCCCTTAATGGGTAAGTCCCCCTACCAAGTCAAAAGAGGAAGAGACAGTTCACTCAGGCAGCCTCCACCTCCCCACAAACACTGCCATGTTCTACAACAACTTCTGCTTGGGATCACAATAATGACATTCTAATCCAATTGAAACTGCAGACAAGACGGGGAAGTCTAAGGATCAGGACCCTTTCAGTTTTAACACACACACCCCTCCCCAATTTGAGTGTCAGAATTCCATTTCCTAGCCCACCAGCCTGGGAAGCATCACACCAGAGTTTGTCTCAGGTTGTCACTTCAGGGCACAATTTATTGGTTAACCAGAAAACAGGCAAAATACCTAAATGCAATAATTCCTCTGGTTATAGTTCCTAGTTGGGTATTAATAGTGATTTCTTTGCTCTGCTCAAAACTCTCTTCTATGTGCTGCAGTACAAAATAGAGCCATTTGGGTTGGAAGGCAGTCGGGACCTCTCGTAAATCGTCTAGTTCCTACTCTGCTTTGTGGTAGGACTAGGAGAGATTTGATTATTCCTAAAGAATTCCCAATATCTACGGTATCTTAGGTCTAGCTAGGGCACCAGTCACCACATAGTATTTAGGAATAATCACATCTAGTCTTGAGTATGTTTAACATGAATTCCTATCTCCTGTAAAGCGCATTTATAGATGTAACTATCGTAAAAATCATATCTTATGCTCTGTAGAATTTCAGTGATATCTGCTCGCTTTACTAAGACAATTAAGTTGTTATTCATTTTCACACTGTAGTTATTTGAAAGAGACCTGGATTCTATTTGATCTCATGCATGAACAGAACTGTCAGCTAAACCCTGACAGCAGAAGCTTTCTTACTGGTGATAGTGCAGAGGCAGAAAGCACAAGGCATTCAGAAACTATGGTGATGAGGTAGAATAAGAATCCAGACAGCAAAAATGGGATTTTAAATCCCAGTCGGAATTTGTGGTGCTGGCAGCTAGAATGAGTCCTGACTTACGCTGTAAAGTGAGCAAGTTCCACTCAGAAGTAGAGAGAATAAATGAGCTCTCGCATTGTCAGATTTACAGGCTGTTCTCAGAGTACAGCTGCAGTGTCCAGACTCCGGGCCAGTCAAAGTTCTGCTGCAGCTGCTGCCTGGGGCGCTGGATCCCCTGCTGTCCCGAGAGAGGGACATCGTGGGCCAGGTACAATAGCCTGCGGCGATACTTCTGGGGCACCACCAGCTGCCTCCTGATTCCCCACAGTTCTACTTCCCCTTGGGGAGCCCGTTCCCGGTACAGGAATCCCTTCTCCCACAGGACTCTGTCCCTGCAGCCTTCCCCACGGGGGTTTGCAGCGCTGTGGCCAGCCAGTTCCCTCAGCTTCTCCCAGGAGGGATCCTTCTGCAGCTCGGTCTGAAATTCAGCTGCTGGGGGAAGGAGTGGGACCTGTTCCCTCTCGCTGGCTGGGCCTGGGGTCACAGCCCTGCTGAGCTCTGTCCCTAGTAGCCCCCTCCCTGCTGTGGGATCACTTCCCAGCAGCACGTCTGGACCAGGCAAACCTGGTTGGCAGCCGGCCTGCCCTGCCAGTGTCCCCCACACTCAGCTGGGGTCTCAGCTCCCATCATGCTCAGCGCTGCCCTGGCTGTCCCAGTGGGGGTAGGCAGCGAGCTCTCTGCTCTCCTTACAGCATCAGAGCCAGCGTGAGCCCCGCCCTCTCCGGTGTGCAGGGGGGCGGGGAGCATCTCTCCCTCCCACTCAGTCCCAGGGTTCTAGTTACAGGCAGGCAGGTATCCTGAGCCCAGCAGCCCCTCCCCGCTGCCAGCCAGGTCATTTGCATTTTTACTGACCCCTTCAGTCTCAGCCGATTGGTTCCCTGGATTCAAATTCAAATCCTCGGCCATTACAGGAGCAGGGCCTGGATCCTGTCCCAAAGAGACACAGTCACCCCCCAACAGGACCTCACAGCCAATACCTTGGAGAACCCCAACTACCAGCCAGCCTGGCCCCTCCTGGGTCTGCACAGGGATCCGGGCCATAGGCAGGGCGAGGGGCTTCATCCCTGGGACCTTCACTCAGGTCACACAGCCCCAAGAGGGCTAAAAACTCACTTTAAAAAAAATGAAAACTGAGATTCTCATGGAATAATATGACTCCAGGAACTTTTCCCACAGGTCAGATTGGCGGGTTTTCACCTTCCTCTGCAGCATGAAGCATGGGTCACCTGCTGGAATCATCAGGGCAAATCTCACATATCAATCCCCTGCCATTGCAGGGGCCTCAGGCATTGGTGGCACCTCAGACTCTCCTGTTCTCTGCCTCTCAAGTTTGGTCTCCAGGACTGAAATTCTTTAGTCTAACTAAAGTCTTTGGCCTCAACACAGAGGTAACTGGGTGAAATGCAATGGCCTGGGCTATCCATCCCTTCTGGCCTTGAACTCTATCAAATTGGGGCTTTCACACAAACATCATGAGACTTTCCAACTCTCCTGACTTTATCCCAACATGGCTTGGAGTGCATTTGCTAAAGTCAAATGTTTTCCCATTTCTGCTTGGAGAATTACATTAACCCTAAAAGGGCCGCAATGCAGAGAGAAGTGGAAGGGGGCTGAGGGTGGTGCATGGCCTGGCATTCCCCCACTACAGCTTGCCCACGTCAAAACCAAACGGCTCCTCTCACCTGACGGGCTTGCCACAGGAAGTGCAGTAAATTTCCTAGGCTCATGGCCTCCAGGATGAGGCAGAGGGGTAGAGCTTGGCTCTGACACCACAGGACCTTCACCAGGCTGTCATGTTTACAGATCTTGATGTGAAACTTCATCACTTCTATAAAATCCTTCATTTCCTGAGGGCTGGTGGCCACTGATGGAAAGGAACCAGAAGCAACGTTAATACCAAGCATGGGCACCAAGAGGAGGAAAACTGATGGCCTACAAGAAAGGGGACTAACCCTTGAGGAACAAAATGTGGCTCAACAGGGACTAGATACAGGTTGGATTTGGATTTGCAGCACAGAGCCAGATTTGCTACATGAGCCTTGGTCTATCACATGCCCTGTTTAGATCCATGATTTTGGTTCTCCCCATTCTAGTGATATCAGGACTATCTGCTCTTGATTTGGACAAGGTGTGGCCCAGAACTAGAACACAATAGCCAGACTATACCCAAGTGAATCTTTTGCTTTTGACAGTCAAAGGTCTCCTAACCCAATGGTTCGTTGGGCTGCCATGGCTAAGGCACAGCAGGTTCATAGCGGACAGTACCCAAGGATGTGAAACAGCCAACCAACCACCTTGGGGCTGCCCTGACCCAACAGAGCAGGTACCCATTCTGTAGCTGGGTGAACTGGAAGCAGGTTTTCAGTGGGAGATCAACCAAGACTTGAACCCACACCCTTCTAGATTGTAGTTGAGCACCTTAACCACTCAGCCACTGCACCTCACCTCACACCCATCTTACATTTAAATAGTAACAGAGCTTATCTCACAACAAACTGGAGGGGCTGATTTTCAAACTGTAGGCAGCCAGGCTGGTGGACAAAAATGCCCCCTTACTATACACACAATTACCCATTGTGCCCCCCGCCTCCGGCTCAGACATCTGCAGCGACTCAACCAGGGACCTCTGGCTCTAAAAGCCGGTCTACTCTTTGAGCTATCGGAGTTGATACGGGCATCTTGGGGCTGTAGTGGACTCAAACATTTCACCTGTCCAGCCACTAGAGGGAGACAAAGACCTTCAGTGGGTTAAAAGGGGTCACACATGTGCAAATTGGAATAGTTGCACTTGTGCACATGCATTTTTGTAGGCTTCTGTTTATGAATGTTTTGCTCTGAAAGTCTCCTGCTTCCGTCATGCACACAATAGGAGCTGCATTGTCTGAGCCTTTCTCCTGCACCATCAGACTGGAGCGGCTGCTGGTGGGGGGAGAGTCACCAAAGAATCCTGGTGCTAGAGACACTGAGGGAGGAATTTCTAAAAGCTGCTTAGGTTTCCCTGGTCACATGCTCTTATTTAATAAGTGGTGTCTATCCCACTGGTGAGTGTGTGGTACAGGACCCTCCCTCCCCCCCATGGTGCCTGAGTCACAGAGGACACGAGTCTGTTGCAGGCTTAACTCAAGATGTAGTAGCTCATGCATTTTGCTCTGGAGGTCCCTGGTTCAAACCCTGTTATGTGGCCACGTTGGCCACTGTGACATTTACTTAGGCCAGTGGTCTCCAAACTTTTTTGATCGTGCACCCCTATCAGTAAAAATTTTTTGAGCACGCACCCCCTGCCGCGCCGAAGCAAAAAAAAAAAAAAAGCCGCTCGGACTCCCGCCTGAACTGCCGAAGCAAAAATAAATAAATAAATAAATAAGCAAGCCGCTCGGACTCGCACCCCCCCCCCCCAAGGATCCTCTTGCGCACCCCACTTTGGAGACCACTGACTTAGATGGCTAAAGTATAATTCTAGCTAATGCCTGCAGCTTTCCTTTTAGACCCGTCTCCTGTTCTAGATGTCCCATCTGGGCCATCACGCACCAGACAGCCCAGACCTGGCAGTGAGAGAAAACTCTTCTCCCCAACTTGCTCACCTGGTAGTTTCCTCAGAATCACAGACAGTGAAGGCCCCAAAGAACCTGTTTGGATGAGGGTGGCCCGGGAAATCTGTCCATATCGCCCCATGCCCCAAAACACCTCCTCCTGGATGTTCCAGTCCTTAGGCAGCTCCCACTTTGCTAGGAGGGAATCCTTAAACTCCAATATTCTCTCTACTGAAGTGGCTGTGGGCAGGGAGTCATATTCCTTCCCATCTTGCCCTGGAACATCATCTGCCAGGAAAGAATCATCATACATGAGAACACGGTGAGAGACATCAGCCAGCACTGAGCATGGGTGCTATTCCCAGCTCTAGCACAGTGTAACTTCTGACATAGCACATCTAGCTTAGGTACTTGGCATTACTGCAGTATCTGAGCACCTCACCTTCCTCAGTGTGTATAGTCCCACCCTTCCCCCCCAGGCTGGGCAAGACTAGTATTGCTTTTGTACACATGGGAACTGAGACAAAGAGAGACTTTGCCAAAGTCCCAGGGGGAGTCTGCAGCAGAGCAGGGAGTTGAACCCAGCTCTCCAAAGGACAAGAGGAGCACCCAAACCACTAGGCCACCACTCCTTTCTGTACCTTTCCCTCGCTGTGAAGGGAGGAGGAAACTATTGCCCCTTCTTACGCAGGAATTGTGTTACTGTTGGCAAAGCACTCCAGGGCTCTGCATTGGAAGGTGGTGGGCAGATGCAAAGCCCTGTCTTCAAAGGAACGGTGCTGTTATAACCCTATAAAGGCTGGCGACAGAGATTCCTTGGCAGTGACTTCTGGGATTCACTCCCTGCTGAAATACGACCAGAAGGAATGTGGCAGCTCTTAGACATGCCTCTTTGACCAGCTGGATTAAGCTGATTGAATCCTGCTTCCCAAGCTGACTAGTTCTGCTGCAGGGAGCATGGAGTCTGGTTTCTAGACCTGAGATTTTGAACACCTCAATTTACGTCTTTTAAGGTGGCAGGATACCATGGCCACCAAATACAGGACTGCAACTGTAGAGTTTGGTGAAATTGTTTTGGCAAATTGTAGATGTGACGCTGTATAGAATATGGGTGACCATTTATAGTATGATTGATACCAATATTACAAAATTGCATTGAATCTTACAATATATGCCATGTAAGGTATTAGTGGGAAAGTTATAATTAGCTAAATATGATAATCACGTTTATATGTATGTATCATCTTATGCCCAAATAAATTTGTTAGTCTCTAAGGTGCCACAAGGACTCCTTGTTGTTTTTGCTGATACAGACTAACACGGCTCCCACTGAAAGCCATCTTTGTACTGTAAGTTATAAATGTGTGGTATATTTGTATATCAAACTTGTGCTGTGTTTCTGGGTGACACCCCCAGACAGATTGGCATCAGCACTATCCAGCCTGCTTGATGGCCTGTTAAGGGCAATCAGCCGTACAATGAACCCATTGAGAGAAGCCAGGGGCTACAACTATGAGTCAGCAGGACACCTAGGGACATGCCTGTGGACAGGGGACTCCAAGTGTTTTTCCAGGCTCATGTCCTGTGAGCTTGAGTTTGGGACAGAGGATGTACAAACCACATGGCAAAGGATAGAAAAGGCAGCTGCACCATCTCCATTTTGTCTTCAATCTGGCTTCTTACCTCTGGAGCAACTTCTCTACAAACTGAAGCTTTGAAAAAAAGGACTGACAGACCCATCCAAGCTTTGGATGTGTTCCAGAGGGACTCTACAAGCCAGCAAACTCACCAATGCTGCTGAGAACCTGATATATGGACTCTGAAGTCTTACATATGTTGTGACGAAGTGGGACTGTTCTTAATGTTTCCTCTGAATACGGTGTGGGTGCCTCAGTTTCCCCTATGCATTTCTTAATTCTCCAGTGTGCATAAATGGCCGACACTCTGTATCCTGGCAACAAATGGCCAGGGCCCTTCTCCCCTGCAAGGGAATAGCTAAAGGTGAACAAAGAGATCAGGTGACCTCCTGGCCCGGGAAAGAGACAAAGCCCAGAAAGGAGGGGCTGGAGGGGGTTTCAGTTGGGAGCTGGCTGGGGACGGGAAGTGAGGGCAGACGGGGTTTTCTGGCTCGCTGGGCCCCAGAATGGACCTGGCTGAGGGGTCCCGTTCTCTGTACCTACAAGCTCTGTTTTAGACCGTGTTCCTGTCATCTAATAAACCTCTGTTTTACTGGCTGGCTAAGAGTCACATCTGACTGCGAAGTGGGGGTGCGTGCAGGACCCTCTGGCTTCCCCAGGACCCCGCCTGGGCGGACTCGCTGTGGGAAGCGCACGGAGGGGCATATGCTGAATGCTCCCAGGAGAGACCCAGGAGGTGAAGCCGTGTGAGCTTCTTGCCCTGAAGACAGTCTGCTCCGAGGGAGAGGAGGCTCCCCAAAGTCCTGACTGGCTTTGTGGGGAGCAGTTCCAGAGCATCGCCCGGGGACTCTGTGACATATGTATCTGATGGTTTTGACCATTTAACAACTCTCTTCTCATTCTTTTCTTGTCTAATAAACCTTTAGTTTTAGTTACTAAAGACTGGCTGGCAGCATGATATTTCGGGTAAGATCCAAATTAATATTGACCTGGTAACATGGCTGGCCTTTGGGGATCAGAAGAACATTTTATATAATGAGCAGAGTTTTAAATAACTCCTCATCTTACTGGACCTAGCCAGAGAACTGGAATGCAATAAAGGGGGCTGGGTGATTTATTTATTTTTTTAGAACTGGAATGCAATAAAGGGGGCTGGGTGATTTATTTATTTTTTTAGAACTGGAATGCAATAAAGGGGGCTGGGTGATTTATTTATTTTTTTGTTTAGCTTCTTGGTAACCAATGTGGGGAATCAGGAGCATAGTTTGTGCCTGGTTGGTGAATCTAACTACTGTGTTAACCTCCAGTTCTGGGAGAACCTGCTCTCCTTTTGCAGCCTGCCTTGCCCTGGGCATTTTCAGTGTGGGCTGCCCTAGGCACCTCGGGTCACAGTAGATTTATTGAAAAATGCATTTTTGAGGCACCAAAACTACTCACCAATCTAGGTCAAATTGTTTAGGCCAATCCCCTTCCCCCAACCCTGAAAATGTTTTGGGGGGGGAAATGTCACAATGTTTGATTTTGACATTTTCTAAACAAATGGTTTTGACGTTTTCTTTTGAAAATGCAAACACATTGTTTTGTAAATATCATTTCAAATCGACATTCAACATGTTTTGTTCGACCTGAATAAAATTTTTTTGGTTTTTCACTTTGGCAAGGGGAAAAAACCCTGAATTTTGGTTTCAAACAAACCATTTTTTCCAGGTTTTTCAGGTTGGCCACTGAACTGAAAAAATCAACTAACCACTCAGCTCTGTTGGCTAGTAACTAATGATGCATTGCAGTATTACCATCACCTTTGCATACTATCTGCGTATGATTGCAATATCTGTTCCTCAAATAATTTGTTCACTTTTGGTTGGTGTTTGTTAATATGGCAACAAACCCCATGGACAATAACAGACATAAGTAAAATTACCACTTAAGTCTGGGAGATTTTCTGGTACCTCGATAGCCCTCAGCACCACAGGACAGAGAGAGGAGTAGAGGAGGTGGAATGGCTCTGGGCCTTGCTTCAGTTCTTTGTATTTCTCTTTCTTTTCCCCTTACGTTTGTGATTTAGCATAAAGGGCTCTGTAACGCTGCTCTTGTGTGCAGTACCTGGTGATGTATGAAATGTGATGATATTGCAACCCTTAGTTGGAGGGAGGAAGGGACATGCTAAAACACCAGCTGTCTCCAGTGTTGTATTTCCATGGACCTTCTTTCAGCTGGCGCTCAGCAGGGCTGGGCCATAAGGCTGATCTCTGTCTACAAGAGGGGCTGACACACATGACCTTCAGTGGAACTGTTCAACCCTGGCAGGACTGACGAGCTCCCTCTCGGCTGGCTGCTACTTCAGGATCCAGATCCTCTCTGCTTGGACTATATGTTTCCACTGCAGAGGCTCCAGGGCCAGCGCTGCCAAGGGAGCTGTCCCCAGAAATGATTGTGGCCTGGAGCTAAATCAATCTTGGTGCCACACAAGAGCCCTGCGAGGGGAGGGCTGAGATCCCTGTTGCCATGGCATCTCCCTGACCAACGCAACAGAAACCGGGCTGAATCTCTACAGTCCAGCGGAATCTTTGCTTCCTGCTTCAGTGCGCTACACAGGCTGAACCTCCTCAACTGAACAGGACCGTAACCTGGGGGAAATTCCTCTATTGCTCATCTTACACCCTCAATGATTGGCTGACTTTGACCAATCGCTAGCCAGCAGGAAGTGTGACATAATGGTCAGAGAAGAGGACTTGAACTCACAACTCCTGTGTGCTCTGATCATCTTGACCTCCCTCTCAGAGGGGTTCAGCTGAATTACACAGCAGCAGCCACTCCAAAGGTTTGGCTGAGATTTACATGCACCGTTGTGCACATCCCCTTTTCAGTCCTTTCCACGTCCCATGCTGGGTGCATGCCATGTGTCCAGCTGGCGGCATTCTGTCCCTTCTGGAGGGGATCCAGACAAGCCATTTGGGAGCCGTGAGGCTCATTAGGGCTTGAAAACTCTCTTAACCCGGACTCACCTAGTAAGCTTTGCTGACGTGATCACTGGAGGATCTTGGCAAGATCCAGGGGCCAGGGCTGGAGATGGGCAAAGGCCTGTTTGGGTAGTGAGACCCAAAGCTGCAGAGCTTGTGTCCTTACCTTCCAGCAAGATGATGGGTTCCCTCTCAGCATCCCTCCCCCTCCGACACGTCTTCCAGACGATGACCGCCACCACCAGGAACGTGGAGAAGGCCAGGAGGGAGGGGATAATGATTATTGCATGCTGCATCCCATTTTCATCTGCAACAAAGAACCAGGAGGAGATGCTAGAGAAGAACCTTTCAGTGCTGGCAAGGAGCCCTTGGCAGCTCCTGGTCGGCCCTGAGGAACTAGGTGCAATGGCCGATGGTACAAGAGCTGGGCAAGGAGTCGGACCCTATGGCCCAGCACATCCCTGCTCTGCCTCTAAGGAGATGCCATTGGCTTGAGTCTGATTGGCCACAGGCACCCTGACAAGATGGAGACAGAGAGGTCATCAGGCCCTTTATCACTCTTCTCTTCAGGAGTCAGGGCTGCTCAGTAGATTCTCAGGGCCTCACAGTGCATCCCATGTACGGGACCTCGGGGTCCAACTGCACCGGAGCTGGAGGTGCACTGCCACACACAGGACTGTACGTACTCAGGGTGGCTCGCCCATCCCACCACCCAGGCAGCTGCGGCTACGCTGCTATTTCTAGTGACTAGCTTAATCACAGCTCGTGTGGGTAAGTGCTTGTCACCCCTGCCTTAGAGGAAAGCTGTTCTGGGGGGAAATGCCCCTCCATTCCAGTGGAATAGCCGTGTTCCCTAGTGGGTTATCTGTTTCTTACAAACATACCCTATTACACCCTTGCCTGCCCCATTCCCCCGGAGCAGGCGGATCATGGCAAGTGCAAACCATTCTCATGCTGCCAAACACTTCATCCCCTGCCAATCAGATGTAGCACTTCTGCAGCAGTTTTCACTCACAGGTGTCAAAGCAGGTCAGTAGCATTACCCCATTTTACAGATTGGGAAACTGAGGCACCAGGGATGGAGCCCTGCCCAGCACATCAATGACAGAGCTGGGATTAGAGCCCAGGTCTCTTGATTCCCAGGCCTGTGTTCTAACTGCTACTTAATGCTACCTCCCTTTTAACTTAAAAACAAAACCAACAACCCACACCTCTGCACGCAGGCCACCGGCTAGCTTGCTTTTCCACCCACCCACACATGCTTCAGCCACTATTCTAGCTCCCATTAAGCAGGTGCGGCCGATTGAAAAGTAGCAGGCATGCTGAGAGTCCACTTATCAGAGGGGAACGAGGGCTGTCACTTTGCTTTAGGAGTGAGTAGCCAGGAGGGGTATGGTGCTTTGCTGGAGCACGCTCACTGCTACATGGCCGGGGAAGCTGGAAGAAAGTAAACTTCCTAGTGTCTGATCACCACAGAGATTCAATATTTTCCAGAAAAGGGCAATTTGAGGGAGGCCAGATTTTATCAGCGCTGAAGCCTCAACTGATTCCTAGATTCCAGGGCCAGGCAGGACCATTGTGATCATTCTAGCCTGACCCCTGGATAGCACTGGCCAGAGACCTCCCCACAATAGCTCCTGTTTGAACTAGAGCAGACTTTTATTTGTTTAAAAGTGGTCAGTGATGGAGAATCCACCTCAATCCTGGGTAAATTGTTCCAGTGGTTATTTACTCTCCCTGGGCACTGGAGATGGAGTTATGATGTCAGTGTAGGAAGGCACATCGGCGGGAGCACGGCTCTAGTGTGTACACTGACATAGTTAGGTCAACATAAGCTGCCTTATGTCAATCTAACTGTGTAGTGTAGGCCAGGGCTAATGGTGATGTCCCAGGACTAAAGATGACCTCCAACCCAGAAAAACGGGTTTGGGATGTTTTCGCTTCCTTATGAGGTATACAGAAGGCCTGGGAATGTGTTTAAAGTTTTTTCTCCCCCTTGGTTGTTTTTTAGGTTAGAAATTCAGTTTTATTAGTGTTTATTATTATTTATTATTATAGTGGAAAATATTAGAGGACCCAACCAAGATCAAGGTCCCATTGTACTAGGCACTATACATACACATAGAGAAAGAATCATAGAATATCAGGGTTGGAAGGGACCTCAGGAGGTATCTAGTCCAACCCCCTGCTCAAAGCAGGACCAATCCCCAATTAAATCATCCCAGCCAGGGCTTTGTCAATCTGGGCCTTAAAAACCTCTAAGGATGGAGATTCCACCACCTCCCTAGGTAACCCATTCCAGTGCTTCACCACCCTCCTAGTGAAATAGTGTTTCCTAATATCCAACCTAGACCTCCCCCCCTGCAACTTGAGACCATTACTCCTTGTTCTGTCATCTGGTACCACTGAGAACAGCCGAGCTCCATCCTCTTTGGAACCCCCCCTTCAGATAGTTGAAGGCTGCTATCAAATCCCCCATCACTCTTCTCTTCTGCAGACTAAATAACCCCAGTTCCCTCAGCCTCTCCTCATAAGTCATGTGCCTCAGCCCCCGATCATTTTCGTTGCCCTCCACTGGACTCTCTCCAATTTGTCTACATCCTTCTTGTAGTGGGGGGCCCAAAACTGGACGCAATACTCCAGATGTGGCCTCACCAGTGCCAAATAGAGGGGAATAATCACTTCCCTCGATTTGCTGGCAACGGTCCTACTAATGCAGCCCAATATGCCGTTAGCCTTCTTGGCAACATGGGCACACTGTTGACTCATATCCAGCTTCTCGTCCACTGTAATCCCCACGTCCTTTTCTGCAGAACTGCCGCTTAGCCAGTCAGTC
>QXTE01000543.1:143958-167634 GCA_003942145.1 Platysternon megacephalum | reverse complement strand
GTTGGAAGGGACCTCAGGAGGTCATCTAGTCCAACCCCCTGCTCAAAGCAGGACCAATCCCCAACTAAATCATCCCAGCCAGGGCTTTGTCAAGCTGGGCCTTAAAAACCTCTAAGGAAGGAGATTCCACCACCTCCCTAGGTAACCCATTCCAGTGCTTCACCACCCTCCTAGTGAAATAGTGTTTCCTAATATCCAACCTAGACCTCCCCCCCTGCAACTTGAGACCATTACTCCTTGTTCTGTCATCTGGTACCACTGAGAACAGCCGAGCTCCATCCTCTTTGGAACCCCCCCTTCAGATAGTTGAAGGCTGCTATCAAATCCCCCATCACTCTTCTCTTCTGCAGACTAAATAACCCCAGTTCCCTCAGCCTCTCCTCATAAGTCATGTGCCTCAGCCCCCGATCATTTTCGTTGCCCTCCACTGGACTCTCTCCAATTTGTCTACATCCTTCTTGTAGTGGGGGGCCCAAAACTGGACGCAATACTCCAGATGTGGCCTCACCAGTGCCAAATAGAGGGGAATAATCACTTCCCTCGATTTGCTGGCAACGGTCCTACTAATGCAGCCCAATATGCCGTTAGCCTTCTTGGCAACATGGGCACACTGTTGACTCATATCCAGCTTCTCGTCCACTGTAATCCCCACGTCCTTTTCTGCAGAACTGCCGCTTAGCCAGTCAGTCTCCAGCCTGTAGTGGTGCATCCTAAGTGCAGGACTCTGCACTCTGTCCTCATCAGATTTCTTTTGGCCCAATCCTCTAATTTGTCTGTCTGCACCCTATCCCTACCCTCCAGCTTATCTACCTCTCCCCCCATCTTAGTGTCATCCATTAACTTGCTGATGGTGCAATCCATCCCATCATCCAGATAATTAATGAAGATGTTGAACAAAACCAGTCCCAGGACCGACCCCTGGGGCACTCTGCTTGATATCGGCTGCCAGCTAGGCATCGAGCCATTGAGCACTACCCGTTGAGCCCGACAATCTAGCCAGCTTTCTATCCACCTTATAGTCCATTCATCCAGCCCATATTTCTTTAACTTGCTGGCAAGAATACTGTGGGAGACCATATCAAAAGCTTTGCTAAAGTCAAGATATATCACATCCACCGCTTTCCTCATATCCACAGTCAGTTATCTCATCATAGAAGGCAATTAGGTTGGTCAGGCATGACTTGCCGTAGGTGAATCCATGTTGACTGTTCCTGATCACCTTCCTCTCCTCCAAGTGCTTCAAAATGGATTCCTTGAGTACCTGCTGCATGATTTTTCTGGGGACAGAGGTGAGGCTGTAGTCTGTAGTTCCCTGGGTTCTCCTTCTTCCCTTTTTAAAAGATGGGCACTATATTTGCCTTCAGGGCCGTCCTGAGGATTTATGGAGCCCTATGCAGTATTATTAAACTGGTGCCCCTATGCCCAATGGCAGCCTTGGCTCACATGTATTTTAGATAAGGGTGGTCTTTTGAAGGATTTATTTAAAAAACTATATGTCTGGAGATCCAAGCATTTAAGGCTAAAGATGAATACTCAGATTGTGCATCTAAAAATCTATGCAAGGATTTTTTAGAGATGTGATTTTATAACCTATCCTGGAAAATGATCCCTCACTCTCACAGACCTTGGGAGGCAGGCCAGTCCTTGATTACAGACAACCCTCCCAACCTGAAGCAAATACTCGCCAGCAACTACACACTACACCACAGAAACACTAACCCAGGAATCAATCCCTGTAGCAAACCTCATTGCCTACTCTGTCCCCATATCTACTCTAGTGACACATCAGAGGACCCAACCACATCAGCCACACCATCAGGGACTCATTCACCTGCACATCTACTAATGTGATATATGCCATCATGTGCCAGCAATGCCCCTCTGCCATGTACATTGGCCAAACCGGACAGTCTCTACGTAAAAGAATAAATGGACACAAATCAGACATCAGGAATGGTAACATACAAAAGCCAGTAGGAGAACACTTCAATCTCCCTGGACACTCAATAACAGATTGAAAAGTGGCCATCCTTCAACAAAAAACCTTCAGAAACAGACTTCAAAGAGAAACTGCAGAGCTACAATCCATTTGCAAATTTAACACCATTAATTTGGGCTTGAATAGGGACTGGGAGTGGCTGGCTCACTACAAAAGCAGCTTTGCCTCTCCTGGAACTGACACCTACTCATCAATTATTGGGAGTGGACTATTTCCACCTTGATCTAATTGCCCCTGTCAACACTGGTTCTCCACTTGTGAGATAACTCCCTTCTCTTCACGTGTCAGTATATAATGCCTGCATCTGTAATTTTCACTCCATGCATCTGAAGAAGTGGGGTTTTTACCCATGAAAGCTTATGCCCAAATAAATCTGTTAGTCTTTAAGGTGCCACCGGACTCCTTGTTGTTTTTTAAAGAGAGACTGTTTGCTCAAGCCAGTGCCACTCTCCTCTACTGCTTGCTCTTCTGAGATGGGACATGAAGATGGGAGGGAGATTGATCATTTGAAAGGTTTCTGGGGGGCAAAAGGAGAAAACAACCAGGGAGAAAATAGTCAGACTCAAGAGGGGAAACCCAGCTCCAAGGTGACGTGTCAGATTGAGGGGTCACTCCAGTGGCTTTTCCTCACTGGAGGAAAATCTGGATGGCCCAAGTCTAACCCCCTGCATCCAAACATCCCCGACTTCTGCCAGCCATCCAACCTTCAAGCTGCCCTCTTGTCGCATTCTGTTATGGGAGCTGCTTCTGGCAGGGGACTTTTGAGGGTTTTTTATGTATTGTTTATTAAGGCCAGATATTTTCCTCAAGAGAGCTTAGCACCCAATGTTCAGGGTGGGGAGCCCTTGACAAATCTGGCCATCAGTGTCCTCACAGGGGCAGCGGCTGGGAGCTGAGGCCCAGATCCTCAATGGGAGTTAGGTGCCTAAATGCCTTTGAAGATCTGGGTCTGAATGCTCCTAAAAACCAGGCCTCAGTTGTGTGTGTGGAGCTTGTGAACATCAGGCCCTGCATGCATAGTGCGGTTCCATAGACTCCCACGGTGCGGTCTCCTAGGTGACAATGCTCAAACGCTTCTATCAAACATCTGGCGGTTGGGGTGTGTTTCTTACCAGCGCAGCTGCTGAAAGCAGGAGATTGCAGGAGAATCTCAGCTTTCATTTAGGCCTCATGGTTGCAGAGGAAAGCTTGAGAATGTGACCTGAGCCAAAAGGCTCAGAAGTGCAGACCAACCCCAACCCCAGATGTGTCAGTATTTTAAAAACTCTCCTGGTTTCCCATGCTTGTGCTTGGCAATACTGGGTTCTGTGGGAGAGATCCTGCCCCCAGGGAAGTCAATGGGGCCTTTGTCAGGGATTTCAGTAGGGCAGGAGTTCATCCTCTGTGTTCTCAGTGTGATGTGTGGGTGGGGCAGCAGGGGGCCTGTAGGAATGCAATGCATGGTTGCTTCGCTCGGTGTGACGTGTGTTGAGTGTGTGATGCCCTAGGGCTGGGTAAGGTACACAGAGCTTGCACCTTTGTATTTTGAACTATTTCAGCTCTATTGTGTACCAACTAAAGCCAGCATGCGGGGTGTCGCACTGCAGTTTATGCTAGCGTTAGAGTGTATTGCAGACGTAGCCTTTGAGTAGGGAATGGGATTTTATAATCTAGTAACTCATTATTTTGACCTTGGCATGTTAACTCTGCAAATGCAAGGGGGCAAAGTTCAGGTCGAGAGTGAGGTATATAAATGGGGTGTGGTCACGGTGAGAGCTGGACTGCCTGGAGGTGGGGTGGGCTGGCGTGGGGTGGGGGCAGGGAGTGACTGTTCATTGCCACACTTAATTTTTGTTTTTAAATGTGTAACATTCTCCTAAGTGGGGCGTGAGCTGCGGATAAAACATGCCTTCAGCATTACCTCCTCTCGTAACCAAGTTCTTGGTTTAGGAATTTCCTTGTTTGTGTAACGGACATTGTCCAGCTGATGATAAAGCCAGCCGGCTCTGCGCTGTCAGATATCACGAGCCCTCCAAAGAAGGACTCTCCACCTGCAAACGTTAGTGACCCACTCTCTGGGTGGGCTGTGGCAAATGGAAGGGAGGGAAGCTCTTTAAGCCCTCGATGGTTTAAAAGACTTCTGGTTTTCAAACCTGGATAAAAGCCCGTCTTTCCATACCCCCTCTCTTTTCTGTCCCACCACTGGGTCTTGTATCAACACCTGAGCAACACATTTGGAACAATATTTTTTTTCCATCACAAATTGGCCTTTTCTCAATAATGAAAATTTTGTGACTTTTTTGTGTTTTGATTTTGAAATGTTTCTATTAAAAACTGAAAAATGATCAGGCCTTTTGGTTATTTTCCTTCCCTTCCTCTTTTTCAGGGGGAAAGGAAGAAAACAATAAAACCCTTGGTATTAAAACTCTCCCAACTTTTGAAAATGTTCTTGGTTTTTTCCAGCCAGCTCTGTTCTTGCCCCTTCACTGACCCCCATGCCCTGCCAATTCTCCCTTTAGAGATCATTCTGAAACCATCCCTTCATTTGCCCCCCAGTATTCTTCCCTCCCCCACCCCATTGGTCCCTCCGGATTCTCTGTTCCTGACTCCAACCCCTTTGCCTTTCCTCTGGACAGCACTGGTAGGAAGGAGCACAGCCTTGAGGCAGCAGAGGATCAGTTTCTATTTAGAATCACTTAGAAAGTTATTGTAACACATAATTACTACTAATAGGGTGTTTGTGATCCAAGTCATTTTGAAGACGCAATGAGCTAAAACTAAAACAAAAATTAGGTCACGTTTCCCTGTTGTGACTTGGTGTAAAGATTTAAACACCACAACTTTGATATTTTCCCCAAAAACTTCCCAGACAAACTCTCCCCTGGGCAGAGAGGTGGCATGTGCCATCAGGGGATCTGGTTTCTTTTTGGAGAAGTTAGGAGTGGAGTCTGGTACGTGGTTCTAATGGGAAGCTAGCTTCCGTCTTCACTCTGGAGTGACTGCCATTGCTCGGTGATAGGCCTAGACAGACTAGGACTATGCACGGAGAACACCCCAAAGACGCCTAGACAAGAGGAAGTGAACAGGACTTACTGCAGAGATACTCTCCACTGGAGAAGTTGCAGTGAGGTTGCTGGCTTCCCATTGGAGTGTCCTCTTCCAAGTGTGGAGCTCCAGCAGGTGTGGCTCAGCCTGCCCCAGCTCCAGCTCCTAGCAGGAAAGGCGTGTCTCAGCGAGGGGACCTGGGTGCCCTGTAACGCTACGAGGCCTGGCCACCCCCCTCTCTTCTCCAGCTGCACAGGTAACCTGGGAGCCCTCTCCCACATGCAGATGCCTTGGTGGGTAGGTTATGGCGTGAAGCACTGGGCAAAGGTTTAAGAGCAGGCAGTTTTATGATTGCAGATGTGGCGCTTGGGTATCAGGCTCAAATCAGCTGATCCAGCCCCCACTGAACTCTGAGAAACTTTGTAGCCTCTTGTTGTTTCTTCCCTCTTTCTCTGCAGGCAGGAAATAATTGTAAAGAGGGAGGAACCCCTGGAGAGCTCCCAGTGCACTGGCAGACTTGGGGGCCTGCCAAGTAATCTCTGCACCTGCCTGCAGAGATCGCCTGGGGCTCAGGCAGCCTCTCCACTCTCTTGCCGTAGCTCATGGCACACAGAGGAAAGGCAGGGCAGGTAATGTGCTAATAGCCACCGGGCTAGCTCATTGCCATTCTGCCTGGGAACCGAACTCAAGGGGGGTTGTGACCTGGACTAGCCAGTGACCATCGGACTCATTGAACTTCGCGTAGACCAGGGATTGAATGCAGCTCTCCAGGGATGGGAAGCTCTTGTCCAAACCCACTTGTCTTCGTCCCTCTGCCTCCAGATTCTGTGTCTCCAGAATTTACTGAGCCAGCGTAGAACAGGCCTGGCCCGGTAGGGCCCCGATGGGAGCTGTAGTTACTACAGTGATACAGGCAATACACAGACCACATGGTTCTTGACTTGTCTGCTCTCCATGTCTCATCTCTAAGAATCTCTGTTCTCCCTGCCTTATAATTATGGTGCCAGATTTATCCCTGGAACAATTTGACTGACTTAACAGAATTACACCAGCTATGAATTTGGCTCAGTAACTCTATTTTTTAGGTGTAAACCTGGGGAAAAAAACAACTTGTGTAAATAAATTCCCACATGGCCAGACACCAGCTTTCTGGGGCATTTTGCATGTCTCCTTGAGTTCCCTGGCTGTGTGATGTAACAATAACCCAGCAGACAAACTCACTGTCTCACTGCATGGACTCCCCATCAAGCTACACCTGTCTCCCTCGTGCTGCACCTGGGACTTTCTGCTGGGCTCCAGGAGGTGAGATCTGCTGCTAAAGTCTTCTCAGGTATGTTGCTTTCAGAACTGGTCTACATCCTCAGTGACCTGGATTTCTTTGAGGGGGGAAGGACCTGAATTTCATACATAGCTCTTGGCTCCAAAAGGGTCATTATTATTTCTTTGGTGTGTGGTTGTGCACAGGCACCCAGCCATGGACCCATTGCACTTGTGCTGTGCAAACACAGAACAAGATGGCCCCTCCCCCAGCGAGCTGACCAACCCCCCACTGGTTCTATTTCCCCAGGGGAAATGTGGCCAGAGTGTTTGATCTGGGAAGCCAGAACTCCCAAACTCTTCACAGCTAGTGCCCGAAGGGCTGGCTTCACACACAACCGTAGGCATGGCAGCACTCAGCCTTTCCGGTGCCTAGAAAATCGCTGGGACTTACAAAGCCGGAGTTAAGTGCCCAGGCGCCCTGTGCCGTGAATGGGGAGAGATTGATGCCTCTGAGTGGGACTCACAACGGCCAGCATGGTAGGCAGGGCCTGACCTAAGCAGGAGATGCCAAGCTGAGGGGTCTGTGCTAACTGCTAAGCCCTGTTCCTTTCCTGGAGCTACGCACCTTAAAGTCCAGGCTGCAGGAAGGCACCGACTGCCTCAGCTGAACCCTCTCTCGGCGTTAGGCAGGGGGAAGGGGAGCTCCCTCTGCCCATAGCTCTTAGCCCCGTGGTTAGGGCACACGCCTGGGGCACGGAAAGCCCCTGTTCAAGTTCCCCCTCCAGCCGAGGAGGGGAGAAGATTTGACCAGGGAGCTGCCAGCTGTCAGGAGGCTCTAACCACTGGGCTGCAGGTACTCTGCTGGGGCGCTCCCTCAGTCCCTCCTGGTAAGCTGGTCCCCTGTGGATAAATAATGGAAGAGGGACTGGAGCAGAGGACTGGATCCAGGGCCTCCCAGCGGATTCTCCTGCTTGCGTGCGTGTGCTCTCGCTTGCTCTGGCAAAATGGTTCTGTCATTATTGATCCACAGGGCTCCAGCTGGGGTGCGGGCTCTGGGGTGGGGCTGGGGATGAGGGGTTGGGGGTGCAGGAGGGTGCTCCGGGCTGGGACTGAGGGGTTTGGAGGGTGGGAGGGGGATCAGGGCTGAGGCAGGGGATTGAGGCGTGGGAGGGGGTCAGGGGTGCAGGCTCTGGGCGGCGCTTACCTCAAGCAGCTCCCAGAAGCAGTGGCATGTCCCCCCTCTGGCTCCTACATGGAGGCTCACAGCCAGGCGGCTCTGCACGCTGCCCTGTCTGCAGGCGCTTGGGGTGGGGGCAGCGTGCGAAGCCCCCTGACTGCCCCTACACGTAGGAGCCGGAGGGGGGGGGCATGCTGCTGCTTCCGGGAGCCGCGCAGAGTGGGGCAAACCCCTGACCCTGCTCCCTGGTGGGAGCTCGAGGGCTGGATTAAAACGTCTTGAGGGCTGGATGCAGCCCCCGGGTCGTAGTTTGCCCACCCCTGATCCAGCCTGAAGTTCCTTTCCTAAGAGTTAATGCATAGGATGGTTTTGAACCAAACTGATCTTTCATATCGGACACCTACCAATGAAGCAATTCCTCTTAAGTGTGCACTGAAATGATTAACCTTGAACAAATTTGCAGTAAAAGAGGCCTCAGGTTCCTCTTGAGAAACAGCTAGGCAACATAACAATTTCCTGACGAACGAAGCATGTATTTTATTGAGCTTTCTTCCAAAAAGAAAATGGTTTCAACAAGGACTGTAAGTACAACTTGTGAGAAATGATTTATCTCAAAGAAGGTTGGGTTGCAATCTGAAATGAACTGGGGTTGGTTTTATTGATAAAAATATTATTGAATGTATATCTCCTGTGAGTTTGGAGAAATTACTCTGAATCCGTTTACAATGGAATGATTTATCTTCATGGAGCTTGCAATGAAATGAGCTTAGTGGGAATAAATGTCAAACTAGATATTGCCGAACGACTGTGGCAATGAGAAGAATAAGCATCAGCAATTCCTGACCAACAACGTATTTGTTTTTTTCAGAAAGACTGCAGTACTCTGTGCCTTTGGGTTGCCAGCATGATTTATGTCACCTGGCTGAGAGAACAGAGCTTCAGATGTACAATTGTCCTTGCTTCTCACAGACAAAGTAAAAACACAGTTTGACCTTGAAACTTTGGTTGTCATCACTACTTACCTAGAAAATGAATCTGTTTGTTCACCATGAGCTACGTGCTTGTAGTGATGTCATGATCATAGTATTTAAAAAAACAATTCCTAGACTAAACCTTTGTTAGCTTTCACGTTATATTGCTAAGTTATTTCCTACCTTGCCCCGCCCCCAAAAGCTTTTAATAGCAAATGGGTTTTATGAACAAAAAAGGCAAAAGCCCCATGCAAGTCAGGCAAAGCAGCCACTTCGCCTTCTCGTATAGTACAGCTTTTCCCCTGCTTCTATTGAGCTCCTTATTTACACCGTTTTCTTTTGGGATGTTCTGCTCCTACCAAAACCAGCCAAAACTAAAACCAGACCGCGGGTGTTGGTTTTGGGGAGGGCTAGCTAAGCTGAGCCATAGAGCCTGGGGAGAAAAGTCACGTGGGGAGCACAAGACTTCATCAAATGGTCAAGAACTGTGAGACTTCTCATCAGAAAGCAATGGCAACAGACCGGGCCCCACTCTGGGGGCGGGGGGAGGAGAGACAATAGTGTGTTATGCAGCAACCTCCCTGCCATGGATGGGTGGGGCTCATTACCGGAATAAGTTGGTTAATTCCCTGGCCTGTGTTAAGCAGATGGTCAGACTAGATGAGTTAATGGTCCCTTCTGGCCTTAAGTGCTCTGACTCAGGAATGGACATTAATGACAAATGGGCCCAGGGAATGAACCCCCAAGTCCCCGGCAGCCCTCTCCCTGGCAGATCTTACTTGCCTTGGGGAGCGACGGGTCTGACTCTGTTATACCTTGCCCAGACTTGTGTAGCTTGTCATGCCAATTAGGTCTGGTTGAGCTGAATGGGGAAAACCCCGAGATTTTGCTGACACATCTGTCGGGAAGGTTCCTTGGGTACGGGATGGGATTTCTGGTCAAAATGAGGGCGAGAGAGAGAGAGCACCAGGTTCAAGTCCCTTCTCTACCTGCTTTAAAGCTGGGACCTGAACCTCAGTTTCCCACAAGTGCCCTAACTGCTGCGGGATTGGCTGTTCTGGGCAGGGGCTCTTTCTCCCAGGTGTTTTAAAGAAACGCTTTGGAAGGTCTCACTTTTGTTCTGATGGGGAACAAAAATAAAGTTTGGAACCTCAACATTGTTTGCAAACTGGAAACCTTTGTTTTCCAGCCAGCACGGCAGAGTGACGCGTTGTCTTGCTGTGGGACCCCGAGGGCCATTTTACTAGGACCGAAGCATTGATGTCCCCAGTTACGTGCCACTCACGAATACAGATCTCCATTAGCGTAGTCGTTTTTCAGTGTCATTGATGATCTGTGCTGCATGAACGCCGAGGAACAGGTCACGGCCCAGGGTCCCATTAGCCAGGTGCTGCAAACACTGAAGTGAAAGCGGTCCCTGCCCCAAGGAGCTGATCATCCACGTGTAAGAGAAGAGTGTCTGAAACTGAAGTTTCACAAATGGGAGGGGGCAGCAAAGTGGCATGTGTGCTCTTCCTGTTTGTCTGCCTGGAGCTCTCTGGAGGGCAGCACGGACAGGGAGAGCACAGGATGCAAGGGAGGCTAGGCTTGTCTCTGGAATGAGATGGTGAATGGGATTGGCACCATCTGGCTTCCAGCCAATGGGAGGGTTAAGGAGGCAGCTAGAGCTCCCCAGCTCATGGCAAGATGGTGGGTGGAAGGGGGTATCTGGAGCACATGGTGTGATCTCAGGCCGCTAGTGAGAGAGTTTCTGGGGAGCAGGTTGAGTTTCTGGTTCTATGCTGGTTTGGTGGACACAGGCCAGTTGGTGGCAGATAGTGGTGACCTTGTGGCCTGAGAAATGAAGATGAGGTGGAGGGGGGCATTGATCTGAAGATGTGTGGGGGACAGAGTAAAGGAGGGTGAGCTCGGGCAACAAGGTAGCCCCTTTCAGCTCTCCCTTTAGCATTGTGCATGGGAGGATATTGCTGGGTTGCCTGTGCTAGCAGGGGCCTGGATTCCAGCCCTAGGTTTTGCTGCCTTCCCAGGGCTGATGTCCTCTGAAGGGAGCACGTGATGTTTGTGTCTTGTTTCTCACTGGGCACGGCGCTGACAGGCCTCCACCCTTTATCTCCTCGCCAGTGATGTGTCCATCTGGGCCCTGGTTCCTCAGGGGGAAGCCACCCAGGGGGCCAGACCAAGGGGCCCCATTACTGTAGCTGTGCCGAATAGGAGACACTGACCCATATCCATGGCATGAGAGCATGTTGGGAAGCCAGGAAAGGCCAGCCCCCTTCCTCCCACCCACCCCAGACCCTGCTCAGCTTTGGCTGGTGAGTCAGGCGCAATAAAGGCCCATCTATGGGGGTGCGGGGGAGGAGGAAGCTGCGTCAGTTGAACTTTAGGTGTGACTTTACGTGGGTTTAACTGCACTGGTGCAACCCCCCATGTGGACACGCTGAATTTGGTTTCAAGCGAGGCTTATTTTGGTTTAGTTTACGTCGATGTAGGAGCAGGCTTAAGCTAAAGGGCGATAAGCTGCTCTCAACTAGAGTGGGTTGGAAAACTTCCCACACCAGGTTCCCTCATGGTCGTCTCAAGTTCCCATTCCTGTCCAGGGGTGCCAGGCTTGTCTTAGCGTTACCCCACTCAAATGCAGGAGAAGAGAGTCCTGTCCTGTTCGAAAGGCACCATTGGACTAGGCTGGACACTGGGCAAGTCAAGCTGGCAAATCCTGAGCCATGTTTCAAGTCTGAGCAAAGAGGGGCCATGGCAATATAACAAAGCACATGAATAAAATGGGAAACCAAGTTACAAGAAATGTGGAACCTGAATCCTTCTCTGTCAGCTTCAAACGCATTCCATTCAATGTCCTTTTACAGTCACTTAACGTACTGTTTGGCTGTGTTTTATTCTAATGATTTCATTTTAATTAATTTTGCAGTTATTTATTTTGGAATCAGATTATTTTAGTTTGCTGCAAATGTGATATGAGTAAGGCTACGATTTAGTCGCAGGTATTTTTAGTAAAAGTCATGGACAGGTCCCGGGCAGTAAACAAAAATTCACGGCCCGGGAGCTGTCCATGACTTGTATTATATACCCCTGACTAAAAGTGTGGGGGGGAGTGGCTCGAGGGGGTGCCACGGTTGTGGGGGGGGCAGCCCGGGGGGTGCTGGGGGTGCTGTGGGGGGGCGCAGCCGGTGGGGGGGCGCCACAGGTGCTGGGGGTATGTGTGTGTGTTGGTGGGGCTGGGGCAGGTTCCCTACCCGGCTCCTGGGAAGCGGCGACTCCACATAGCAGGAAGTCACCAGACAAACCCTGAAAAGTTGCCAGATGCAGCTGTTTAAGCTCTCAAAAGGAATCAAAAATGTCACCAAACAAAATTTCCAGAGAATTCATCTCACACACACACACACACACACACACACACACACACACACACACACACACACCATTCACAAGCAGATCAATAGTGTTAATCAAATCCATTCCATGCTCTTCTTACTACGTTCTGTTGCACACCAGAAGCAACTACACCGGGACGCTGTCATCATCAGGAGGGTGCCCCCTGCTCTTTGGGAAGGGCGCTCGGTACAGGGCAGCCCAGCCCGGCTGGGGTTGGTTAATTTCGGCTGAGCCTCCCTTTCTTGCCAGCCTGGATTTGAGCCGACGGGTGAGTGAAAGGCAGAGCCCAGAGCCAGGGGGAAGGGGGCATTCACTTGACCTGAGCTCGGCGCTGCAGGGAGCCAAGAAAGTAGATTTAAAAACAAAAATCCGCCAGCCGGACCCCTTCGCCCTGCTTCCAGCGGTTCATTTCTGATTATTGCTGGGCAGCGACCCCCAGGCCAAGCCAGGGGAAGGAGTAATGGGGAACTGAAATCAAGCTAGCGCTGCCTTTGATCCTGTAGTAAGGGCTTCATCCCTGGGGGCACTGTGCCCCCGCTCCATTGGGGCACATGGCCCTGTCTCATTCCCCCCCCCCCCTTCCAGCCGTGCGGCTCTCCTCGCTGGCTAACCTGCCTCCCCCACCCAGCCCGCTTCATTAGCCGGCTTCCCCTGCATCACCGGCTGCGCTGCCTACTCCGGAGCAGCGAGAAAGAACATCTGGGTAAAAACCAGCCCAGGCAAATGTGCTGCTCTCTCCAAAGTGCGCCTGGCTTTAGCAACGTATTGAATTAGCCTCCACAAACTTCCATTTCCTCGCCGGCAGATTATAGTGAGCTCAGCCCAAGAAGCGCTGGAATGCGATTCCGTCCGTGGACATGCTCAGTTGAGATGTAATGACACTGACTTGGGGTGCAACAGAACGTAGTAAGAAGAGCATGGAATGGATTTTATGAACACTATTGAGCTGCTTGTGAATGATTTGGTGACGTCTTTCTCTGAATGTCACTGTCATTGGCAGTGAAAGTCGCTAGATTTGTCACTGGTCACTTGGACACTTATTTTCTTGCTAGGGAAACCAAAAAGTCACTAAATCTAGTGACAAAGTCACTAAGTTGGCAACACTACGGCAGCTCCTAGCTCCACGGGCTGCCTCTGCTCTGCCCCAAGCCCCAGTTCTGCAGCTCCCATTGGCTGGGAACCGTGGCCAATGGGAGCTGCGGGGGTGGTGCCTGTGGGAGGAGGCAGCACGTGGAGCTAGGAGATGAGAGAGGGGAGTTCCTGTTTCCCTTCTGGGGAGCTCCCCCCAGGTAAGCACCGCCACGCACCCCAACCCCCAGTCCTGACCCCCCCCCGCTAACTCCTGCTGCTGGGGGCGGGGGGGACGGGGGGACGGACACGAGACTGCCCCAGCAGCAGCCGGTGAGACTGGCCCAGGGGCTGCCCGAGCTGCTCAGGTGGCTCCCGGGCCAGGTGCACCGGCCGCTGCAGAAGTCATGGAGGTCACAGAAAGCCACAGAATCCGTGACCTCCATGACAAACACAGAGCCTTAGATATGAGCAATAACCTGGGTCTCTAGTATCCTAGCTGAGTGTCCTGACCACCAAGCTGTGTGAGGGGGTGTCCTGACCACCAGACTATTGTGGGAGCTGTGGGGGTGTTACCCCAAATAGTATTTGGACTGCAAGGTGTTTTTCAAATGGATGAGCACTATGACCAGGTGATATGCAAAATAAACATATTGTTGTATTGATAAAACAGTTTTCTTTTTGAATATCTTTTTGAATATAAAACCAGTTTATTTTTGAATATTTCTCTTGTTCTGTCCACTGACTCTGTGTCTAAACCAGGAGTTATTAATTCTGGGCCGCAGGGATCTCCAACCATCCACATTTTTGTTCCAACCAGCAAATAATTGTTTTTATTAAAATCCACTGGTTTACGTTGCATAGAGAATTCTCACGTGCCCCAGCGTTTAGTATGAACTCAGACATGGAAGTGTTTCATATGCAATATTAAGCAGTGTACGTTTTAAAACAAACCGTGAAGTGCTGGTTGGATTAAAAACCTGGACTACTGGGTGTTGCCAAGGCCCAAAGATGAGAGTCCCTGTCGTAAGCGGTGACCTAACACCCCACCGGGAACGTCTCACTCTTTGGGGCTGTAAATCTCACTCGTAAGGACAGCCAATCCTTGGCATCTCTACCCTGCTGTATGGGCAGGGGTGGGGTGTGTGGTATGTGCCGTGCTGTACCTGTAGGGGGCACTAAACCTGCTGTCAGCGCCAGCCCGGTGTGTAGAGAGGGTGCTGGGGGGCCCAGGCTGCCTTCTTTCACCCGTGCTGCATTCACCCTTTTGATTGTTTGGAGCAGCATGGTGTCTGCGGCCTGCTTCAGCTGCAGGCAGCCGAGCCGGTCTCCCCAGAGCTGGGACGGTCTGGGTTGTTCCCAGCCTCATGGCTGTACATGGAGAGCCATGCTGGGCTTGTGGGGGGTGGGTGCCAATGCCCAAGGCTGGCTCGCGGAGCTTGGCAAGCTCCAAATGAGCCTGGCTTTGCTGTGGCTTCCTTTGCAGCCCAGTTGGCAAAGGGCAGGGAAGTGCCCCTTGTTAGCAGAGCACATGGCAGCAGCCCTTGAAAGCCAGGCTCTGTGCTCTCGGCTCCATCACATGGCGTCAATGCCTGGGACTAAGCTGCACAAAGGGCTTGTTGTCGGGTCAGGTGTGCAGCGGGCAGGGGCGGCTCTAGCTTTTTTGCCGCCCCAAGCATGGCAGGCAGGCTGCCTTTGGCGACGTGCCTGCGGGAGGTCCCCGGTCCCGTGGATTCGGCGGCATGCCTGCAGGAGGTCCCCGGTCCCGCGGATTCGGCGGCATGCCTGCAGGAGGTTTCCGGTCCCGCGGATTCGGCGGCATGCCTGCAGGAGGTTTCCGGTCCCGCGGCTTTGGCGTACCCGCCGCCGAATTGCCGCCGAATCCACGGGACCGGCGGACCTCCCGCAGGCATGACGCTGAAGGCTGCCTGACTGCCGCCCTCGCAGAGACCGGCAGGGCGCCCCCTGCGGCTTGCCGCCCCATGCACACGCTTGGAGTGCTGGTGCCTGGAGCCGCCGCTGGCAGCGGGGAGGCGCTGGGCGGGAGTGAAGGCAGGGACCCCCCAGGGGCCGGTGCTGGGGTGCTGAGAACAGGGCAGCCAGAGGCACAGAAAGGACGGCTGGGCCGCACAAAGGCTGGCTGGTGCTAGGGTGTTAACCCTGGGAATCCTGCTCAGCAGCGTCTCCCTGCTGAGACCGGCATGAACCTGCACCCAAAGCCGGAGGGACCCTTCCAAAGAGCCCTTTGCACTCCAGGGGCTGTGTGTGCAGGACAGGGCTGGGTGGAGCAAGCCAGACGCCTCGCTCGCAGGCAGCCTGCCTCTGAATGGGGACCGCGGATCTGATGCAGCTGACGGATGTCTCCCAAGGCTGGGTGTTCTCCCAGTTTCCTGCCCTCCATAGTCTCACCCCCAAGCACTGGTGACCATCCCTGGGGAGGGGCAGTCAGTGGCTAGTGTGGAGCTGGGGGACAGGGTGGGCCTGGGCACTGTCCCTGGCACAGCCACTGGGATGAACCCCTTGTGCCTTCCTCAAGTCAGCCAGTGTGTCCCCATGGAGCTTCCCAGCACCATGGGGAGAGGTGGCCCTGGCCACGCGTGGATCTGGCCCCTGGGATGTGGAGCAGCCTGGGGCATTTGTGCTGCCTGTAGCCCCACACTTGCTGACCCGCTGGTATCCCAGCTCCGCCTCGCTGCCACCCCCCTCGTGGTGCCGTGTGCCCAGACCATGCTGCCCAGCTGTGGGGTCCCCGTACCCATGGTTCCCAGTACCACAGAACAATGGCCAAGCTGCAGACTCACCGCCCCCGGGAAGGAGCCGGCGCCTGTGCATTCCTGTCCGGGCAACAGACTTAGGGCTTGTCTACTCTAGAAGTGGAACATCAGCACAGCTGCACTGATGCAGATGTAGTGCATCTGGTGAAGACGCTCTCTGCTGACGGGAGACAGCTCTCCCATCGGCATAATAAATCCACCTCGGTGGTGGTGGGAGAAGCTGTCCTGCCAACATAGCACATCCCCACCGGTGCTTAGGTCAGTGTAACTTATGTCGCTCAGGGGTGTGATGTACGTTATACCGAAGTAAGCTGTAGTGTAGACCAAACTTTAGAGACGTTCTTGTCTTTGTCAAACCTATGGCTGGCTGCTCATCAAGAGCGAGCCATAGACAGCAGCTTTGCCACCTGGATCTGCTTTTGTTGTAGACTTGCAAAAAAATTCATATTCCATTTCCATTTATTAATCGCTTAGAAAGGGTTAATAAACTATTAGTGGATGTTGACCTTGTGTTAGAGGCCCAGGGGGCAGGAGAAGGGTTGAGTCACATTGTTTGCATTTAGGAGCAGGGCCGGCTCCAGGCACCAGCTGAACAAGCAGGTGCTTGGGGCGGCCACTCGGGAGAGGGGCGGCACGTCCAGCTATTCGGCGGCAATTCGGCGGACGGTCCCTCACTCCCGCTCGGAGAAGGACCTCCCGCCGAATTGCCGCCGCAGATCGCGATCGCGGCTTTTTTTTTTTTTTTTTTTTTTGCTGCCTGGGGCAGCAAAAACCCTGGAGCTGGCGCTGTTTAGGAGAAACATGCAGCTTTTAGCATGGACAGGCCACTTGAGGGGGACATTTGCACACAGGCTGCAGTACATTGTATCTCTTTAAGTAGACCACAGTTGTGCCTCCTCCATGCCACTGTTGTTTGGTGTTAAGGTTGTGATTTCTGTCCACTGTTGTCTGGCAGAGCCATAGGGAATTTGTGCTGTCAGGAGGTCTGAGATTTCTACTGTCAGTTTGTATAATGTTCACTTCCCTAGTTTTTAACATTCCTGTTAGGGGTGTACTGAGGGGTTAGCAGCCCCCAGCTTTCTCACAATATATGGGGTGGGGGGGATATTTTGTTTTTCTTTTGAATTTCCTAGCTTTTTCATAGAATCATAGAATCTCAGGGTTGGAAGGGACCTCAGGAGGTCATCTAGTCCAACCCCCTGCTCAAAGCAGGACCAAACCCAACTAAATCAGCCCAGCCAGGGCTTTGTCAAGCCTGACCTTAAAAACCTCTAAGGAAGGAGATTCCACTACCTCCCTAGGTAACCCATTCCAGTTCTTCACCACCCTACTAGTGAAAAGGTTTTTCCTAATGTCCAACCTAAACCTCCCCCTCTGCAACTTGAGACCATTACTCCTTGTTCTGTCACATACTTTTGCTTGTGGCATGTTCTGTGATGTGGCAGACATAAATATCAGCATACCTGGCATTTCTAATGGCTTTAGACACTTACATTTAAGGAGCTAGTGTTCGGGATAACATTTCTGCTCATATGGTTTCCTGTGTGGAAATGTTTAATTAGCTGGTTGTGAAAAGGAAATCTTTCACAAGAGAAGCATGCGTTATTCTCCAGGCAGCTTATTGAAATGCTGCCATCTACAAACCCCACTTTGCTGCGAAGTGTGTTCCCATGGAATGAGTTGTCAGCTGTTTGAAGGTCTCCTTTAGAATCATAGAACGTAGAATCTTTATGCTTGTTTGTCTCTTTGTGCTCACTTAAAGAGGCCAGAATTTGCAGAACTGTGTATCCTAAAGTAAAGTGTGATTTCCCCCCCATCCCTCTAAATTTAGCTTCATTTCCCTCTCCCCATTTTTATCGAAAACTTTCTGTTACGCTAGGGAAGAGTCTATCACTTGCACCCCGTGTGGCTATGAGCATCCAGCCAACTACCCCCTGGTGCCTGTGTGTTGGGGGTGAGGGGCGGGGGAAGGGGGGAAGGAAGCAAAGTTCCCTGCATTCTGCTGTTGCTAGCCTCTCCCCTGCAGGAGACTGAAGATTATTTCCTCTTTCCTCTAACCCTGGAGACATCCCAGGGTACTTTATGTCAAGATGATCAAGTCAGTCATGGGATCACATGGGCCTCTCGGTCCACTGGCTCACTAGAACATACGAACATCAGAACGGCCACACTGGGTCAGACCAAAGGTCCATCTAGCCCAGTGTCCTGTCTGCCGACAGTGGCCAATGCCAGGTGCCCCAGAGGGAGTGAACCCAACAGGCAATGATCAAGTGATCTCTCTCCTGCCATCCATCTCCACCGTCTGACAAACANGATATTCTCCATCTTATTCTCTATCCCCTTTTTAATGATTCCTAACATCCTGTTTGCTTTTTTGACTGCCGCTGCACACTGCGTGGACGTCTTCAGAGAACTATCCACGATGACTCCAAGATCTTTTTCCTGATTAGTTGTAGCTAAATTAGCCCCCATCATATTGTATGTATAGTTGGGGTTATTTTTCCTAATGTGCATTACTTTACATTTATCCACATTAAATTTCATTTGCCATTTTGTTGCCCAATCACTTAGTTTTGTGAGATCTTTTTGAAGTTCTTCACAGCCTGCTTTGATCTTAACTATCTTGAGCAGTTTAGTATCATTTGCAAACTTTGCCTCCTCACTTTTTACCCCTTTCTCCATATAATTTATGAATAAGTTGAATAGGATTGGTCCTAGGACTGACCCTTGGGGAACACCACTAGTTACCCCTCTCCATTCTGAACATTTACCATTTATTCCTACCCTTTGTTCCCTGTCTTTTAACCAGTTCTCAATCCATGAAAGGATCTTCCCCCTTATCCCATGACAACTTAATTTACATAAGAGCCTTTGGTGAGGGACCTTGTCAAAGGCTTTCTGGGAATNAGTTGACTGTGCGCTGTGTGAAGAAGAACTTCCTTTTATTTGTTTTAAACCTGCTGCCCATTAATTTCATTTGGTGGCCCCTAGTTCTTATATTATGGGAACAAGTAAATAACTTTTCCTTATCCACTTTCTCCACATCACTCATGATTTTATATACCTCTATCATATCCCCCCTTAGTCTCCTCTTTTCCAAGCTGAAAAGTCCTAGCCTTTTTAATCTATCCTCATATGGGACCCGTTCCAAACCCCTAATCATTTTAGTTGCCCTTCTCTGAACTTTTTCTAATGCCAGTATAGCTTTTTTGAGATGAGACCACATCTGTACGCAGTATTCAAGATGTGGGCGTAACATCGATTTATATAAGGGCAATAAGATATTCTCCATCTTATTCTCTATCCCCTTTTTAATGATTCCTAACATCCTGTTTGCTTTTTTGACTGCCGCTGCACACTGCGTGGACGTCTTCAGAGAACTATCCACGATGACTCCAAGATCTTTTTCCTGATTAGTTGTAGCTAAATTAGCCCCCATCATATTGTATGTATAGTTGGGGTTATTTTTCCTAATGTGCATTACTTTACATTTATCCACATTAAATTTCATTTGCCATTTTGTTGCCCAATCACTTAGTTTTGTGAGATCTTTTTGAAGTTCTTCACAGCCTGCTTTGATCTTAACTATCTTGAGCAGTTTAGTATCATTTGCAAACTTTGCCTCCTCACTTTTTACCCCTTTCTCCATATAATTTATGAATAAGTTGAATAGGATTGGTCCTAGGACTGACCCTTGGGGAACACCACTAGTTACCCCTCTCCATTCTGAACATTTACCATTTATTCCTACCCTTTGTTCCCTGTCTTTTAACCAGTTCTCAATCCATGAAAGGATCTTCCCCCTTATCCCATGACAACTTAATTTACATAAGAGCCTTTGGTGAGGGACCTTGTCAAAGGCTTTCTGGGAATCTAAGTACACTATGTTCACTGGATCCCCCTTGTCCACATGTTTGTTGACCCCTTCAAAGAACTCTAATAGATTAGTAAAACACGATTTCCCTTTACAGAAACCATGTTGACTTTTGCCCAACAATTTATGTTCTTCTATGTGTCTGACAATTTTATTCTTTACAATTGTTTCAACTAATTTGCCCGGTACCGACATTAGACTTACAGGTCTGTAATTGCCGGGATCACCTCTAGAGCCCTTTTTAAATATTGGCGTTACATTAGCTATCTTCCAGTCATTGGGTACAGAAGCCGATTTAAAGGACAGGTTACAAACCATAGTTAGTAGTTCTGCAATTTCACATTTGAGTTCTTTCAGAACTCTTGGGTGAATGCCCTCTGGTCCTGGTGACTTGTTAATGTTAAGTTTATCAATTAACTCCAAAACCTCCTCTAGTGACACCTCAATCTGTGACAATTCCTCAGATTTGTCACCTACAAAAGCTGGCTCAGGTTTGGCAATCTCCCTAACATCCTCAGCTGTGAAGACTGAAGCAAAGAATTAATTTAGTTTCTCCTCAATGACTTTATCGTCTTTAAGCGCTCCTTTTATATCATGATTGTCCAGGGGCGCCACTGGTTTTTAGCAGGCTTCCTGCTTCTGATGTACTTAAAAAACTTTTTGTTATTACCTTTTGAGTTTTTGGCTAGCTGTTCTTCAAACTCCTTTTTGGCTTTTCTTATTACATTTTTACACTTAATTTGGCAGTGTTTATGGTCCTTTCTATTTACCTCACTAGGATTTGACTTTCACTTTTAAAAAGATGCCTTTTTATCTCCCACTTCTTCTTTTACATGGTTGTTAAGCCACGGTGGCTCTTTTTCAGTTCTTTTACTGTGTTTTTTAATTTGGAGTATACATTTCAGTTGGGCCTCTATTATTACTTTAACCAATAGAATTGAGGCATGCAAATTAACTGATGAGGAATGGTGATTATTGGTTGAATTATCTCTGTCAGAAGAATGTTATTTAAGAATGTCTGATTATAGATCTTAAAGTCAAAGCACAGCTCCCTCTGGGAGTGGGCCAGGTAGCCTTTGGTGAAAGACAAAGGAATGGACCATGCAGGGTTCTGCTGTAGCCTTCAAATTTGACATTCCTGCATGTACCCCAGAATTTGACAGTACTGCAGTCAGCCTGCAACAAAGCAACACCCTGGCACCCCATATTTACCATGGTGATATGATTATGATTTGTTTTGTACAAAGTATACCTTGTGAGGTATTATTTTAAGTCTTGATCTGTTGGATTGTATATGCTGTCATTGTATGGGAAGTTATGAAGTTTTGCTATGTGTGTGTTACTGAAATATGTTGTAAGGTTGGGAACATCCACAACCAGCTTTTCAGGAACAACAGATGCTGATGATGGCCCATTAAGGGGACTACACACTCACAAGGACTACCCCGGAAACTATATGCAATGGAGACCTCTCAGAGATAGCACATAGACAATGGAGACTGCTTGCCTCATGTCATAGCAAAGGATCTTTCCAGCAAGCTGGGAAGCTATAAAAGGGGCAAGTGACATCATCGCTTGTCCTCACTCCCCTCACAACTCAACACCTGGAAACACGTTTGGAGAACAAAGACTGAACGGAGGAGGTGGTCCCAGCCTGTGTATGAAGGAGCTACACCATCAGAGTGAGACACTGCTTGATTCAAATCCTGTCTAGTTATAGAACTCAGATTGAGATTTTACTTTTATTTCTTAGGTAACCAACTTTGATCTGTGCGATTATTACTTATAATCACTTAAAATCTGTCTTTCTGTAGTTAATAAATCTGTTTTATATTTTACCTTAAACAGTGTGTTTTGCTTGAAGTGATCGGGGAATCTGCTCAGGAACAAAAGCTGGTGCATTGTCCTCTCCACATTGAGGGAAGGGCAGACTAAGTAATAAATTTACAGTGGTCAGGCTTCTGACCAGGGCAAGACGATATAGCTCTGGGGTCCTAGGCTGGGGACCTGGGGGAATTGGCTGGAAACTCTCTATTGTTGTTTCATGAGAAGCATTCGTGTAACTCAGCTGTGTCCCTGCCTGTGGATGTCTGTACAAGTGCAGGACCTGGAAAGGTTTGCCGTTTGTCACAGCATCACAGTGTGAGAGGGAGCCCAAGATGGTGAGACAAAGGGCTCAGTGGTACCCCAGTTCCAGGTTGCACCCCGGGGAACCCCTCACAGTATGTTCAACCACTGCCAGATGAAACCCAAACATTGCATAGCTAGAAATAGTTTTCAGACCCTGAGAGGCAAGGCCATGCAGCTGCACGTTTGCAGCACTGCCAATCAGACTGGGAGGTTGGGACAGGGAGTTATGGTTCCGTGAAAACAGAAGGAATGTTTGGACAGCTGGCCTTGGTTTTAGGTGCCTCTGACATGTAAGGTTTATTGTTGTTATGATTAGGAATGTTTTGTTGATAAGGAGAATAGTGAATTGTTATTGGCTGTTGCTAGGGAAATTGTTAGCCTATTGGGGGCTATTATGAGTTATGTGCTTTGTTCAGAGAAAATATATAAAAAGTTTAGTTAGAAAGTGTGCTTTGGAGCAGTCTGAAGGAGCTATTCGTTGGGCAAGGATCTGACACCTAAGTTCCTCAGCGGCTAGACGGCAGGCGGGCCCCCCAGAAGCCTGGCTGCTGATTCCTCAAAACCATCTTAAATTTGGTAAATATCAAGATTTAAGATGCTCTGAACCTACTGCTACAGCATGTGTGCGTAGTTTTAGGTGAAAGCACTCTGGTTTGTATCCATCATTTATCAGACAGAGGAGCTGTTCCCCCATTGATTTATTCCTGACACCGGCTGGAGAGAAACAGTTAGTTACCACTGCTTTGGGTTCTGTAAACCCCGGGTAACATGCCACCAGAGGGCACTCACGTCACCACAGGAGCCTGATACAAACTAGGGCCTTTTGAAAATGGTTGTTTTATGCAAGAAATTTTTGAAAAATCTTTTTTTTCCCCCTCTAAATTTTTAATCAAAAGTTCAGGTTTTGAAAATTGAGAAAAAATCTCTTTTCTTCCTCCTCACCGTCTTCCAGGGCAGGATTTTCACTTGCTCATTGCTAAGGGTGCTGGGTGACGCTATAAAACCCTGAGAGAGAGATGGCACCTCTCACTGTCTCATCTGGCATTTGACAGGCCTTCCTCTTCCTCAGGCACTTGTGTTACTTAGTCAATCCAAGCCAGACGAAGGGACCTCAGACCATCTCCAGTCTCTACTACAGGCTTACCACAGCCCGTCACTCTTCAGTTCATAGCCAGCCTGGCTCCCACCCAGGAGCGCCGCCAGCTTTTTCGCTGCCCTAGGCGGCGGAAGGTCCCGCCCCCGAAATGCCGCCCCCGACAGCGGCGGTGGAAGGTCCCGCCCCCGAAATGCCGCCCCCGACAGCGGCGGTGGAAGGTCCCGCCCCCGAAATGCCGCCCCCGACAGCGGCGGTGGAAGGTCCCGCCCCCAAAATACCGACGACGACTGGGGCGCTGGCGCCCCCCAAATGTTAGTGCCCTAGGCGACCACCTAGGTCGCCTAATGGGTTGTGCCAGCCCTGCTCCCACCCTATCCTGGCTGTCCATCAGACTTAGTTCCTTGACCCTTGATTCATTGTCCTTTGAGCAGCTGCATCAGCCCTTGTTAGAGCAGCAATCAGGGTCCCCTGGGGACTTGGGGAACTTTCGTCAATTCCCTCCGTGCATGAGAACATGCAGCTCACACTTCCCTTGCTGGCCTGTGGGTGGCAGCATTTCACCACCTAGGTACCTGATTGATACTCGAGAGCTTGGCTATTAACTGCTCCACTCCAGCCCCTTTTCCTGTGGGTCTGGCAAGGTGGCTGGTGAGTGATGCTACGTGCCTGCAGTGCCACTGGGAAAGCCAGGCCCCAGGCTTAGGGTGACCATATTGCCAAATGGGCCACCGGGCAGGGCTGGCCCTCCCCCCCCCCTCGCCCTCCCCACTCCCTCCCCCTGCTCAGCTGGCCTCAGCTGAGCCCACCCCCAATGTGAGACTGTCACTGGTCGCTCAAGCCCCCCCCCCCCGGCTGTTACTGGTCACTCGAACCCTGCCTGTCCCCCGCTCAAGGCTGTCACTGGTCACTCGAACCC
>QXTE01000543.1:78372-143914 GCA_003942145.1 Platysternon megacephalum | reverse complement strand
AGGCTGTCACTGGTCACTCGAACCCTGCCGGCCCCCCGCATGCTGGAACCCTTCCTCATTCTCCCCACTCCCCCCCCGTGCTGGACCCCTGCCTCTCCCCCGCGCAGGGCTGGCATCTCCCTCGTGACCCGCACCCCACTTTTTTGACAAAATGGGCATCTGTCCTTTTTGCTCTTGCCAACTGATCAAGTTGGCAAAGAGAAATTGGGACAAATGCCCACTTTTGCCAAAAAAAAGTCGGGACGGCTGGGACAGGGCTTAAAAAAGGGACTGTCCTGGCCAAAACGGGACATATGGTCACCCTACCCAGGCTGCTACGAGAGCACGAAAGGGAAGGGAGCTGAAACATGGCTGTACCCTCAAAAGTGGCCTAAAAATGCTCTGGCAGGGCCCCTGTTCATTCCCCATCATAGGCCCAGCTCCAGCAGGCTCCATTCCCAAGACACTGGGGGATTTTTCTAGCTGTCCAGCACAGTCCACTGCCCTGGGCTCTACAATCCCGTCTGGGCCCTCCCCCTCCTCAGAGACAACAATGCTGGGGTCAGTCCCTTACCCGACTGCCCTGGTGATGCTGCAGGAGGCAGAACGCCCACCAGCCAGCTCCTCAGGCTGGGCCAATCCTTGCAGGGCTGGCAGGAGTCATCACGTTTCTGGGGCGGTCCAGCCAGCTGAGTAAAAAGGGGCCTGTGAGACTGTGCTCAGCACATGAGCCAGTCTCTGCCCACCACCAACCCACGTCCCAAAGCTCAGTTCAAAGCTGTGGCAGGACCCCACAAAGTCCTCCTCACTTTGATGCCTCCCATGGCAAACTGCTGCTAAGAATTGCTGGATTTGCCTCCGGTTTTGCTACACCCGCCATTTACCCAAGTGCCATTTATCAGCCTCTTTTATTGGAATCGTTGTTATGGCCCCTGCATCTGGGACATCCATGCACGGCTCCCCCAACTACCCACATGGGTTGGTGTCCTCAGAGCAGTTTTCAAACCTGCACGTGGGTCCACAGCTGGGGCTCTGGCTGGGTTGTTCCCTGCTGCAGGTGTGATCTGTGCTTTGGGCCATGTCCTAGAGGATGGGGATGGGGTTTGGGGAAGCCTGGCTCAGGTTCTGTGACTCCCCCTTGATGGTATGAGCAACCTGTCCTGACTCTCTCCACACACTCTTGTGATACTTTATACCTTGGGGGAGCATCCTGTAACCCCCATATTCCTCATGCCTTGTGAGGTATCAGGGGAAAGGTTATGATCTGCTGAAAGTCATTTCTCTATCCAGATATGTGTATCATTAATGCATATGGAGTTATGAGAATTGTGTTACATGGCTGCCACTGAAACATGCTGTATGTTGGGGAATTAGCCAGATATTAGAATAATAGAATATCAGGGTTGGAAGGGACCTCAGGAGTCCAACTCCCTACTCAAAGCAGGACCAATCCTCAGACAGATTTTTGCCCCAGATCCCTAAATGGCCCCTCAAGGATTGAACTCACAACCCTGGGTTTAACAGGCCAATGCTCAAACCACTGAGCTATCCCTCCCACCTCTGAGGCAACAGCAAGGAAAGTAACCAACACCCGGGCAGGGTGTCAAACAACCCATCAACAGCCATTGTCCAGCAAGGGAGCTACAATGCAATGACTCATCTGCATGAGGCCACACCAGGGGAATTGCTCAACCTTGCCTGGAGACTCAGCAATGCCCCCAGACATGCCTGGACTTGTGTTTTCCAAGCACATGGACTGAGGGTATAAAACATACACAGGGGCCACATGCTGGGCCCTTCTCCTGCCCCCACCTACGCTGCAAGCAACAAAGACACTCAGAAGAAGACTGAAGACTCTAACTGAGGGGACTGGCCGGGATTTAAGGGTGAAATCTGTGTACTATGAACTGCAATATCCAGTGGGGTGAGAAAAACTGCTTAGCCTAGATGTTGCCCCGTCTAATAGGGTTGAGAGTTTAGACTGTGTGCTTATATTTTATTTCTTTTGGTAACTAACTCTGACTTTTTGCCTATCACTTAATATCACTTAAAAGCTATCTTCTATAGTCAATACATTTGTTTAACTGTTTAGCTTTACCAGTGAGTTTCTATGAAGTGTGTGGTAAATCTGCTCAGGTTACAAAGGCTGGTGTATATCCACTTTCCATTGCTGAAGTGGTGAACCAATGAATAAATCTGCACTACTCATCTGAGCAGTGCAAGACGGTATATTCCTGAGGTACAGTGCTGGGAGCTGGGGGGATTTGGCTGGTGCCTTTCTCTGTGTGATTCATGAGTGGCTCTGGGAGCATTCATGCAATAGAGCTGGGTGTGAGGTCTCCACATGCTGTTGTGCTGAGTGATCACAGCGCCTGGAGGGGTTTGTTGCTGGTCCCTAGCAAGGCATGGTGAGAGACAGCCCAGGCTGGAGAGAGTTCAGGGACACAGCGGTCCCACGGTCCCAGGCTGCACCCTGGGGATCCCATCACACCCTCCTTACCCCTCTCCAGGAAACTTGGTCTTTTCTCTGCAGGCTGCCTCAGCCCCCATCGCCACCGTAATACCTGAGCTGCTGGAAGCCATGCGCTGACAGACGGCTGTCATGGGGAGGAGGGGGATCATTCTCTCTTTTCTCCTCCCCCCAGGGAGAGAACTGTGGGTGCAGCCCTCTTCCTCCAAGTGCTACCAGGCAGATGCCCAGCCTTCCTCAATGTGGGTGGAGCTGGCACTGGGGATAAACCATCAGCCCAGCGCCGGACCCCGCCCTGATGCCATGAGCCTGACAGGCGCAGAAGCACTGACCACAGGGACCTGCTTGAGGATGAGAGTGGGGAGGGCGGGGGGAGAGCAACAGCCTGCTGAATGCCTGGGGGTGACTGCAGAAAGGGGGGGTGCTATTGCTTCAAGGGGAACAGAAATTTAGAGCCATCTCTCAGACACTGGTGCAAGTCCATTGACATCACTATAGACTAGGGACCGAATGGCTGGGCAGCAGTTCTGCAGAAAAGGACCTAGGGGTTACGGTGGACGAAAAGCTGAATATGAGTCAACAGTGTGCCCTTGTTGCCAAGAAGGCTAATGGCATTTTGGGTTGTATAAGTAGGGGCATTTCCAGCAGATCGAGGGATGTGATCATTCCCCTCTACTCAGCACTGGTGAGGCCTCATTTGGAGTACTGTGTCCAGTTTTGGGCCCCACACTACAAGAAGGATGTGGATAAATTGGAGAGAGTCCAGCGGAGGGCAACAAAAATGATTAGGGGGCTGGAGCACATGACTTACGAGGAGAGGCTGAGGGAACTGGGATTGTTTAGTCTGCAGAAGAGAAGAATGAGGGGCGATTTGATAGCTGCTTTCAACTACCTGAAAGGGGGTTCCAAAGAGGATGGATCTAGACTGTTCTCAGTGATAGAAGATGACAGAACAAGGAGTAATGGTCTCAAGTTGCAGAGGGGGAGGTTTAGGTTGGACATTAGGAAAAACTTTTTCACTAGTAGGGTGGTGAAGAACTGGAATGGGTTACCTAGGGAGGTAGTGGAATCTCCTTCCTTAGAGGTTTTTAAGGTCAGGCTTGACAAAGCCCTGGCTGGGCTGATTTAGTTGGGTTTGGTCCTGCTTTGAGCAGGGGGTTGGACTAGATGACCTCCTGAGGTCCCTTCCAACCCTGAGATTCTATGATTCTATGATTCTATGATCACTGGAAACATGCCTGATTTACACCAAATGAGACCAGAATCAGGCCCACACTTGTGCATTAGTGTTGCTGCAAAGGTTTTGGGCTGCGGGCTCTCGGGACTGACAGCAGCCACAAGGCACCGCCAACACCGACTCCCTGGAAGGCCCAGAAGGGCGGCCAAGTGGTGGCCTCTCTTCAAGGTGGCTAATTAGAGGAGTAAGAATTAGGTTCTCCGCAGGTTTATTTCAGCCGAGTCCAGCTTGTACCCAGAGACTCTTTGCCAGTAGAGAAGTGCTGCAAATCCTCCTAGTGGAGACGCAGAGCGCTGTGCTAGTAACTCTTCTAGCGGTTCCCCCAGCAAACTACGCTGCCCCGGCAAAAGCCCTTCTCTACCAGCGGGCCTGTCTCGACGCAAGGCCGTTGCCAGGATAGAAATGGTGCTAAAATTACAATCACACCCTTAGGGAGAACGGGACGGGAATTTGTTGTAAAAAAATACTAATTAATTGAGTGTGCGTAAACGTGGGCTTCCCACATCCCTGCTGAGTGCCCAACCCGCCACTTGGACTCTTCCAGGCTGGATTCGCATGAAACGTGGAAAGGGCCCTGCTTCAGCCCAATGGGAAATGGGACCTTCTTTTTTTTGAAACGCTCGTTTTTGCTTTACAGTAAAACAGTTCCCTGCCCATCTCTACCCTTAGCCAACACTGCGATACTGGCAACAGCTTCTAGTGCAGCCCTGGTCTTAGGCTGGGGTCTCGGGGCCTGATTCTGCCCTCAGAGCAGCAGGCGGAGCCAGTCAAAAGTCCCCAATTATCTTTTGCAGGAAATTTCTTTTGTCTGTTTCTTTTAATTTTTTGTGTGAAAACTTAATGAAACAACATGCCCCCCCCCCAAACCAGATTTTTTTCAGTAAAAAATTTTGGGTTTTAGTTTTCCAAAAAATGTTGGCTTTTGTAAAGCAACAAATGTACATTTTTAAACCCCCAAATGAAAACTTTAGCTGAAACTGTTTACTGTGGGTTTGCACCAGTTGGTAACTGAGGGCAGAATCTGTATTTGTGGCTCCACTTGGTCTGTGAAAATCCTTTGTTCCTTATTTTCCCAGGATCTATTTTCTCCCTTGCTTGTTTGCAAGTGCACAAGGAGGGTCTGCTCCCTCACGAGCTGGCTTGAGAGTCAGCACTGACAGCAGCTTTACAATTCAATTGGTGCCTCTGAATGCAGGCCCAGGGCGTGGCAGCGCTGAGCTGACAAATGACTTTGTTAAATGCAGATGGCACTGCCAAGGCTCCCTCTGGAGAAAGCCCTGGTGCGTGGTACAGAGCTGGCTCAATGCAGCTCGCCCATTAGGAAGAGGAGTTGGTAAGAGAGCTCATTTTGTCAGCAGAAATGGGGGTGGGGGTGCGCTTAGCTAGTCCTGCGTTGTCTGTAATCCTGGAGGAGCCAGGCCAATGATGCATAATAGCCAGGAGACTCCATCCAGCTCCTCTCTCTCCACCCTCGTCTAACAGGGATGGAATTGTCTTAGTGAAACAGCAGCAGAGAGGGAATCAGGGCCCCCGTCACTGATTAGCTCTGAGACCCTGGGCAAGTCACTGTCTTGGCACAAACATGGCCATCATTGCCTCTGTTTACCTATGCAGCTTGGGTTGTCTGGCTGTCCCTAAGGGCTGGCTGGCTCTTTGTTGCTGTGATGGGGTGTACAAACCCCACACTGGGAAATAAGGGGTTAAGGGATTATTTTGGGCTCAGCCAAATGCAGCAAATGCTCCATCTGCTGGAGGAATTAAGAGACAGGGAATTAGCTCATTTGGGTGGCAGAGCTGGAGGTGAGCAGATCTGCAGCCCACAGCTCCAGCAGAGCAGAGCAGAGGGAAGCCTAAAGGCTCTGACCCCACTGCCCAGAGGGGCCCTACCTGAGGGAAGGGAGGACCCACCCCAGAGAGGGAAGTATCCAGTGGATAGAGGTGACCTCCTCTTACTGGTTTTGGTTTGGATTTCCCCAACAGGGGAAAGCCTTGGACTAAGCTGACCCCAGGGGGGTGGATGAGAGGAAGAGACCCAGGGTGGACAGCCTTAAGCAGCCTTGATTGCCAGACTGCCAGTAGCCCAAAGGGCCCTGGGTCAGAGCTCAGTGGAGTGGGAGGGCCCGGGCTCCCCTCCCACAATCCCCTTGACTGTCAGGAGTTGCAGCCATGAGCACTAGGCCACGCGCCCCAAGAGAGGACCATTACAGTTGCCAACAGTAATATTTTGTAACTGAGAGGAGGATCAGGACTCATGGCTACAATGGTGTAAAATCCAGTGTGTGTGACTCCACTGAGTCAGGCTTGTGGTGCTGAGATCTCGTGGCAGGGCCTGACTCCTATGGCACAAAGCTAAAGGACCTGATCTGCTCTCATATATAGTTATCCATGAGTGGTCACTTGACTCGGGTCAATAGAATTGCACCAGCGAGAACAGAATCGGGCCCAAGAACGGTGTATAATGCCTGCTACCTCGTGGGGGCGCTGTAGGAATGTTATGAACCAATGGGAGATCCCTGAATGGAAGGCAGAACAATAGCATGCAAATGGCAGCTTGCCTGCAGGTCTGGCTGCCAGCTGCATTGTTGTCCTTGTTCTGTCTGTGTCTGCATGCAATCCGCCAGGGCGTCTGCACGGAGACAGGGGCCAGGAGGGGAAGGCAGGAGCCCCGGGGGCGGCTGGATTGCAGAAAGAGGTTTCCATTCCTTTTTTTTTTTAAATTGCCTTTATTGCAGCAGTCGGAGACCACATGCCACGGGACTAGGAATAAATACAGAACCCACCAGCTTCTCAAAAAGGAAAATCCACAGCGCTGGAAGTGCCCAGCGGGCACTGGAGTCACCTGGGGGGTGGAGCCAGGAAGAGCCAAGTTCTGCCGGGCACTGAGCTTGCCTTGCAGGATCGTAGCCTGTGGGTGCCCTGCCCTGCGACACTCCATCCTGCCAGGCTACAGCAGGACACTGTCCCCGCAACACACCAGCTCTCTCCCTGCAGCTCGTCCATCCCACGGGATTTCTCAGTGATGTCAACAGCAGCCTCCTGGCCAAGAGGCTGAACCTGCTCAGAGGAGTCACCTTATGGGGCTAGACCCCTTAGGACTCCCTACACAGAGAAGGAGCTTTCAGGATTTGCCCCCAAAGTGGGATGGGGCCGAGTTTCAGCGACTCCCTCCAAATAGCTTCCTCAGCCTGGTCTGAAAGCTGGACCCGTTTTCCCAGCAAGAACTGGGCCAGGATGGGGCAGACACCACGTGTCACCAGGGACATTGGGTTTTGCTCCCCTACATCCACCAGGCTGTGTGCAGTGTACTCAGAGGGGGGCGTAGCTCTCCGGGAGGTGGGGGAGTCTGCAGCCAGGATGGCCAGCTGGTGCCTTGGAGTTGGGCTTTCTGCCCTCCTGGTAGGATGAAGTGTTGCTCATCAGCTACCTCCAGTGGAAGGCGTGAAGTGGGGGAGCATCATTCTTCCCCCGTCTGTCACCAAGTGAGCCCAGGCCAGGCCGCAGAGCAGCAATTAGCATTGGCCACTCACTGAACAGAAAGTCTCCAGGGAGCCTGGTGGCTGACACGACATGGCCCCAGAAGGGGCAAGAAGCAACTGCATGTGATCCAGCTCACAGGGGTGTGAGGGCAGCAGGGCCGGAGTACAGTCACAACATCTAGTGTCCTCTGGCTCTTGAGTCCTTATGGTGGGTGGCTCATGTGTCCCAGCTGGATCCCAGGAAGGGGAGAACGGGCTCTTCATACAACCAGAGCAATCCCTGTCCATACCCTTCTCCCCTCAATGCATAGAGCAGATGTGCCCAAGACAGCGAGATGCCAGGCTGCTGCCCACATTTTACAGTGAGCACAGCTGGCCGCTCCCCCTTGCTCAGACCAGAGCCCCTGACATGTCCCAAGTTCATTCGTTTACAAAGCAACATGATCAGCCTGGAGTCCCCAGAGCCAAGAAACACCAGCGGGGAACACCCTGTTTGTCTCTCCAAATGCCTGCAGACAGCGGCTCCTTGGTGCTCACAAAACCTGGACTTTGCAGGCCTGTTGCCACGTGAAATTCAGCACACACCAGGCTGGAGCCACACGTGTGTGGGGTTGCCACTCTACCCGTCATGTTGCCACATTGTCTCTGCACTCATTGCCCATGGGCCTCCTGGCTGCCAATCAGACACTACCATGGCGCTATTGCCCACAGAGGCACCACAGCGAGTCCAAGGCTCCTGTGCTGCCACTGGCTTCTTGGTGCAGGGAGGGGTGGGGTCTGATGACATCCACTGCCAGCTATGGGGCACCTAGCCTAGCCCAGCCTGGGTCTGGGGTAGGTGGCAGGGCCCAGAACCAGGAATCTGCTGTTGATATCAGTCCCAGAGCTGCGTGGGACTCTGGCCAAGTGCCTTCCCCTCTCTGTGCCTGAGTTTCCCCAGCTGTAACTGCAAATTGTGATGCTCTTGCTCTGTTGTCAGGTGCTTTGAGATCAGTGACTATAGAGTGGAAAGTCTCATCAGCCTCCTGCCCTTCTCGAAGCCCTGGTGTGCAGGGCCCCACCCGCCTCCTTGGGGGTCTATTTCACTGCCTCAGGGGTCTCACTGTGATGGAACCAATTCCCAGGGGCCCGTCACAAACACACTCCTGCTGAAGGCACAGAGCCTCTGACCTGAGTCAGGAGTAAGGGCGTCAGGCCAGCACCAGATGGGCCCCAGGCAGCCTCAAGAGAATTACCTCAATGTTCAGCTTTGTACCTGCTCCCCACCATTGTGCGTAACTCCCCAGTGCCCTGCGAGGATCTCCACAGACAGGGCCCGGCTTTGACTTCCGTCCAAATCTCTGTCCTTCAACCCCTTGCCACAGCCCCAAGGCAAATCTGCAGGCTCCATGCCTCCCGGTGGCAGGACATCCCCCAGCTAGCCTCCCTGCTGCTCTGGGTGCTCCTGGGCCAGCTACGGGCTTAGCGCCAGCTGGGCAAGGTGCTACCACTGACTGACTGCAATATGAGGCCTACGTCTTCAGTCCTAGCAGCTGCCTTTGGGTGCCTGCTATGAGCCCCTTTTGGCCTGTTCTTTGAGGCTCTAGCTAGTGTTGGTGGGCACTGGTGGTGTTGGCTCAGTGCCCCTAGATATCAGGCCCAAGGGGCCCCCCAAAACAGAAGCCCCTGTTAGGAAAGTCTGGGCCTCAGCCTTTTGTTAGCTGACTCGGTCCAGATTCCCAGCCATGGTCCCCACCTGTATGCATTGGAGGGTTTCCAGTCCCACTCGGCTGCCGGGCCATGCAGGAGCTGATCGCGCTGACTTTGTTGGCCACCTGGGTCACGTGCTCTAGCTTCTGCCCCCTGCTTGGGTGCCCAGCTTGTTAACGAGGAGCCCAGCCCGTCATGCTTCCTGTTACGGGCCTTTGGAGGACACAGTGTCTGGGGCTGAAGCCTGTGAAAGTGCCAGAACTGATGGAGGCTCCGTGCAGAGACCCCGTCGGGCTGAATGCTCCTCAGGCGATCCCGGCCCCACCCACCGCAGGGGTACTTGCCAAGGCTGCCGCCTTCTGGCTGCCTCTGTACCGCTAGCAGAGCCTGGGAAAACGCCATTGCCCAGGGTAGTGTGAGAGCACCTCGCTCACAGTGCCTGTATGACAGGCTGCCCTGAGCTGAGCACGGTCCCAGCACCTGTCTGCCCCCCACTGCGACTTGAGACCATTGCTCCTTGTTCTGTCATCTGGTACCACTGAGAACAGTCTAGATCCATCCTCTTTGGAACCCCCTTTCAGGTAGTTGAAGGCTGCTATCAAATCCCCCCTCACTCGTCTCTTCTGCAGACTAAACAATCCCAGTTCCCTCAGCCTCTCCTCATAAATCATGTGCTCCAGCCCCCTAATCATTTTTGTTGCCCTCTGCTGGACTCTTTCCAATTTTTCCACATCCTCCTTGTAGTGTGGGGCCCAAAACTGGACACAGCACTCCAGGTGAGGCCTCACCAATGTCGAATAGAGGAGAATGATCATGTCCCTCGATCTGCTGGCAATGCCCCTACTTATATAGCCCAAAATGCCGTTAGCCTTCTTGGCAACAAGGGCACACTGTCGACTCATATCCAGCTTCTCGTCCACTGTAACCCCTAGGTCCTTTTCTGCAGAACTGCTGCCTAGCCACTCGGTCCCTAGTCTGTAACAGTGAATGGGATTCTTCCATCCTAAGTGCAGGACTCTGCACTTGTCCTTGTTGAACCTCATCAGATTTCTTTTGGCCCAATCCTCTAATTTGTCTAGGTCACTCTGGACCCTATCCCTACCCTCCAGCGTATCTACCACTCCTCCCAGTTTAGTGTCAGCCGCGAACTTGCTGAGGGTGCAATCCAGGCCATCCTCTAGATCATTAATGACCCTTGGGCCCCTGAATGCCAATGTAACACATACTAAAGGCAGATGCTGCCAGGTCACTAGCCCTGTGGAGGATGGTTCATGCTCTGTCCCCAGGAGCAAACCCAGCTGGGAGCTCACAGGTGAGCTGAGATACCACACAGCAGTTCAGCAGCAGCTCTGCAAGGTGCCCTGATCTCTGCTCCATGCCAGCAGGAAGCTCCAACAGCACAGGGTCCAGTCTGCATCCATCCTGGCAGAGTGGCCATGGCGATGCCGGGATCATGCCAGGGATAGCCAGCTGTATGTTCACACTCAGCCCAGATCCTTGGGTCAGTCTGGAAACTGATGCAGACAGGGAGGCAGGAATGCTGCATCCTTGCACACTGAAATACCAACAGTTCCACAGCCTCCCTCCATCCCCACAACCCCCTGCCCCAGCCCTGCACCCTCCCACATGCGGATAATGCCAGGAGGTCAGAGCAAGGAATGGCACAGCCCCGGAGCCTGACAATCTGCCCATGCCCTGCAAGAAGGGGTAGGTGGGAACTGTCTTAGCAGGGACTCTCGACTCAGCCTGCCGGCCAGGAGGGGGCTATATGGCTCAGGCTCCCTTCCCTGCTCCCTCCTAGATCCGGACGGTGTTTATGCGGAGTGGCTGCACGTTCTTGCCATTGGCATGGCTCTGGCCAGGACTAAAGTACGAGCAGAGCTTGCCGGGGAACTTCTCCCGGAAGGTGTACAGCCACGACATGTCATCAGCGTTGTAGAAGATCAGGAGCCCTTTGTCATAGTCCAAGAAGACACCTACTTTCTCCAGCTTGCTCTTAACATTGAGCCGGGTCCAGGGCTCGGTGCAGGCGCTGTACTGGTTGCCGTCGTGCATGACGATGCAGTAAAAGCCGCGGCTGGGCTGGATCTGAATGCTCCCCTTGCGGGTGACAGCCTCATGCGCCAGCCCGATCATCCACTGGGTCTTCTCCGAGACGATGACCTCCCAGTAGTGCACGCCGCTGCCGAAGGCCTCTGAGCCCAGCACCGACACCTCCACGTCAAAGCGCCTGGGTGAATCCTGCAGCGGCTGTGGGTGCAAGTTGCCGTAGGCCACGATGGTGCAGTCATCCGAGAGGATGAGGCGCTGGTGAGCGGTGACAGGGTCCAGCGTGAGGGCTGCTGGCACTGGGAAAGCAAAGGAGGGACAGGAAGGGGCTCAGAACCTAGCCACACCTCCACATGGCTAGTCAATTACAGGCAAAGCACTTGATTATGCAAAGGGAATGTAAATGCCCCCAAAATAGGGGCCTGCAAGCACCCACCCAGCTACCCCTCACACAGACAGCACTGAGCAATGATCCACAGGGACACCAGAGGGCGCTGTGCTGAGGCACGTGTGATGGGGTCAGTCAGGTGGCTGGGCAGCCAGCCCCCTGTAACTCCCCATCTGCCCTTGTGCTCCATGCAGGGACTGGCCCCACAGGCCGGGAAAGTGGTTGGAGGGACCTTCTTGGGGCCCTGGAGCACGGGAGAGGCAGCAGAGCTAACCTCTCCCCGGCCCCCGTGACTCGGCTGCATTTAAAATCACACCTGTGACACTGCTTAGCAATCCCTTTGGCACTGAAACTTCCATTAGGAGGAGGAAGATGCGAAGAGCTAGGGAGTGCAGATCACATGCACAAATGCGCCAGGGCCTCGGAGATGGGGGCTGATGCTTTGGGGCCTTTCTGAGGGACCCCCTCCCCCTCCATCCCACAGCACGGCTCCATCTCCGAGAGCTCCCCCAGTGGTGGGAGTTAGACACACAAATCAATGCCCTGGGTGAGCTGATCTGGGGTGTGTCGCAGGGCATGGCTAGCTCTGACTGAGCGAGCACACTAAAAATAGACAGGTAGCCACGGTGGCACCAGCCGCCCCACGAGGCCCTAGGTGCAGATGCAGGGTGGCCAACGCTCCCCCGCCTGTGCAGCTCGATCAAAGCTAGTGTGGGTACGGCTGGGAATTACACCCCAGCGCCAGTGCAGATGTAACCTCCATGTGTGATGCCCCAGCACAAGCAGCAGCTTCTGTAGTGAGATCCCCCCAGCGAGCTACAGAGGTGACAGCACCTGCCCCCACCCGGCCTCAAGGAATCTTTGATGAGGGTGGGTCTATGGATGCAGGGGAATAGGGGAGAGTGGAGCCAGGAGGCCCAAGGGGGCAGGAATCTTGCTGCAGGGGGGAGTAGGGCACTGGAGAGCAGCTCAGAGGTGCCGCAGGAGAAGGTGGGTGGCTGGAGGGAAGCACCAGAGCTCCCTGCCTGCTCCATCTAACAGACCGCCTGGGGTTTGGCAGAGGGGCCCCGTGCTGCTCGAAACCACGGGGCAGGGGTACAAGGCCAGCTCCATGCATGGGGCACCTTGCTGGGGGCCCCAGGATCCAGAGAGACTCTGGCTCCCTCACAAGCTTTGGACAAGCAGTTCTCTTTCCTCACCATTGCCCAGCCCCCCCAGTGAGGGGGTTCCTGTGGGGAAAGGCCCACAGCCTCCTCCATGGAAGCTCAGATCCCCAGTGCTCACTGATGCCCCATGCTGGGCTTGGCAGAGCTGATGCTGCCTAGCGATATTAATTAACACCATCGGTAACTTCACATTCATCAGCGAAAGGCTGGTGCCAGGCATCCCTCTCCTTTCTCTGGGTTTTGCTGCAGAGTGGTAAATTCCACCCCCTCACACGCGCTTTTGGAACGGTGTGGGATGCCTCCATGATTAGACAGTTATAATTCAGGAAGCCCTTGTCCAAGTCTCTTCCAAATGTATAGACAAATGTGACCATGGCCCCAGGTCTAACCTACCAATTCTGAGGCCAATCTGATTTATTTTGTGGATGGGGGCGCGGCAGGGGGAGAAAACTTGGTCTAAAAGGGAAACCCACAGTCACAATGGGTGGGCACCACTCAGAACCTGGCTCTTTGCAACCCAGATCCCGTCAAAGGAGCTTGTCCCCACTGAGGCTGCAGGGAGCGCGACAGCCCAAGCAGGGCTGCTGCTGAGACAGACGGGTTTGGAACAATGGCAGAGCTGGCACAGAAGCCATTGCACTCGACAGACCTTACGCCCAGGAGGGACAGAGGGTGAGGCCTGAATAAACGAGCAGAAAGGCCAAGAGGCCTGGAGCAAGCTCTCGTACAGCTCCATGTCTCAGCAGAACAGCTCCATGTCCCAGGGGACAGATCGGCTAATTAATAAACATCGGTTGCGAATGTCTGTATCAGGCACTGAGCTCAGTGGCAAGAAACCCAGCTAGAAACGGAATTAACCCTCACCTCCCTGGATTAACCCCCCGCGCCTGACCCCAGGGCCCTGCCTCCCCCAGCTGGGGCCGTATCCTTGCACTGCAGGCCCCCATGCTCCCGTTACCACAGCAGTGGGAGAAGCCCTGCAGAGAGGGCCTTTGTCAGCCTCTGATGTGTTCTCCCAGGAACAGGAGCTGGTGTCTGGGCTGCACACTAGGACACGCATGGCCCTGGCTGGGGGAAGAGCAGCAGTGGGGGGGAGGGAGGAAGAGCAAAGGAGAACAGATTGAAAGGGGCAGAGGGAGAAAGGGAGTGGAGCAGGAGAGCTCCCCGATGCTGCACAGCCACAGCAGGGGACGGGAGGGGACCCCATGTCATCACACCTACAGCTGCTGCTTTCTTTTACTGAGGCCATGTGCCTGGCAGGAAGGTCCCACGGGGGGGAGGCTGTTCCCGTTTGACCGAGCGATGGGCCCCTTGCTGTGAGCTAAGCCCTGGTGCAGCAGATTCCGAGCTGGGCCCGCGGAGCCGAGCTCCCACGACCCCCAGGGGAGTGGGGGGGAGTGGAGAGCTCTCAGGGGCTCCCCTAGGAGCTGGGGCTCTGTATGGCCAGCACTGATTCCCCACGAATGCCTTTGAACCTGGCCGGTAGAGGGAGTGAGAGGGTAAGTCAGTCCCATGGCCCACTCAGGGCTTGGCTGCTTTGCAAGGGGCGGATCGCATCACCAGAGACTGGTGAGTAGGCTGTGGTCCCCGTCCCTGCAGGATCTCGGGGCCCCCCAGACACAGGGTGTTCTCCCCAAGGCACTCTCACCCCCACTGCAGTCAATGGTGCCTCGGCGCTCAGCCTTCTGCCCATTCGGATTTTGCATGCGTCACGGAGCAGCCACATGCAACTACTGGCGGGGGGGAGGGGGGGGGTGTTGAACCCGTGACCTGGAGGCAAAGGGTTCTGTCCCCTCACCAGTCTGCCCCTTGCAGGTCTCTAAAGGGGAAGCCCCCAGCACTCCCGCAGAGCCCGAGAACAGGAGAAACATCAAACCACGCAACCAGGGCCCCTTTGACAGGCGCATCACGGACATGCCAGGCGCTGCTGTCACAGACAGCCTGCTGCTGCTCGCCCCCAGCACGTGCTGAGCCCTGCGACTCCCAGTTCAGAATCTGGCCCTCCATGCCGGGTATTCCACAATGCCCTGAGGAGGCCGCCGGGGCCGTCTGTCTGCACAAAGCTGGGTCCAGCAGGCTGTATCTACCTAGCTACGGCACGGAGGCTGAGCGCCGCTGCCCTCAGGCCAGGAGACTTGTGGGTGCTCAGCACTTCTGATAATCACAGCAGAGGCCCCGGCTGCCACATGATGTCAGGAAAGGCCTATAGTACGTTAGAGGGCGCAGGCCGCTCTCCCTGGGCTGGGGAACCTTACCTGGATGGATGTCCTGGAAGAGCGATTTCCAGATCGTGTATTGCAGGGGGCCCATGTATTTGGAGGTAGGAAAGTCTTCATAGGTGAGATTCGTTTCATGGATCTTTCCCTTGAGCCTGGTTGGAGAGTCAAGCTGGTTAGCACGGAGCCCCTGCAGTTCCCCTACCGCAATGTGGGGTTTGCTGGGGAGGAAGGGGAGAGGTTACAGGGGGAGGGGGTCAATTGAGTGAGGGCCTGGGCTAGAGGCAGGAGCTCTGCCCATGCCTCTCTTGCTGGGCAGCGGGGGTCAGGGCATAGGGCACTGCCTCTCGGGTCAGTCACATGGGCCCCGGGGTGCATACACCATGGGAGCGCTGAGTGAGGCCAGCCCGTGTGCACTCCCTGGCAGTGCCCCGTTGGTGCCAGGGTGGGTATAGGGAGATGCTCTGGACTAGGAAGGTCCTGTCCTCACCTGCTAAACCCTTCCATGGGCATGGGGCTAAGCAGCCTTCAGGATGGACAGGGACTAGGAATGGATGGGAGGGAGCAACAACAGGAAGGTCTTTGTCCTGCACTGGGCTGGGCCAGGCCAGGCTGGGTGGCTGAAGAGGGAAGAGCCATTGTCCAGGGAGATGGACTGGCAGCGCTGGGCTGCAAAGATCATATGCACCCGTACCCCTCCGAGAGCCAGACGAACCCCCCCCCCAATCCCTCTCCGAGAGCCAGACGAACCCCCCCCCCCCCGGACATCTCCGAGACCCAGGCGATGCCCCCCCCATACCTCTCCGAGAGCCAGACGAACCTCCCCCCACGAGAGCCAGACGAAACACCCCCCCCATACCTCTCAGAGAGCGAGGCGACGCCCCCCCCACCTCTCCGAGAGCCAGGCGACGCCCCCCCTCCGTACCTCTCCGAGAGCGAGGCGACGCCCCCCCGTACCTCTCCGAGAGCCAGGCGACGCCCCCCCCCGTACCTCTCCGAGAGCGAGGCGACGCCCCCCCGTACCTCTCCGAGAGCGAGGCGACGCCCCCCCGTACCTCTCTGAGAGCGAGGCGACGCCCCCCCCCGTACCTCTCCGAGAGCGAGGCGATGCCTGCCAGGAAGACGTGCCTGTCCACCTCAGCCAGCCGCTCCTGCAGGATCTGGCTGCCCTCCTGCACTTTGCGCAGCTGCTGGCTGTAGCGCTGGATCTTCTGCTCGATGTCGGTCAGAGTCCTGGCGGTGTCAGCCTCCAGCTCCTCCAGCATGGCCTTCTGGCGCTCGCGCAGGAGCCGGTGCAGCCGCTCAAAGGCCTCCCCGATGGTGGCTCGCAGGCTCTTGGCAGAGGACTGCACAGGACAGACGAGCAGAGAAGAGTCACACACCACCCTCATTACTTCCCCGACAGCTCCACCCGTACCCTGGTTAGCAGCAGGATCCCAGCAAGGCTTTCCCCTCAGCTCTGCCAGTGCCCCCCACGCCTCACCCACAGCCCGCCCGGCCCCGAGCTCCCCCCACCCAGCTCTGCCAGTGCCCCCCACGCCTCACCCACAGCCCGCCCGGCCCCGAGCTCCCCACACCCAGCTCTGCCAGTGCCCCCCACGCCTCACCCACAGCCCGCCCGGCCCCGAGCTCCCCCCGCCCAGCTCTGCCAGTGCCCCCCACGCCTCACCCACAGCCCGCCCGGCCCCGAGCTCCCCCCCGCCCCAGCTCTGCCAGTGCCCCCCACGCCTCACCCACAGCCCGCCCGGCCCCGAGCTCCCCCCACCCAGCTCTGCCAGTGCCCCTTGCTCCATACGTGCAGCCCTTCCACTCTACTTTCAGGGGTCATCTCTATCGTTCTGAATTAGAGAAGTGCACTGCAGACTGGCTGGTTTCTGAAAGCTGCTCCAGGACTCGACGATCACAGTGATCCCCTGGCCATGGAATCTAGGAATCATCTCTGCAGGTTTGCCGAGACCCCTTCTCCAGACCTGCGTCCCCAGAACTATTCCAGCCCTGGGCTCCCCACACACCTCCCTGCTCTGGCCATTACTCCCTCACTATAGCAGCCAGCCCTGCTCTCTGGCTCTGCCAGGCACTGCACAGTCACTCTGCGAGGCCGGTCAGTATTACAGCCGGGGAGCTGGTCACCTGAGGTCAGTGCCAGAGCCGGGACTGCAGCCCCTGGCACCTCGCCCCACAGTTGACTCAGTCTCTCCTCCCTACAGCACCCAGCACCGCTGACCTTCCCCCTCCCCCCAGTTGCTTGCCTGTAGAAAGAATGTTAAGGATATTTAACAGCACTTTCACTGCCATTGAATCTCAGCTTCCCCTTCACCACACACCACTCCACTCCCCACTCCTGAGCGCTGCCTCGGCCTGCCTCCCACGCCCCATGGGACACTTTGCCCCAGGATCCACTATAAGAATCACACTGCTACTGCAAACCCTGTTAAGGAGATCCCCCCCCCAAGGGACACAGTAGGCTTGAAATCGAGTCAGTTTAAAAGTGGGAGGCTCAGGTGTGTCTGCCTCCATCCCCTTTTTACAATCACATTTCCCTATTGTTTAAAAAAAATGTTTCTCTCCCCTGACGCTCAAAAGATCCTTGCAGAGTGGGGGGGGGATGGGTGGACTGACTTACTGAGGACACCCAGGAGAAGCAGTGAAAGAGAAAGTGGGGAACCGACTGACTATACACAAAGGGGACATGTTTTCCAAAGAGCTGTTTCCGTGTAGGATGCTCCGGGACTCAGCACGCTGGGGGCAGGGCACTTTTGCCAGCCCAGCCATAAGTGTCAGAATGGGGGCTGCTGGGAGCAAAGTGCTTGTACAAACTCAGACCTTATCCAATGGGAGCTGAGGTCTTTGGAACATCTGGCCCCAGCTGTAAGGGCTGAGCCTGCGGCTCTTTTGAAAATCTGACCCAGCGCGCGATCAAATGCAGGAATTCTAGTGATTTAATACTGGTATTGAGAGAGCACCTGGCCAGGACCCCATGGCCTTAGTGCTGCACAAACACAGAACAAAGAGATGGCCCCTGCTCCCCAGAGCTCACAGTCAGGGCCATCCCTAGACATTTTGGTGCCCTACACAGCCCCACTTCCCACCGCCCAGTGATTGCAGGGCAGGCCCGACCCCTTCTGCAGTCCCCTGGGATGCAGCTCAGGGGAAGGGGTGGAGCAGGGGCAGGGGCTTTGGGGAAGGGGTGGAACAGGGGTGGGGGCAGCTTTCCTGGCCGGCTCAGCTGGCCGGGGATCGGGCTGGCTGCTGGAGCAGCATGCAGCTGCGTAGTTTGCGTATGGGTAAGGACGGCCCTGCTCACAGTCCAAGTCTGAGACAACAGATGGATAAGACAATACTGGCCAGCACATTGGGCTGTGGTCCTAGTTGCCTAACCACTGCCAAGCTCTTGTAAGCATCTCAGCAAAGGAGAGTTTTGAGACGGGATGTGACTTGTAAGAACAGTGGGCACAACATTTTCAGGCAGAGCATGTTTTTTAAGTTGAGACTGTCCCTGTTAATTCAGGCCCAACATTTCGATGTAATAGAAAAGGGCTCTTAGGAAACATAATTCTGACTAGGAATAGGTTTTTGTTTTATTCTTAATTTCAATGAAAACAAATGGCTTTTTCAGCATGGCCAACTCTTGTAATCTTATTGCAAGTCCAGTGATAGGTGCAGGTTTTCTTAAAGCCCCTGCTCCTGGAATCATGTGACTAAGTGAGACTCTCAGCTTTCATTTAAAGGAAGTAAGGAAGGCTGAATCTGCTGCTTGGGCTCCCTATACAGTGAGCAGGGAGAGCCAGGTGCCCTAGAATGTGATCCACAAACTGGGGCAAGATAGTCATTCCTCTGCCTAAGTCAGTCAGGGGCCACCCAGCTCACACAAAACAGATGAAGGAGGAGAAAAAAAAGAGAGGCCCACACTATAGGCTGTAGCCCAGTGGTTCAGGTACTCACTCAGGCTGTGGGAGATGCTTGGGTCACGTCCCCCCTCAGGAAGAAGGGATCTGAACAGGGATCTGCCACCTTTCAATGAGGGCTAGGGGCTATTCTCCCTCAATTTCTCCTGTTGAAGTTGTTCCAGTTTAACTGAATAATTTATTATTATTTGGGCCAGAAAAAGCGTGAGAATCATAGAAATGTCGGGCTGGAAGGGACCTTGAGAAGTCATCTAGTCCAGCAACCTATGCTGAGGCAGGACCAAGTAAACCCAGACCATAAACATGGGTTTATCCAACCTGCTCTTAAAAACCTCCAGTGACGGGGATTCCACAACCCCCCTTGGAAGCCTGTTCCAGCGTTTAACTTCCGTTATACTGAGAACATTTTTCCTAATATCTAACCTGAATCTCCCTTGCTGCAGATTAAGATCATCCTACTTGGGGTGGACATTGAACCCCTTCCTCTTTATAACAGCCCTTAACAGATTTGGTGACTGTTATCAGGTCCCGCCTCTGTCGTCTTTCCTCAAGACTCAACCACCCCAGTTCTTTTTTTAACTTTTCCTCAGAGGTTCCTCATTTTTGTTGCTCTCCTCTGGACTCCCTCCAATTTCTCCACATCTTTCCTGAAGTGCAGCGCCCAGAACTGGACACAGGACTCCAGCTGATGCCTCACCAGTGTTGAGTGGAGCGGAACAATTACCTCCCATGTCTTACATACGACACTCCTGTTAATACACCCCACAATGATATCCGCCTTTTCACAACAGCATCACACTGTCGACTCACATTCTATTTGTGATCCACTCTAACGCCCAAATCCTTTCCAGCAGTATAACCACCTTGCCAATTATTCCCCAGTTTGTAGTTGTACATTTGATTTTTCTTTCCTAAGTGCAGTACTTTGCACTTATCTTTATTAAATTTCATCTTGTTGATTTCAGACCAACTCACCACTTTGTCAAGGTCATTTTGAATTCTAATCCTGTCCTCCAAAGTGCTTCCAACTTGGGACCAACAAGGCTACAACAAGACAGCATACAAATATTGTATGGGCAGGTTCCCCATTCCCGGCCAATGGGAGCTGAGGGGGGCGGTGCCTGCAGGTGAGGGCAGCCCGGTGCCCTCTGCCGCCCCCCACCCCACCCCTCCAGGGGCCGCAGGGACGTGGTGCCAGCTGCTTCCGGGACGGCGCGGGGCCAGGCCCAACAGCTTGGTGTCATCTGCAAATTTTATAAACATACTCTGCTCCATTATCCAATTCATTAATGAAAATATTGCATAATACCAGACTAACGACTGACCCTTGCAGGAGCCCACTATATGTGCCCCTCCTCCTAGTTTCATAGCAAACCATTGATAACTACTCTTTGAGTATGTTCTTCCAACCAGCTGTGCATCCACCTTATAGTAATCTCATCTAGGCCACAATTCCCTAGTTTACTTAAGAGAGTGTCCTGTGGGACTGTGTCAAAAATCACTTTAAGAACATAAGAACGGCCCTACTGGGTCAGACCAAAGGTCCATCTAGCCTAGTATCCTGTCTTCTGACAGTGGCCAATGCCAGGTGCCCCAGAGGGAATGAAGAGAACAGGTAATCATGAAGTGATCCATCCCATCGCCCATTCCCAGCTTCTGGCAAACAGAGGCTAAGGACACCATCCCTGCTCATCCTGGCTAATAGCCATTGATGGACCTGGCCTCCATGAACTTATCTAGTTCTTTTTTGAACCCTGTTATAGTCTTGGCCTTCACAACATTCTCTGGCAAGGAGTTGCACAGGTTGACTGTGCGTGGTGTGAAAAAATACTTCCTCTTGTTTGTTTTAAACCTACTGCCTATTAATTTCATTTGGTGGCCCCTAGTTCTTGTGATATGAGAAGGAGTAAATAACACTTCCTTATTTACTTTCTCCACATCAGTCATGATTTTATAGACCTCTATCATATCCCCCCTTAGTCATCTCTTTTCCAAGATGAAAAGTCCCAGTCTTATTAATCTCTCCTCATATTGCAGCCGTTCCATATCCCTAATAATTTTTGTTGCCCTTTTCTGAACCTTTTCCAATTGCAATATATCTTTTTTGAGAAGGGACGACCACATCTGCACACAGTATTCAAGATGTGGGCGTACCATGGATTTATATAGAGGCAATATGATATTTTCTGTCTTATTTATCTATCCCTTCTTACAGATTCCCAACATTCTGTTCACTTTTTTGACTGCAGCTGCACACTGAGTGGATGTTTTCAAAGAACTATCACAATGACTCTAAGATCTCTTTCTTGAGTGGTAATTTAGACCCCATCATTTTATATGTATAGATGTGATTATGTTTTCCAATGTGCATTACTTTGCATTTATCAACATTGAATTTCATCTGCCATTTTGCTGCCCACTCACCCAATTTTGAGCGATCCTTTTGTAGCTCTTTGCAGTCTGCCTGGGACTTAACTATCTTGTGAAGTTTTGTATCATCTGCAAATTTTGCCACCTCACTGTTTACCCCTTTTTCCAGATCATTTATGAATATGTTGAATAGGACTAGGCCCAGTACAGACCCCTGGGGGACACCACTATTTACCTCACTCCATCCTTTGTTTCCTACCTTTAAACGAGTTACCAATCCCTCTTTAAACCAGTTACCAATCCCTCTTGAGAGGACCTTCCCTCTTATCCCATGACAGCTTACTTCGCCTCAGAGCCTTTGGTGAGGGACCTTGTCAAAGGTTTTCTGAAAATCTAAGTACACTATATCCACTGGATCCCTCTTGACAACATGCTTGTTGACCCCCTCAAAGAATTCTAGTAGATTAGTGAGGCATGATTTCCCTTTACAAAAACCATGTTGTCTTCCCCAACAAATTACGTTCATCTATGTGTGTGACAATTTTGTTCTTTACTATAGTTTCAACCAGTTTGCCCGGTACTGAAGTCAGGCTTACCGGCCTGTAATTGCCGGGATCACCTCTAGAGCCCTTTTTAAAAATTGGCATCACATTAGCTATCTTCCAGTCATTTGGTACAGAAGCTGATTTAAATGATAGGTTACAGACGATAGTTACCAGTTCTGCAATTTCACATTTGAGTTCCTTCAGAACTCTTGGGTGAATGCCATCTGGTCCTGGTGACTTATTACAAGTTTAGTTTATCAATTTGTTCCAAAACCTCCTCTACTGACAGCTCAATCTGGACAGTTCCTCAGATTTGTGACCTAAAAAGAATGGCTCAGGTTTGGGAATCTCCCTCACATCCTCAGCTGTGAAGACCGATGCAAATAATTCATTTAGTTTCTGCGAAATGGCCTTATCATCCTTGAGTGTTCCTTTAGCATCTCGATCGTCCAGTGGCCCCACTGGTTGTTTAGCAGCTTCCTGCTTCTGGTGTACTTAAAAAAAATTGCTATTACTTTTTGAGTCTTTGGCTAGCTGTTCTTCAAATTCTTTTTTGGCCTTCCTAATGATATTTTTAAACGTCATTTGCCAGAGTTTATGTTCTTTTTATTTTCCTCAATAGGGTTTAACTTCCAATTTTTAAAGGAAGCCTTTTTGCCTCTCACTGCTTCTTTTACTCTGTTGTTTAGCCACGATGGCACTTCTTTGGTTCTATTACTATGCTTTTTAAATTTGGGGTAAACATTTAAGTTGAGCCTCTGTTATGGTGTCTTTAAAAAATTTCCATGCAGCTTGCAGGGATTTCACTTTTGGCACTCTCCTTTTAATTTCTGTTTAACTAGCTTCCTCATTTTTGTGTAGTTCCCCTTTCTGAAATTAAATGCTACCGTGTTGGGCCGCTGTGAGGTTTTCCCTGCCACAGGGATGTTAAATTTAATTATATTATGCTCTGTTATCAAGTGGTTCAGCTATATTCACCTCTTGGACCAGATCCTGTGCTCCACTTAGGACTAAATCAAGAATTGTCTCTCCTCTTGTGGGTTCCAGGACCAGCTGCTCCAAGAAGCAGTCATTTAAGGTGTCAAGAAACTTTATCTCTGCATCCCGTCCTGAGGTGACATGTACCCAGTCAATATGGGGATAGTTGAAATCCCCCATTATTATTGAGGATTTTTATTTTAATAGCCTCTCTCATCTCCCTGAGCATTTCACAGTCACTATCACCATCCTGGTCAGAAAGAACAGGAGTACTTGTGGCACCTTAGAGACTAACAAATTTATTTGAGCATAAGCTTTCGTGGGCTACAGCCCACTTCTTCAGCCCACGAAAGCTTATGCTCAAATAAATTTGTTAGTCTCTAAGGTGCCACAAGTACTCCTGTTCTTTTTGCGGATACAGACTAACACGGCTGCTACTGTGAAACCTGTCATCCTGGTCAGGTGGTCGGTAATATATCCCTACCGCTATATTCTTATTATTAGAGCAAGGAATTGCTATCTATAGAGATCCTATGGCACAGTTTGGTTCATGTAAGATTTTTACTTCATTTGATTCTACGCTTTCTTTCACATATAGTGCCACTCCCCCATCAGCACGACCTGTTCTGTTCTTCCGATATATTTTGTGCCTTGGTATTACTGTGTCATATTGTTTATCCTCATTCCACCAAGTTTCTGTGGTGCCTGTTATATCAATATCCTCATTTAATACGAGGTACTCTAGTTCGCCCATCTTATTATTTAGACTTCTAGCATTGGTATAAAGCACTTAAAAAAATTGAAACTTTTCAGCTGTCTGCCATTACATGATGTAATTGAATGAGACTCTCTTTCATTTGACTGTTTCTCATCAGATCCTGCCTGTATTTTATCTTCCATCCTCTCCTCCTTACTAGGACATAGAAAATCCCCATTAATAGATCCTCCCCTAAGGGAGGTTTCTGTCTGAATCACGTGCTCTTCCGTACCTGTCAACTTTCCCCCAGCCCTTAGTTTAAAAACTGCTCTACAACCTTTTTAATGTTAAGTGCCAGCAGTCTGGTTCCATTTTGGTTTAGGTCGAGCCCATCCTTCCTGTACAGGTTCCCCCTTTCCCAAAAGTTTTCCCAGTTCCTAATAAAGCTAAACCCCTCCTCCCTATACCATCGTCTCATCCACACATTGAGACCCTGCAGTTCTGCCTGTCTAACTGGCCCTGCGCATGGAACTGGAAGCATTTCAGAGAATGCTACCATGGAGGTCCTGGACTTCAATCTTTTACCTAGCAGCCTAAATTTGGCCTCCAAGACCTCTCTCCTATCCCTCCCTATGTCATTGGTACCTACATGTACCACGACCACCGGCTCCTCCCCAGCACTACACATAAACCTATCTAGATATCCGCAACCTTCACACCAGGCAGGCAAGTCACCATGCGGTTCTCCTGGTCATCGCAAAGCCAGCTCTCTGTTTCTAATGATCGAGTCCCCCATAACTATTACCTGTCTCTTCCTAACTATACCTATCTCTTCCTTTATAGTCTGCACACACACTTGAAAGGGATCAGATCTCTGTTCAAATCCATTCTCCTCCTTAGACATAGGGGGGACTTGAACTGGGGGTCTCCCACATCCCAGGTGAGTGCCCTAGGCTCTGGGTTAAAGGGACATCTTCCACCACCTTATCAGGAGTTAGGCGGCCTCTGAACGTGCCTACCAGCTCATGCCCCTCAGATGAGTTAGGTATCCGAATGCCTATCTTCTCCCAGTTCATGAAGCTCTCTGGAGCTTGGATGGAAGATCAGCCCCCAGATGCCAGCAGCAGTGTCCCTGGTCAGAGGCAGAAACATGGGCACCTAAGGAACTTTTGCTGCAGAAATGTAGGTGAGTTTAGGCACCTACAGAGTTAGATGGTAGCCAAGTGGGAGTTCTGTGATCGCAGAGTGGCACCTACAAACTGGACTTAGGTGGCTAAGTACCTTTGTGGCTCAAGCCCTAAGTTTCTAGTCCTTCTGGTTTATTAGAGAAGCTTAAAAAGGGGACCCCTAAAGGTTCAAAAAACAGAAAGCAAAAGAAAAAGTACCTCAGTGCTATTTATTATTGTTTACAATTTTATAATAAGTATTTATTAATAGTTTATTTAATTTCATGAATTGTAAGTCTATCATGCATTTTTAGGGCTTGACTCATGATTTTAGGACACAGGGGTCTGGCAATACCAAACTGTCCTGGAATGTAGGGAAGGAAACAAGATCAGAAACAGGAAATGAAACTGACTAGAAACAAATTGAAATTGACAGGCCTCCTTGCAGTACAAATTGTGAAGGATAGATTGTACTAGCAGTGAAAAGGTAAATCCAAGGTTTACGGTCCTTTCCGCTTCCACAATCTGAGGCATTTTAGGGCAGCCCTGCAAAAATCATGTTTTTAAATATGATTTTTTTTTTATCTTGACGGGCTAATTTTAAGTAAAGGAATCTGAATATCTGAAATGGGATATTTGATGGCCTAATATTTTGAATGATCTGATTTAAATCACACATTCCCTTTTAATTTCCTCTTTGGTGCAGGCCTTTATATAAAGAAAATGTCATGGCACATTAAGCTGTCCTGTCTCAGCAACAATTCCAGTTCTCGTGGCCTCCCATCATTTAAAGGTAATTAAATGTCATTACATTTTATTTGTTTTAAAAAACAAATGTCCTGGGAAGTTAACATGGCACCTTGCTCCAGGCGAATTACAAGGAGGTGTGAGTAACAGTAGGGAAAAAAATTAGCATGGGCAAATAGTTTTTACTTTGTGTAATGACCCATCCACTCCCAGTCTTTATTCAAGCCTAATTTAATGGTGTCCAGTTTGCAAATTAATTCCAAAGGATTGTAGTTTCCTCAGGAAACACAACTATTTCAGATTTGGGGACAATTTATACCTTCAAGTCAGCGGGACTGCTATGGGTATCCGCATGGCCCCTCAATATGCCAACATTTTTATGGCTGACTTAGAACAACGCTTCCTCAGCTCTCCTCCCCTAACGCCCCTACTCTACTTGCGCTACATTGATGACATCTTCATCATCTGGACCCATGGGAAGGAGGCCCTTGAGGAATTCCACCAAGATTTCAACGATTTCCACCCTACCATCAACCTCAGCCTGGACCATTCCACACAAGAGGTCCACTTCCTAGACATTACAGTGCTAATGGTCACATAAACACCACCCTATACCGTGGTCACATAAACCGTGATGGTCACATAAACACCACCCTATACCGGAAACCTACTGACTGCTATACTTACCTACATGCCTCCAGCTTTCATCCAGACCACATCACACGATCCATTGTCTACAGCCAAGCTCTAAGATACAACTGCATTTGATCCGATCCCTCAGACAGAGACAAACACCTACAGAATCTCTATCAAGAGACAAACTGCAATACCCACCTGGTGAAGTGAAGAAACAGACTGACAGAGCCAGAAGAGTACCCAGAAGTCACCTACTAGAAGACAGGCCCAACAAAGAAAGTAACAGAACACCACTAGCCATCATCTACAGCCCCCAACTAAAACCTCTCCAGCACATCATCAAGGATCGACAACCTATCCTGAAGGACGATCCATCACTCTCACAGATCTTGGGAGACAAGCCAGTCCTTGCTTACAGACAGCCCCCCAACCTGAAGCAAATACTCACCAGCAACCACACACCACACAACAAAAACACTAACCCAGGAACCAAACCCTGCTACAAACCCCGGTGCCAACTCTGTCCACATATCTATTCAAGGGACACCATCATAGGACCTACCCACATCAGCCACACCATCCAGGGCTCGTTCACCTGCACATCTACCAATGTGATATATGCCATCATGTGCCAGCAATGCCCCTCTGCCATGTATATTGGCCAAACCAGACAGTCTCTACGCAAAAGAATAAATGGACACAAATCTGACATCAGGAATCATAATATTCAAACCAGTAGGAGAACACTTCAATCTCTCTGGTCACTCAATAACAGACCTCAAAGTGGCAATTCTTCAACAAAAAAACTTCAAAACCAGACTCCAATGTGAAGCTGCAGAACTGGAATTAATTTGCAAACTAGATACCATCAGATTAGGCCTGAATAAAGACTGGGAGTGGTTGGGTCATAACAAAACCTAAACTTAATTTCCCCAATACTAATTTCTCCCTACTGTTACTCACACCTTCTTGTCAACTGTCTGTAATGGGCCACTCTCTTACCACTTCAAAAGTTATTTTTCCTCCCTTGGTGTCCTGCTGTTAATTGATTTATCTCGTTAGACTGACCTCACACTTGGTAAAACAACCCCCATCCTTTCATGTATTTATACCTGCGCCTGTATTTTTCACCTCATGCATCTGATGAAGTGTGTTCTAGCCCACGAAAGCTTATGCCCAAATACATTTGTTAGTCTCTAAGGTGCCACAAGGACTCCTCGTTGTTTTTGCTGATACAGACTAACACGGCTACAACTCTGAAACCTGTCACCATTAAAAATAAAGTAAGTTTCCCCGGTCCCAGTGGTTGTGGAAAAAAAGCATGAAAACCTGACCTAAATGCTTCCTAAAATCTCAGAAACCACCACATAAATAAAGTGAACCCAACATTATTTTTGTTTAATCTCATGATTCTTTGTGGCAATACCAGTCCCTCTTCCTCTCCTAGTTAGTGGGGTCAGCAGCAGTGGGGTGAGACACAGTGGAAAATAGGTGCAATGCCCGGGCTAATGGCACCGTGCCCTCCAGCAGGATTCCAGCCAAACGGGTTGGGCAGGCGCAGTGCTGGAGAGACCTCACCCTGCAGCGGGTCTGGGAAGGGCTGACTCACACTGAGCTCAGACGCAAGGCTAGAGAGCCGGGTTCAGAGAAGGGCAAACCACTTCAAAGCAGCCACTCCCCTGAAGGGAAACACTTGCTTTAAACCCACCAGCTCCATTTCCACAAAAATGCCCCTGGGGTGCATCTACCTTAAATAAAAAGCTCTCAGCTGAAATAAAAGGGCCCTTCACCTGCCCCCTTAAAAACCATCCACTTTGCTTCTATCACCAGCTGCTTGAGAAAGAAAATTAAGCTGCAACTGAAGGAAATGGCAGCCTCTCCAGGAATAAAAGTCACCTTTCCAATAACCACTAAAGCAAGCAGGAAGAATAAGGAGCCAAATAAAAACAGATCATTAAAAAAAAGCAGAGTGATGGATAAGCCATTGCAGTGGAGGGAAGGGCGGAGGGAAACGGACCTGGCTGTCATCTGAAATATGACTTCATAAAAGCACTGGGGAGAAATGGGAGGCGTTTCTCACATCAACAGCCCCCGCAAGGAAGCAAGGGAAGCCCAGGGCAGTGCGGCTGCCGGGGAGGAGTTCTAAGGCTGACCTCTCCCACCCCAGTGGAAGGGTGATCCTGAGGCTCAGTGCTGGACTGGGACTCAGGTGTGGGCTGAATTCCTGGCTGTGCCACAGGCTCCTGGCATGACCTTGGGCAAGTCACAAGTACAAAGCCTCCAGCAGCTGGTGTTGAGACAAATGCAGCCTCCTCCCAGCTGCAGAGAACAAGAGGAGCTGCTGGGTGGGGGCACATGATCCTCTGCCATTGCCTTGCCTACTCCAGGCCTTGATTCCCCATCTGTACATGGGGTCATAGCACCTCCCTTCTCCCGCCCGCTGTCTGCCTCACCTGCTTACACTGCACGCTCAGAGCCACAGTGGCATTTAGGCTCCTCACTTCCACTGATTGCAGACAGCGGTAGGACCCGAACTAGCTTTGTGGGGCAGCCCCTAGCACCACGGGGCCTTGATCTCAGCCAGGGCCTCTAGGCTCTCCTGTACGACGCAGCAAAAGGTATCCGCAAGAGGCGCTCAAAGGGGGGCGGCAAGGGCACTTTCCTCTGGACTGCGAGGCACAGACATCACCAGGAGTCCAAGGGCCGCAGGCCAGTGAAGAGTAAACATCTGCTGCCTCCGCACATGATGCAAGGCCTCTGGCTGCATCCCTGAGCCGCCCCGGGCCTGGCACACGTCAGGGCACGGCAGCCTGGGGCAGTGACGCCCAGCCACAGCAGGTGGCTTTCTAGATTTGCCATGGTCAGTTGGGCTGTGGCGTCACCGGCCCAAGGGAAGGTCCCACCGCTGGGACACTGGGAACAAGGCGGGTGCAGCACGAGAAAATGGTCCGATAGGCACAGCCCTGCGTTGGCCAGCAGTTGGGACCTAACAGGTCTGCTCGGTCTCTAGTGACCAGGTAAAGGTATTTAGGCACCAACCTCCAATTGACTTCAGTAGGAGTTTGGCATCTGAATACCTTTGATGATCTGGCCCTAGATCCTGGGAGTACGCCCCACAGCCGCCGGTACACAAGCCTCCAGGGTTGGAGGGAGCTGGGCTTTGGTCTGGAGGCCGACGGGGACCGGAGATGGTGGGGGGTGGGGGAGAATGAGGCTGTGAAAGGTCTGTCGCCCCATCCACGGACAGCAGCTCCTCCCAGTCTGAGACACCCAAGCTCACTGGGACCTTCATCTCCACAGGCCACAGCTGGGGGGGCTCTGCACCGGAGTCACGGTTACCTTGGTCTCGGCTAGCTGGCGTTTGAGCAGGTGCAGGGCCTCCGTGTGGCCGCGCTCACTATCCTGCAGCGCCTGGAGCTGCTCCTTCAGTTCTCTCTGAAACACAAGGTGAGGAGACAGACAAAGAGCAGTCAGGCAAGGCCAGAGCCACCCGGCCTCATTGCTCCGGGCGGGGCGGGTTCTCTGCGCTACAATGAGACCCAGAGCCACTCAGGAGAGAGGCGACCTCGTGCGCCATTGCCCAGAGACCTTTCAAGGCAGTAAGGAATACGGAGACTGTTCAGGTGCTGATCTGGATCCAGAGCATTTTAATAAATCAGAGGGACTTTTACCCAGCCAGATCTCAGCACAGGCTTGCCAGCCTTCTGCCCCACCACCCCTCGGGCTGAGTAGGGACCACAAGCCCCATCCTACAGAGAGGAAGCAGTTTGTCCAAGGCCACATCAGAGCCAAGGCTAGAACCCACGAGCTCTGGGCAGCCAGCCCAGTGCTCACACCACTAGATCACACTGCCTTGCTGTGCTCCCAGCTGTCTTCTCTCCTAGCCCATCCCCTCACTCCCCACAAGCGCAGACTTCTAGGCTCACAGGTGACCAACCTGTCGTGACGGACACCCACCCCATCCGAGTGACCCAATGTCTGGGCAGAAGTTTATGGATGGGGGGGATCTATCAACGGGGGAGCCAGAGAGAACGCATGGGGGAGCAAGGAAGAGCCTCCATTGCTGGGGTGTGCGATGCTGGCACCCACAATCCAGTCCGTCACCCCCCTCCTCCCCCCCCGTGCCCACTCGGCTCACCAGTGCTGGACAGGCTGTGATGTTCAAAGCAGCCCGTGGGCCCTGGGAATGTTGTATCCAGATCCCCACGGCAGCGATGGAAATCTCAGCCAGAGCGTGATGGGGGAGTAGCCACCCATCCTGCACTCAGGGAGAAGCAGCCATGACAAGTGCCCCTCTCTGGCTGCCACATAGCCGACCCCCTCACCAGGCATCAGTGCAGGACATGCCATGCCAAGCCCAGATGCCAGAGCACCTCCTGCTGCTCCCTGGCAGGCAGCGCCATGCACAGAAGAGACCACTCCTGGGGACAGTGAGCTGCAGTGAGGATGGAGGGGAACCCCCCGGGCTGGATCTGATCCATTTCAGCCACTACAGCTTTCGATTTCAGAGGAGCCAACGGATGTGCTCAGTGCCGAAGGGCTAGCGCTGATATTGAGGCATTAGCCCGTCTCCCCACAGCACAATCAGAGCCAGGAGAGGGCTGCTTCACCCTGGGAGGGCCCCGCCTGCTGCAATGTGATGTCGCAGAAGGGGCCTGTGCTGGGATGCGTGTGGGCCCCGTTCAATGCAGGAGGGAATTCAGCCCTGTGCTCTCGGCCACAATCACTCACGCCCACTCTGTAGCATCTAACGGGGTGGGGGGTGGTTTGGCCAGAGCCTGGGGAAACGGAGCGTGATGGCACAGTAGGGGCCATGTTCAGAACAGAGACAAGTGCAGGGGCCAGGAGCAGCCACCCCAATACCCCCATATCCTCCCACACAGACCCCCCCCAAACAAACACACACACTTCCCCACCCCCACAAATACACAACCCCTCAACATCCCCACACACACACACCCAGCACACACGCTCCCATCAGAACGCTTACAGTTAGTAAAAACAACTCTATGTCCTGTAAAAGGAGTCTGCTAAATACTTTCCGGGTTACTCCAGCCCTGATGCTCAGACGGCTCCAGAACTGAAGTGTGCTTATGTCTGGCCATGGCAGACCATGGCAAGGCGCTGCCAGCCAGCGCAGCATGGGACACTGCGCCCGCAGAGCCCAAAGCCCTCCTAATGGTGGTGGTCTGCAGAGCCAGGCAGCGCTCCCTAGAATCAGGCCCGCTCTCCCGAACGTACGGGCCTCTGATTTCCCAGCTTTTGCGCGTCTCCCTGGAGCTGCAGGGGGAAACCAAGGTTGTATCAAAGATCTCACAACACTTCGCCCTTTCCCAATGCCCTTCCTCTGGGGAGCTCCAAGTGCTGCACACGCATCTCTCTGCTCCCCTGAGACGTGGGGCAGCATCACCTGGGTTAAAGCAGAGGTGTACATTGACCTGGCCTTAACTGCTCAGACTTCCCATGGCCAGGTCAGAGGACACTTTGGGGCTCCAGGACAGCAGCCAGGGCAGCTGGGCCATTAGCAAAACTCCCACAGGAAAGGGGATCCTCACGGCCCCAGTGGGCAGCCAGGGTGGGTTCGGAAGATCCCGTGTCAGGCTGTGAACGGACCCGCCGCTGAGCGGTTTGCAGGCTGGAACGTGTGCCGGGACAGCTGAGGATGGGACTTGGGCTGAAGCAAACACAGTGAGGGTTTGGGGCTGCAGGAATCCCTACGCCTGCCTTGCAAGTACCAGCCTGCCTTAATCCCTGCAGCGAACGCTCTCTGGCATAGCACAGTTGTGATACCGAGGCGTGGCAGTGCGGGCAGGGAGACAAACTCCAGAGCCAGGAACAGGGTTTCCAGAAGCTCAACCTTCTGGATTCGGGGGTCTCGGGAGCAAAGCTGAAAGGAAACCATAACGTATCATACCATGGCCCTACGCGCAGGAACCTCGGTCACCGGCGGGCTCTGCACACCACATCATCATCTGCTTGGGCAATAATGCACCACCCTGGCGTAGCTGTTCGAGCATGTCTCCCGCTTGGGCTGCTCTCTGTGACTGACAGCCTGCTACGTGCAGCTGGCAGAGTTGCTTGTTAGCTCCAGGGGCAGGGGCTTGAGGTCACCGGTTTGATCCCTGCCAAGGACTGTAGCACCTGTATGTGCACAGCCACGGTTTGTGAAAACAACAGAGGAGAAGAGGGAAGCATTATCCTCACGTAAAGAGAGAGCAGAGAGGGAGGGTGTGGTGAAGGGAAGGGAGGAAGCCTTCAAACCAAGATGTGCAGCAGAAGGAGGGAACTAAACTAGCAGAGAAAGGGGGAGATGGTGAAAGTTAATTATTTAAACAATACAGCTACAATGCAACAGAACTATTTAGAAGCAGTGAGGCCTAATGGCCAGGACACTGACCTGACACCCAGTTCTACTCCCAGCTCTGCCACTGGCCTTCTGGGTGACCTTGGCAAGTCACTTTGCTGCTGTGTGCCTCAGTTTCTCCATCTGTACAATGATGATAAGATCCTCATCTCCTCTGTACAGTGCTCTGAGAGCTGGCGTGAAAAGTGCAATTACTAGAACACTGCCCTTGAAGCAGTATTATTCTTGTACAGCTACTACTTAGCAACAGGCTCAGTGCAATTCTGCAGGACTCGTTACAGGAAGAGACAAAAGCTCTCTGCCTCCCCATAGCACCACCCCATCGCTGCCCGGGACTAGCCAGAGATACTGCGACAGGCTCAGCGCCATTCCTGGGCACCCCTGCCCTGGTACACAGCAAAGAAGATCCTCCTTTATCCTGGCAAGAGATTTGCCAGCCCTGGAACAGCCTCTAAAAAACAAGGGAGCCAAGAGGGAATTGCAAACAGAGGCAGGAGGCCATGTCCATGCAGAGACCAGAGAAGGCGACTTCAGCCAGAAGGAAAAGCAACGTAGATGGCTTGTAGCCATGCTGCCTCAGCCTGGGCATTAGCTCCATAAGCTAGATAAGGTCACAGCCTTCATCAGTGCTCCGGTGGGAGACCTGCAGAACAAACCCGAGGTGCTGCACTCAGTAGCTATCGCTCTCTTCTGGGTTTACGCTGAGCTAACGCAACGACAGGTAGGGAGATGCAGGCTTTAGGGTAGGACATAAAACAGGCTCTGAGTATCTGTCCTCAGAACAGATCCTATCATAGAATCATAGAATCATAGAATCTCAGGGTTGGAAGGGACCTCAGGAGGTCATCTAGTCCAACCCCCTGCTCAAAGCAGGACCAAACCCAACTAAATCAGCCCAGCCAGGGCTTTGTCAAGCCTGACCTTAAAAACCTCTAAGGAAGGAGATTCCACTACCTCCCTAGGTATCCCATTCCAGTTCTTCACCACCCTACTAGTGAAAAAGTTTTTCCTAATGTCCAACCTCAGCCTCCCCCTCTGCAACTTGAGACCATTACTCCTTGTTCTGTCACCTTCTATCACTGAGAACAGTCTAGATCCATCCTCTTTGGAACCCCCTTTCAGGTAGTTGAAAGCAGCTATCAAATCGCCCCTCATTCTTCTCTTCTGCAGACTAAACAAGCCCAGTTCCCTCAGCCTCTCCTCGTAAGTCATGTGCTCCAGCCCCCTAATCATTTTTGTTGCCCTCCGCTGGACTCTCTCCAATTTATCCACATCCTTCTTGTAGTGTGGGGCCCAAAACTGGACACAGTACTCCAAATGAGGCCTCACCAGTGCTGAGTAGAGGGGAATGATCACATCCCTCGATCTGCTGGAAATGCCCCTACTTATACAACCCAAAATGCCATTAGCCTTCTTGGCAACAAGGGCACACTGTTGACTCATATTCAGCTTTTCGTCCACCGTAACCCCTAGGTCCTTTTCTGCAGAACTGCTGCCCAGCCATTCGGTCCCTAGTCTATAGCAGTGCATGGGATTCTTTCGTCCTAAATGCAGGACTCTGCACTTGTCCTTGTTGAACCTCATCATATTTCTTTTGGCCCAAGCCTCTAATTTGTCTAGGTCCCTCTGTATCCTATCCCTACCCTCCAGCGTATCAACCGCTCCTCCCAGGTTAAAGTCATCTGCAAACTTGCTAAGGGTGCAGTCCGCACCATCTTCCAGATCGTTAATGAAGATATTGAATAAAACCGGCCCCAGCACCGACCCTGGGGGCACTTCACTTGATTCCGGCTGCCAACTAGACAAGGAACCATTGATCACTACCCGTTGAGCCCGACCATCTAGCCAGTTTTCTATCCACTTCCTGCCTGGCAATAGCTGGCCCAATAACCCAGGATTATTATTATTTGCCTCCCTGACATCCCCTGGTTCCCCCAGCTAGACACAGTATTTGCCAGTCTGGACCTGTTGGGCAGTGCTGCTGTGCATGGCTGCAGCGCCCCACCCCAGAAGTAGTTGCTGTTAGGAGTACCTCTCTGGAGGGTTTATACAGGAATTCAGGGTGAAAGAGACAAGGGACGCACGAACTGTTCTGCTTGGCCTGGTTTCTGGAGAAGGCAGGGGACTGAAGGGTGCAATGGAAAAGCCAGGAGCTGGGATCACTGTTTCTGGCCAGCGAGGGAGGCCTCTCCTCTCTCTCATTGCCCGGCCCCCATAGCTCTGCCCGCCTGCTCCGGGGAGCCAGTGCTGCAGCAGGCTCCGCGCGGACGGCTCTCCATCACCTGTACATGGCAAGGTGGCCATGACCAAAGCTGGAGGGCTTTAAACTAGGTTCACCGGGGGAAGGAGACCAAAGCCCTGAGGTAAGTGGGGAAATGGGATACCGGGAGGAAGCACGAGCAGGAGAGTGCAAGAGGGGAGGACTCCTGTCTCAGACTGAGAAAGCGGGACAATCAGCGAGTTATCTTAAGTGCCTATACACAAATGCAAGAAGCCGGGGAAACAAGCAGGGAGAACTGGAAGTCTTGGCACAGTCAAGGAACTAGGATGTGATTGGAATAACAGAGACGTGGTGGGATAACTCACATGACTGGAGTACTGTCATGGATGGATATAAACTGTCCAGGAAGGACAGGCAGGGCAGAAAAGGTGGGGGAGTTGCATTGTATGTAAGAGAGGAGTATGACTGCACAGAGCTCCGGTATGAAACTGCAAAAAAACCTGAGAGTCTCTGGATTAAGTTTAGAAGTGTGAACAACAAGGGTGATGTCGTGGTGGGAGTCTGCTATAGACCACCAGACCAGGGGGATGAGGTGGACGAGGCTTTCTTCCGGCAACTAGCACAAGTTACTAGATCGCAGGCCCTGGTTCTCATGGGAGACTTTAATCACCCTGATATCTGCTGGGAGAGCAATACAGCGGTGCACAGACAATCCAGGAAGTTTTTGGAAAGTGTAGGGGACAATTTCCTGGTGCAAGTGCTGGAGGAACCAACTAGGGGCAGAGCTCTTCTAGACCTGCTGCTCACAAACCGGGAAGAATTAGTAGGGGAAGCAAAAGTGGATGGGAACCTGGGAGGCAGTGACCATGAGATGGTCGAGTTCAGGATCCTGACACAAGGAAGAAAGGAAAGCAGCAGAATACGGACCCTGGACTTCAGAAAAGCAGACTTTGACTCCCTCAGGGAACTGATGGGCAGGATCCCCTGGGAGAATAACATGAGGGGGAAAGGAGTCCAGGAGAGCTGGCTGTATTTTAAAGAATCCTTATTGAGGTTGCAGGAACAAACCATCCCGATGTGTAGAAAGAATAGTAAATATGGCAGGCGACCAGCTTGGCTAAACAGTGAAATCCTTGCTGATCTTAAACGCAAAAAAGAAGCTTACAAGAAGTGGAAGATTGGACAAATGACCAGGGAGGAGTATAAAAATATTGCTCAGGCATGCAGGAGTGAAATCAGGAAGGCCAAATCACACTTGGAGTTGCAGCTAGCAAGAGATGTTAAGAGTAACAAGAAGGGTTTCTTCAGGTATGTTAGCAACAAGAAGAAAGTCAAGGAAAGTGTGGGCCCCTTACTGAATGAGGGAGGCAACCTAGTGACCGAGGATGTGGAAAAAGCTAATGTACTCAATGCTTTTTTTGCCTCTGTCTTCACGAACAAGGTCAGCTCCCAGACTGCTGCACTGGGCAGCACAGTATGGGGAGAAGGTGACCAGCCCTCTGTGGAGAAAGAAGTGGTTCGGGACTATTTAGAAAAACTGGACGAGCACAAGTCCATGGGGCCGGATGCGCTGCATCCGAGGGTGCTAAAGGAGTTGGCGGATGTGATTGCAGAGCCATTGGCCATTATCTTTGAAAACTCATGGCGATCGGGGGAGGTCCCGGATGACTGGAAAAAGGCTAATGTAGTGCCCATCTTTAAAAAAGGGAAGAAGGAGGATCCGGGGAACTACAGGCCAGTCAGCCTCACCTCAGTCCCTGGAAAAATCATGGAGCAGGTCCTCAAGGAATCAATTCTGAAGCACTTAGAGGAGAGGAAAGTGATCAGGAACAGTCAGCATGGATTCACCAAGGGCAAGTCATGCCTGACTAACCTAATTGCCTTCTATGAGGAGATAACTGGGTCTGTGGATGAGGGGAAAGCAGTGGATGTGTTATTCCTTGACTTTAGCAAAGCTTTTGATACGGTCTCCCACAGTATTCTTGCCGGCAAGTTAAAGAAGTATGGGCTGGATGAATGGACTATAAGGTGGATAGAAAGCTGGCTAGATCGTCGGGCTCAACGGGTAGTGATCAACGGCTCCATGTCTAGTTGGCAGCCGGTTTCAAGCGGAGTGCCCCAAGGGTCGGTCCTGGGGCCGGTTTTGTTCAATATCTTCATTAATGATCTGGAGGATGGCGTGGACTGCACTCTCAGCAAATTTGCAGATGACACTAAACTGGGAGGAGTGGTAGATACGCTGGAGGGTAGGGATAGGATACAGAGGGACCTAGACAAATTAGAGGATTGGGCCAAAAGAAACCTGATGAGGTTCAACAAGGACAAGTGCAGAGTCCTGCACTTAGGACGGAAGAATCCCATGCACTGTTACAGACTAGGGACCGAGTGGCTAGGCAGCAGTTCTGCAGAAAAGGACCTAGGGGTTACGGTGGACGAGAAGCTGGATATGAGTCAACAGTGTGCCCTTGTTGCCAAGAAGGCTAACGGCATTTTGGGCTGTATAAGTAGGGGCATTGCCAGCAGATCGAGGGACGTGATCGTTCCCCTCTATTCGACATTGGTGAGGCCTCACCTGGAGTACTGTGTCCAGTTTTGGGCCCCACACTACAAGAAGGATGTGGAAAAATTGGAAAGAGTCCAGCGGAGGGCAACAAAAATGATTAGGGGGCTGGAGCACATGAGTTATGAGGAGAGGCTGAGGGAACTGGGATTGTTTAGTCTGCAGAAGAGAAGAATGAGGGGGGATTTGATAGCTGCTTTCAACTACCTGAAAGGGGGTTCCAAAGAGGATGGATCTAGACTGTTCTCAGTGGTACCAGATGACAGAACAAGGAGCAATGGTCTCAAGTTGCAGTGGGGGAGGTTTAGGTTGGATATTAGGAAAAACTTTTTCACTAGGAGGGTGGTGAAGCACTGGAATGGGTTACCTAGGGAGGTGGTGGAATCTCCTTCCTTGGAGGTTTTTAAGGTCAGGCTTGACAAAGCCCTGGCTGGGATGATTTAGTTGGGAATTGGTCCTGCTTTGAGCAGGGGGTTGGACTAGATACCTCCTGAGGTCCCTTCCAACCCTGAGATTGCTGGCAGCAGTGCAGTCACTCGCCACGGGGCTGAATCTCGCTGAGCAAGCAACAGACTCCCGACGCCACCTCCCCCGTGCGTGTTCGCGCCGCTCGCTGTCGTGTTCCCATCAAGGCGTGCAGGAGCAACAAGCCCTTTCGTTCCAGCACCACGCTCCATCTCCCTGCCTTGAGCGCTGCCGACACATGCCTGCGTCCCCGTTAACACTGTCTGCGGAGCGAGGCCAATCAAAGTCTGATGCTCCTGGCAGCTCAGCGAGGGCTGTGCAGAGTGCGCTCTGCCTCCACAGCAGATCAGTGAGAGGCAGCTGATTAGCGAGCCCCACCGCCCCTCCCCGGGGCAGAGGGGAGGAGGCTGAAGCTGGCCCAGCAGAACGGGGTTTGCTGGGGTGGGCAATCAGGACCCCCCAGACATCTGCTAATGACATATCATCCTGTCTCCCTGGAGGTACCATGTCAGCTGAGAGCCAGCAAGCAGAGAGCTTGTTGCTGTGCTAGCAGCACTGCTCTCACACAAAGACACCGTACCTGAAGGATGCTCATTCTCCCCAGCAGCACCCAGGGGATCCATGGCGGTGGGACGGGGCGCTGCAGGGGACGGGATCACTCCTGCTGCTGCGAGACAAGGGTCTCTATGGAGGTAGTAGCAGACCCCGGCTGCTGCAGGGAGGCTTCTCACTGGCCACTTTCAAGACTCCCACTCATCCTGGTTAATTCGGTCGGGCCAGAGCCTCACCCGCTGATGCCGGCCCCTTCCCATCTCCCCCACCCTGCACCACAGCACGGCTAGGCCCCACCATGAGTCTCTGCATTAGACTGAAGACTATAAGCCCAAGATTTCCTGAGGGCTGGTCTCCATGACTCCATCAGTGACTGCCCACTGCTGGGCACTCACACAGGTAATGAGTTTGCTAGGCCTCTGGCTCAGATACCCTTCACAGAGATTAAACTCCCCAGGCAAAGTGCTTTCAAGCCTCATGCTCCCAGCCAGCCTGCATCCCAGAGCCAAGCTAACCACAGGCCTGGCCTGCACTGAATGCGGTTTTGCCGTGCTGGTCTCTAAGGCTGGCCAGCACTGCAGGGACAAGCCAGGTTTAAAGAGCACTAGGCAGGGATCTGCTTCCCAGGCAGGCAATGGCAGCCCGTGCCTGGATTTCGGTGGGGCTCATCGCCANGGGGGGGGGGGGGGGGGGGGGGGGGGGGGGGGGGGGGGGGGGGGGGGGGGGCTGGCCGGCCTGTGGTGTATGTCAGAGCAGCCCCAAGCCTTGCTCTAATTCATAGCAGCTTCCACAGCCACCAATGGGCTGCTCTGTAACTCAGAGCAGCTGCATGATGGGGGTTGCGGAAGAGCCAGGTATGCCAGCGCAATGCCTCCCCTGGGCTGCGGCTATTCCCTGGAGGCGAGTTAAGCTGGCTACAAAGGAGCCACAGCAGAGCCAGGAATGGGGGGCTCAGTTTCTAAGCCAGGGCAGATGAGGCTCCACCCGGCTTGTTCTCCATAACACGGGAGTCCTTGCTGTGCACCGGCCCTGGGGTGTCTGTCACCCAGGGCTAGGACAGCCCCCAGGAGGGCACTATTAGGCTGATTCTGCACTGTGCCAGGCTAAAGCACAGACCCCCTCAAGGGACAGGGAGCTATTCCCAGTGCACTGACCCCCCCCCCCCCCCAAACAAAGGAAGCCCGCCTCCGTTAATGTGCCCCATTGGTAGCAGAGCACAGGCCGGGCTGGTAGCCACCTCCCTTTAGCGCTGGCCTCTGCGGGATTCTGCTAATTGTCAGGCAGATTATTACCCGACAGCAAGGCTGGGGAGCTGGCCGCTGGCGCTCAGCAGAGGCACTAAGCCATCCCTAATCCCCACGTCGAGGGAGAGAGAGAGAAATTCCCCGCCTGTGTTCCAACAGCCAGTGCCAACCCCACTCCGGCTCCTCCCCACTCCAGGCACGGCCAGGCAGGCTGGGCAACCTGCTCGCAGGGTCACGCTCTGCAGCTGGCGTTCCCCAACCCAGGCTCCTGATCACACTTTGCATGTAAACGCATTTCCCTTGGGTTTCAGAGTAGCAGCCGTGTTAGTCTGTATCCGCAAAAAGAACAGGAGGACTTGTGGCACCTTAGAGACTAACAAATTTATTTGAGCATAAGCTTTCGTGGGCTACAGCTCACTTCATCGGACGCATGTAGTGGAAAATACAGTAGGAAGATATGTATATATACACACAGAGAACATGAAACAATGGGTGTTACCAGACACACTGTAAGGAGAGTGATCAGTTAAGGTGAGCTCTAACCCCCACTACAAACAGGTTTTTTTTTTTTTTATTCTCCTGCTGGTAAGAGCTCACCTTAACTGATCACTCTCCTTACAGTGTGTATGGTAACACCCATTGTTTCATGTTCTCTGTGTGTGTGTATATATATATCTTCCTACTGTATTTTGCACTACATGCGTCCGATGAAGTGGGTTTTAGCCCACGAAAGCTTATGCTCAAATAAATGTGTTAGTCTCTAAGGTGCCCCAAGTCCTCCTGTTCATTTCCCGTTGGGTTATCCTCTAGCACCCTGCTGCAATGGCTGAGATGCAAGTGCTGCAGGGGGTGAGTAAACCTGGGACCGAGGGGCGGAGCTGCAGCTCCCCAAGGTGAACTCTGCTCAGCAGCCTAAGAGGGGGCTTCAGGAAGACAGCTGGGCAGAGATAGAGGCCACCTGCCCTTCTAAGCACCTGCCTAATCCCATCAGATGGCTAAATCTCCCAGGTCGCCTGCAGACGGGCAACGGCAAGCGCAGCTGACAGGCCCGAAGTTCAGTGGGTGCCAGCATGCGACAATCCACCTTGACCCAAGCCACACTGCAGGCTGGGAGGCCTCTGGGACTACACCACCATCACAAGGGAGAGTGGCTGCAGTCTGTGGCATCACGCATGTCTCCGGGGAAGGTACCAGTGCAGCCCTTGGCTGGACCCTTCTGACCTATAGCCAACCTTCTTATTCCAGCCGCCCAACCCCACTCCCAGCCCTCCACATACTGAACCTACAGGCATGAGTCACAGGTTGAGATGCACCGGTCTATACAGTCCTATATAGACACAGGAAGGGCCCTTATTGAGGAGGAACAAGAGCCTTTCAGCTCAAGCCCACAGCAATCAGAGGAGCAGCAGGCTGCCTGGCAGGGCGGCCGAGGAGCTGCTTCTGGGGCCAGGCAGAGAACATCTCTCGCCCTCTGCTGCACAAGGAGAATGAAACACTTTCCCCCGACTGTACCTGGACCACCTGGGTGAGACAAGGGGACAATTCCTGATGGAAAAATGACCATTTCCTCCTGCAAACACCATATAAATCCCTTAGCAGCTTCCCTCTCCCCAATTAAACCTCTCATTAGATCCCCCTGTTAGAGCCCTGATCTCACTGTTGCCACTCTTCACGGCAGGGCCCTGGCATGACTGCGTTCACAACATGCACAATTACCATGCGATGCAAGTAACAAAGACTAACTCTGCTACCTGGCCTTGCAGCTCGTATGCTAGATGTGAGCTACCGCATCAAGGGGGTCGCTAGCCAATGGCAGTGCTGCATCTCGCCCTGGGTGGGCAGCACGGGTGGAGCAGAAGCAGTACACATTGGGGGGCACTAGAGTGAGTTTGGAGGCAGATACACGGGAAGCAGAGAGGTGGGCAGATTCCTCTCGGGGCAGTCAGCGATCCCTGCTGGAACAGAATACAGCTGCACACCTTCTCCACGGCTCAGGCCGCCATGGGCCAGTCTCTCCACTGGCTCCCAGTCGCTTTTAATGCCAGTTTAACGCCTTGTTCCTAATTTTAAAAGCAATTTATAGCCCTACTCCCAGCCACATCAACAACTGAATTCTGATCCATGAACTACTGTAACAGCTGCGCTTTTCAGGGACAACGTGGAGCGCTAAGCCCAGGACAAAGCACGCAGGACTGGGCAGGGGACAAAGCAATCTTCCAAGCAGAATCCTGAATCGGATCTTTAGGAAAGGCTGCAAAACTTTCCTTTCTGAGAAGCCCTTTCCACCACAAGAATGACACACACAGCACGACATCCCGTCTACAAGCCCCTACCAGCAAAAAAAGAAAAACCTACCCCAGCCAGAGTTTGGGTCCTGAAAATGGAGAAATGCCAGAGACCTCTACTAGGGACTTCACTATTGCTACTGATTTTACACTGAAGGTGTCCAGATACTATCATGATGAGTGGCAGGATAAAATCCTAAGATACAATATGAGCTCTGAGCAGCCGAGTCCCCCAGCCATTTCGCAGCTAATGTGACTAGTGCCAACGCACCCTATGGCAAGAGGAGAAATGGCCGGAGCCCCATCTGGATTCTCCAAGCAGGAAATGTCGCCGTTCCTAGCCATGGAAAGCAACCGCTCAATCTAGCATAGGCAATGGAGGAAGCTGCTGAACCAGGCACAGCTACCATCATGTGCTGGGATGGCACAGGATTCCTGACCTAGCAAAAAGCAAGGCAACCAGATTCAGAGAGGATCGACAAGACTGGCAAACCCCTCCCAGCTCCAATCAGCCCTCAATCAACCTCGGATTCCCACAGTCTCCCAGAGCACCCCCATTCCCAACCAAAAGCCCTAACTGCAGACCTGCTACTAAATACCAACAGCTTTCAAATGCAGCTAGATAGAGCCTGAGGTAAGGTCACAGTCACCAGTCATGGAGTTGTTGCCATGATGACCAGCCCGTTAGAGATTCACTGAGGGACAGAAGCTACTTATGTTTGCAACATACATATCTTCTGAAATCAGGCCGATTTGCCTGTCACTGGCTGAGCAGAGTGCACAGTGCAAAGCAGCGTACATCAACGCCAGAGTGAACACCTTGTGATCCTCTCACATTCAATTCCCTGGAAAGAGGAGCTCCAGTCACCCTTTCTAAGAACAGGGCGGCAGCTCATAAAACTGGATGGCAGAAAAACCTAAAACGGATCCTAACAAATATTTCTCTACACAGCGCAGTATTAACATGTGGAACTCACTGCCACAAGATATCACATAGTTCAAGAACTTATTAGGAGACCTAAACAAAAAGGATGAGAGGTTTATATGGATGAGGGCTATAAATCTTCCTGCTCCATGCATCAGCCAACCACTGACTGACAGTCCCTTGTGGGCAGGTTATTCCATAACTGAAGTCTCTTTGCACCTTCCTCTGAAGCAACTGGTGCTGCCCATGTCAGAGCCAGGATACCAGGCTAGATAGGTCCCTGATCTGATTTGGCCTGGCAATGTCTGTCTTCCTAAGAGACTTTTCAGTCTGGGGTCCCTCAGTGCAAAGCAGAACCAGCACTAGGGGAATTTTCAAATTTGATCTCTGAAATGATTTCAAAATCCATGGCAGTTGCTGGTTAGTTACATAAATCACCCAATCAGGAAGCAGGAACAATACCATGTGACTTCTACTGATAACCAGTAAAGAACCTGATTTCACAAACTCAGTGGGCGAACAACCCATAGGGCAAGAATAATTTGCAGGATGAATTTGGGAACAGTTTTGAATCATGAATGAGCCCAGGAACTTTGGGCTAGGGGTGCTTTGGCCACTCCCAAATAATCAGCAGTCCCCACTGGAGAACCCCCACTAGTCTCCCTCCTGAACCCCCCCTTCCCTCACAGCCCAATTAGATATATCTCCCACCCTGCAGGCATCCTAGGACAATCCAAAGCACACACAACTCTTTGAGGCCCTGTGATTTTTTGGGCAATTCATAGGCTACCCCTTTTTTCTTCACCAGCTTCCCACCATCCCTAGCCCCTTCCCCACCAATAGTTCAGGGACCCAAAGAACCTAAAGCCAGCTCCGATCCCACTCTGGAGGGGGAGGGTAATAACTGCGCCCTATCGCTGAGATCTCAGGCTGCATGCTGCCTTGATCCCAGCCAGATGTATCCTTAATAAGGCAATAAGTGCTGCTATCAACTGGGAAGTGATGAGTCAGTGGTCTCTGGCAGAGATCTTAGCCAGTTTCACTTCATAGCCATAAAAAAACCAGCTCCCCGGTTAAAGTCCATTTTGTAGAGAAGAGGAAATTTGCTTTAAAAATCCCAAAGGGTACTAAGCAGCAGGAGACTGAGGCCGGGCTCCCAGCCCCCCTCTTGCTAGATTATTAATCCAAAGATTAAAACAGGTATGTGCTCTCCAGCTTCCTGCCCAACACGAGGCCTCCAACGATACTGGCAGAGCATGCGTTGTAAATCAGCCACTGCACTGTGCCCGGCTACGTGACCCATTGGAAATGCAGGAGACAGGCTCAAGTTTGGGAAGCTCAGCTCATCTCTTGCCCTGGAGGCAAGCAGGCTTTGTCACTGAGAGCAGAGAGAGATGTAAACACAGACCACTCACATCTACCCAGATAAACCTCCGCAGCAAGGTGTCACACAGAGGAGGTCCATCATGTCCTGTATCCTGGCACCTGAGGCTCCAAGAGGAAGGGGAAAGAAAAGCCCCATGATGTCCCAGGCCAAGTGTGCATTTCTGCACAGGAGGGACACAATTCCTTCCTGATCCCTGCAAAGTGATCATTGAATGCCCTGAAGCATGGCATTCAATCATCCCTATCTTAAATCTCAACCTCTGTTGCTCACCCCCAAGGCATGGTACACTGCAGACTGGAGAGAAAGCTGTTTACCTTGCTACCCCCTTCAGCAGCACTCAGGATAGTAGGAACGCCATATCACTCCCCAGCAGAGGAAAGGGGATTCATTCCACAGGGCTATCGGTCTTTCTGCACCATTTGGTCTTTGGCATCTTCCTAGTGGGTATTTGTAGCTCTGTGGACCGCAGGATCCTGGGAGCTAGTATACGGCCAGTCCATTTCACTTACAATGTTACTCAAGTCAAGTACCATTGGAATCACTGGACGGTACCCAGGGGAGCTGAGATGCATGCTCAGATGGATGCACAGTGCAGCAAAGCAGGCAGGATGGGGGTGAGAAGAGAACTGCGGGTGGGGGATGGGGTCAAGAGGAGGCCCAGTTTGCTAAGGGTTGTTTGGGGGCATGATCCCTGCTAAATGGCTCAGAAAGGGGCTGGCTGCTCCTTTTGTTAAATGAGGGGTTCACCACCCCTCCTTGTGAAGCAGCTGGAGCACAGCAGGCACTGCCTGGGGAACAGGCCCTCCCAGGGGGCTGGCTCCAGTTAGAAACCCCGATAACAAGAACTGTGGTTAATGAAACAAGGGGAGGGTAGAGGATGAGACGAGGCAGCCCCCTCCGGGGAAGGGACAGAAGGGGGGCGTGTGGCACCATCTGTGCCCTCAGCAGAAGCTCTCTCCAGGAGCCCAGCATAGGGCTGATGTGCGAATGCTGGTCCTGCCACACCGCGCTCCCTCCCTCCCTCCCCTGGCACGGGGCAGGGGCTCTGGGCTCTCATCAGCTACTGCCTGAGCCAAGCAGGTTGAGGGCTCTGGAGCGGTCCAGAGCCAGGCTGGGGGCAGGCACTGCCCTGCAGGGGGAATGGGAGCCCAGTTCAGAGCAGAGCAGCAGCTGGGCAGCCAGGCTGAGCGCAGGGGTTTAGCTCATGGGCACCTCTTTGGCAGAGCTCAGTGTGAAATGAAAGAGGTGCCGGGGCACAAGCGATGTTTTTACATTCACAACTGAGTCTCAGAGGGGGACCCTGTTAGTCTGTGTCCACAAAAACAACCAGGAGTCCGCTGGCACTTTAAAGACCAAATAAAGCGGTTAGTCTTTAAAGTGCCACCGGACTCCTCCTTGTTTTTAGCCCTGCCGGGGCCAGAAGGGTCGGAGCTCAGCCCTGCCAGGCAAGCACCGCTCCCCCAGCACCAGCCACCAGGGCCAGGCGCCTCCCCCGGGGGCAGGGCCCATCCCGTCTGCAGCCCCGGGGCGCCCACCTGCAGCTCCTCGAAGGCGTCGTCCACGTTGGTGACCTGGTGCTGCTCGTGCACGGCGGGCTCGTCGCAGAAGAAGCAGACCACGGCGCGGTCCGTCAGGCAGAAGAGCTTGACCTTCTCGTGGTCCTTGCAGGGCGCGGAGCTGCGCCGCGCGCTCAGGATGGCGTCCAGCGGGAAGGCCGCGTAGCGCTCCACGATGTTGGCGAGCTTGAGGCTCGGCGCCAGCGTGGGCTCGGCGAAGGTGCGGCGGCACTCGGGGCAGTCGCGGGCGCCCTGGTGCTCCTGCCGGACCCAGTGCTCCGTGATGCATTTCCGGCAGAAGTAGTGCTCGCAGCCGAGGCTCACCGGGTCCTGGTAGATGCTCAGGCAGATGGAGCAGAGCAGCTCGTCTTTCAGGCTGCAGGCCATGGCGCCCGGGGGCTGCCCCGCCGGTCCGGGCCCCTCTCCAAGCGGGGCTGCCCCGCAGGGCCCTAGAGCCGGGAAGCCCCAGGGGGCGGCTCTGCCCCCGACACTGGCTCCTCGCGCCTCCCCCGGCGGGGTTCAGCCGCCCGGCCGCGGCACCTCGCTGCTGCGCCCCCCGGGCAGGCTGGCCCCGGCTCAGGGAGCGGATCCGCCCCGCAGCGCGCACACACCCAGCCTTTGTGTCCCTGCTCCGCGGAGCCGGCCGGCCACCGGCACTTCGTGTCCACACCCCCCTTGGCGAGCTGCCCCCCGGGGGCCGATCCGAGCTGGGGACGCTGCCTGGGGGGCTCGGGCCCGCTGTGTCCCTGGGCGCAGCAGCCTCCGGACTCTCCCTCGGCTCCAGCTCGGGAAGCGGCGCCGGCAGCAGCTAGCGCGGAACAAGCCAAGCCCGGCTCGCCGGCAGGGGCAGGAGCGGGGGGTCTCCCCGCCCCGCGCCGCCCAGCTGCCAGGACAAAGGGAGACCGCGGGGCTCCGCACCGTCCCCCCCGCACCTCAGTGGCGGCGGCCGGGGAATTTCCTCCCGGTTCTGCGCACCGGCTGGGCGGGGAGGGGGCTAAAGGCGCAGGGATCCCGGGAGCCGGGGGCGGGCTGGGGGCGTCCTCCCGCTGACATGGTGCCGCGGGCTGGGAGCGGGCTGCAGCCGAGCCAATGCGGCGGGCCTGTCCGAGGAGCGTCCGCTCCTGCCAGCGCTACGCGGAGCCCGCAAGAGGCAGTGGCCGCAGAACAATACGGGAAGCAGCCCGCACCCCCCGCCGGCCCCCTGCAGGTGTGTGGCGCCTGCTGCCGCCTCGGCGCGGGGGAGCCTGCAGTGCCCAGCGCCCCGGGAGCGCGGAGCTGCCCCCGTTCCGGGGGGGACCCGGCCGCAGCGCACAGCTGACTGCTGGGGGGGGCTGTGCCAGCGAGGGTCAGTGTCCCCTACCTGTGCCCTGCGGTCCCCAATCTCAGCACAACCCACTCGCGTCCGGACTCACTCGAGAGCTGGCGGGGAAATTCCAAGAGGAAAATGTTTGGTTGGAATTTGCTGATTTGGCGAAGTCGTGGGACTGGTTCCATTTCGCCCAAACTCGCAGAAATCAGGTCGGTTCCCCGCCCGGCTCCTGGCAGCCCGCCGGGCAGGTGGCTGGGTGCTAGCCAGGCGCAGTGCCCTGGCCCCGCAGCTGGGGCTCTGACCCCCCGGAGAAGTTAGAACTTCGGGGCTTGGTTCCAAATTCTGACATATGGAAACCCCCATTTCAGGGGCTTCCCTGGCCTGAGACCCTGCCACTGTCTGTGGCTTAGTGGGCGCATCCGCCCTGCTGCCAACCCTAAAAGTTCAAAAATCATCATCAGATCTTCACAATCATCAGATGGTTTTCATAAGATGATTCTGGGTTTTTTTCCACACTCCCCAACCCCCCCCCCCCCCCCACCCCCCCCCCCCCCCCATACACACAGTGCTGGGGCAGTTACAGCTCTGCCCGCCCCCCCCCCCCCCCAGTGCTGGGGCAGTTACAGCTCTGCCAAACCCCCCCCCACACACCCACCCACAGTGCTGGGGCAGTTACAGCTCTGCCAGCCCCCCCCCCCCCACACACACACACAGGGCTGGGGCAGTTACAGCTCTGCCAGCCCCCCCCCCCCCCCCCCCCCGCCGGGGGCCTGGAGGCCCTCCCCCCCCCCCCCCCCCCCCCCCCCCTTCCATACACAGTGCTGGGGCAGTTAGGGCTCGGCCCCCCCCCCCCCCCCCCATACACACAGTGCTGGGGCAGTTACAGCTCTGCCAGCCCCCCCCCCAGTGCTGGGGCAGTTACAGCTCTGCCAGCCCCCCCCCCAGTGCTGGGGCAGTTACAGCTCTGCCAGCCCCCCCCCCCCCCCCCCCCCCTCCCGGGCCGATAAACCCCCCCCCCCCCCCCCCCCCCCCCCACACACACACGGTCCGGGGGGAGTTCCACCTCCCCCCCCCCCCCCCCCCCCGGGCTGGGGCGGTTACCCCCCCGCCCGCCCCCCCCCCCAGTGCTGGGGCAGTTACAGCTCTGCCAGCCCCCCCCCCCCCACACACACACACAGGGCTGGGGCAGTTACAGCTCTGCCAGCCCCCCCCCCCCCACACACACACACAGGGCTGGGGCAGTTACAGCTCTGCCAGCCCCCCCCCCCCCACACACACACACAGGGCTGGGGCAGTTACAGCTCTGCCAGCCCCCCCCCACACTCACACATACAGTGCTGGGGCAGTTACAGCTCTGCCAGCCCCCCCCCCAGTGCTGGGGCAGTTACAGCTCTGCCAGCCCCCCCCCCCCCACACACACACACAGGGCTGGGGCAGTTACAGCTCTGCCAGCCCCCCCCCCCCCCCCCCCCCGCCGGGGGCCTGGAGGCCCTCCCCCCCCCCCCCCCCCCCCCCCCCACCACACCGGCCCCCCCGCCCTCCCCCCCCCCCCCCCCCCCCCCCCCACACACAGTGCTGGGGCAGTTACAGCTCTGCCAGCCCCCCTCCCCCCCCCCAGTGCTGGGGCAGTTAAAGCTCTGCCAGCCCCCCCCCAGTGCTGGTGCAGTTACAGCTCTGCCAGCCCCCCTTTCCCCCATCGGAAGTGAGGGCAGTCGGGTCCCAGTTACACCACACTCCCAGTCCCACTCCCAGCTCTGCCCCACCTGCAGCTGTGGGGCCCTTGAGCCCTCCTCCAGGTCTAGGGCAGTAGCCACAGTGGGTTCCTCCTCTCCCCCTTCCCACAGCTGGGTGGGGGCAGCTCCAGGGCTCTTCACGCGCCTCTCCAGGGAAGGCAGGGCTGCTCCTCTCCCTCCTCCCACACCCCAAACTCCTCGGGCTCCTGAGGGGACTGGGGAGAGTGCAGCAGCTCGCATGGGTTGCTTTTCCCGGGAGGATGGGGAACAGAGGGTTTCCCCTGGGCGGGGCTGGAAATCCTTTAGGGCTGAAGCTTCTGCTGTAATTGATTTGCTCCAGCAAAGGTCAAAGTCCCTGCAACTAGAGAGTAGGCATTTGTACCTGCTGTCCCTGCCATATCACTGGGCCTGAGGTCCCAATAAACAGGGAAAGCAGCAAACTGCCTTGGCTCAAACACAGGTGGGATCCTGAAAGCCCTAAGGGACAGATCCGTAAAGGTATTTAGGCTCCTAACTCCCATTACAATCAACAGCGTATGTCCCACTGACAACAGGGCTTGTGCTCCTAAATCAATCAATTGCTTTGGAAAAGACCACTCTCCTCTCTGGTAGTTCTAGTCACCTTATATCTTGCTTGTAACAGCAAATACATTTTCAGACCAAGGAGTGATTTTTAAATTGTCCTTCTAAGCTTAAGATAACTATCGTCCCAATTTCATCAGCGGGGCTACTCAGCTACTGAGATGACTTGCCCAATAGCAGTGGTGGAATCATAGCATATCAGGGTTGGAAGGGACCTCAGGGGGTATCTAGTCCAACCCCCTGCTCAAAGCAGGACCTAATCCCAACTAAATCATCCCAGCCAGGGCTTTGTCAAGCCTGACCTTAAAAACCTCTAAGGAAGGAGATTCCACCACCTCCCTAGGTAACCCATTCCAGTGCTTCACCACCCTCCTAGTGAAAAAGTTTTTCCTAATATCCAATCTAAACCTCCCCCACTGCAACTTGAGACCATTACTCCTTGTTCTGTCATCTGGTACCACTGAGAACAGTCTAGATCCATCCTCTTTGGAACCCCCTTTCAGGTAGTTGAAAGCAGCTATCAAATCCCCCCTCATTCTTCTCTTCTGCAGACTAAACAATCCCAGTTCCCTCAGCCTCTCCTCATAACTCATGTGCTCCAGCCCCCTAATCATTTTTGTTGCCCTCCGCTGGACTCTTTCCAATTTTTCCACATCCTTCTTGTACTGTGGGGCCCAAAACTGGACACAGTACTCCAGGTGAGGCCTCACCAATGTCGAATAGAGGGGAACGATCACGTCCCTCGATCTGCTGGCAATGCCCCTACTTATACAGCCCAAAATGCCGTTAGCCTTCTTGGCAACAAGGGCACACTGTCGACTCATATCCAACTTCTCGTCCACCGTAACCCCTAGGTCCTTTTCTGCAGAACTGCTGCCTAGCCACTCGGTCCCTAGTCTGTAACAGTGCGTGGGATTCTTCCGTCCTAAGTGCAGGACTCTGGACTTGTCCTTGTTGAACCAGGTCATGAACCTAGATCACAATCCTTCCCACAACTAGGAGCAGAACCCAGGAGTCCTGACTTCTAGTTCCCCGCTTTAATGACTAGAGACCACACAACATGTGTGTCTGGTGATACTACAGAGCACGAGACCACAGCCTGAAGCTGGATTTAGAGCCTTAACGGAGGGACATTTCAGTGGGTAAGAGGGGACAGTATTTAATGTTATACTTGATTATAAAGTACAGTCTTCTCCTTTGTTTTATCCCTATCCCTTGAAACCATTTCCCACATTGTATCTTTGCTTCTCTGTACCATATGCTTTATTTCAAGCCCCTCACATCTATCTATCTGTCCCTATACAGCCCCTCTATCCATCTATCTATCCCTATACAGTCCACTATCTATCTAATCTGACTCAGGTATTTCAACCTCACCTCTTTGTCCTGACCTATCTATTATTTTTTACAGTATGTGTATAGTGCCATTGTTGTGAATCTAATTATCTGTCTATTTATCTTCCTCCCTCACATCTGTCTGGACCCTCTTCCAGCCCCCCTCACCTATCCCCTCGCTTGGCAGTTTGAAATCTCACAACGATTTGCATCCTCAAAGGTCCCTAAAGAGACTGTTGTTCCTTACTTTACAGATGCCACATTCTTATTACGACAACAAACGCTGAGCAATTATAAGGCTGGAAATCCAAATCCAAACAGCGTATTACTGATATCCAGGCCTAGTGACAGTGTAATCAGACCAGAATCAGCTAACAGGCACTGGATGCGTCTCGGACTCCAGATGAGGATGCTCAGCATGTAGCCTGCGTGCGGACGATGGGAAATGAAGTCTGCAGCACATCCTAAGACATTGTTTCCCCACTGACGGCACCAGGGACACAAAGTTTGAAAGGGAGCTGTGACTTCTGAGCCAGAGACACAAGAGAAGAGCTGCTGAGAGTGCAGCTGTGTGAATGAGAGAGGCTGGTCCTCTGGGAGGAAAGTCACCGAGTTCACAGCTGGGAAGGCTGTGCCCTTTCTGAATGCTGGCAGGATCCGCAGCATCCCCGGTCTCCTTCAGCAGCTCCCTAGAGAGATGTAGCCCAGCTGGCCTCCCCTTCCGGGGAAACATCAATCACAGGCCTTTCAAGCTCCAGTGAGGATAACAACATTGATGGAAACCATGACAGTGAGTGGAGCTGAATGATGATAGCTTGTGAGAGGAAATCAAAAGCTGTCCGGTTCAGAATCCCTGATTGGACCTGATTGTTGTGTCCACAACACCCACAGGAGCTTGGGGAAGCGAGGAGTCAAGTGAGAATCCAAAGGCTGGTTCTCGCTTTCTGCTCTATGGGAATGACTGGTGCAGGGACTAGCCCAGAGCAGGTTTAGGACTCAGAGCTGGATGGAGAATAAGGATGGTTTCTTTACAGCACATTTTCCGTCCACCTTTAAATCAGATCAGGTCATGACAGGCCTGCTTCATCTCAGCCTTCCACGACACTGCTGTCATGAGAGGACAGTCCGTCACACTGCTGCCGGGGCTGCCAAGTGATTTCTGGCTCCAAAGACTTGTAGACAACCCCCCACCTCTCAGGCTGAGAGACTAAATTCCTTCACATCTGCAAAATGAGGTGTTCAGATGGAAGGGGCTGTTGGTCCATCTCCCTCACTCTCTGCCCACCCATCCCTTTCCCAGTTCTCTGCCGTCTCCCACCCTGGCTTGCCCTAGCAATATCCACTGGGTAGGCACCTTCTCCTGGCAGCGATGCCCGTGTGCTGATTGGGCACACTCTGTGCTGCCACCACACCTGGAGCACTTCCTATGAGCAGCTCTGCAGCAATCCACATGTGCCTGATGTACCCCGTGTTCACACAGTGCAGCTCTTTGATGAGTCTGCTGCTGCCTGCAGGGGACCTTGGCCTTGAGCTCAGGCACTAGAGACTCTGGGTCTGAGATCCCCAGGTCATGCGTTCAGTCCCTGTAGGTGATGAGTTAACCAGCAATTTTATTACCCAGGCTAGATGAGCAGCCCTGAGTTGAGGGGAATGCTGCAGGGGCAAAGCCATTTCAGAGCTGATCCCGGGGAGGCGAAGGAAACAAGCTCATTGCTCCAGGCCCACGATATGCTTCTCTCTCACATACACCCATTTCTTGATTGCTCCTCCAAGACCAACTGATCCCTACAATTACCCTGCTGCTGCTCAGAGTCCAGTGATGGTATCAGGTCAACAGCACGAAAATACTGCTCTGGTGTCAATAGTTCTTGAGACTGCACACTGGGAGGCGCGGCAAATCCCCCAAGGCTGACCAGTGCTCACAGGCAGTCAGAGCTGATTGTGATTATCAATATTTGTTGAGCACTAGCATCATGCTCAGCCTGGCATCAAACATCCAGGAGGGCACAGTCCCTGCCCCAAGCTACATAAGCAACTGGATAGGTTGGCTGCCTCCTTTCTTCATCCCCCAGGTGCATATACACCTTCCTCATCTTTGCCTTCTCTAACCCTTCCCACCATCCGCTGCGTAGGGTCAATAGGGTCTGGGCCCCATGATCAGCGGGAGCCTGGTTGCAGCCTTGGGGCAGACAGCAACTGGCAATGCAGGGCACAGAAGGTTGCCGCTGGTTGTACAGACTCCTTGGCTGGGCTGGACCACTTGGGAGGGAGATGAAGAGATCTGTGCAAGTAATAGATGGTTCGGTTCACTGGCCATTCCAAAACAACAACAAAATCGTTTTCTGACAAAATTGTTTTTGAAATTTTTGGTGAATTGAAAAATTGGGGAAAAAATTAATTTCGAGTCAGACAAAATGTTTTGTTTCCTTTCAGTGTTGAGCTTTTTTCATTTTTTACATTAAAAAAGTTAAATTCCAGGGTAATTTCTAAACAAAAAGCCATTTTGAATTGAAAAGTCAAAGTATTTCATCGAAAACATGTCAGAACCAAGTGTTTTGACTTTTTCAGAATATTTTTTTTATTTTTTTCCCCCCGACCAAAACAATTTGCCAAACCTGATCTGAAATCACAAAATATTTCTGTTTACCTGAATCTGCAGTTTTGTCTGAAAAAAGTTTTAGTCAACAATTTCCCCCCGGCTCTAAAGAGGAAGGACTGAGATGTGGGAGGAAGACAAGAGTCCTCCAGCTGGAGGGAGAGCCCACAGAGTGAAAGTCTGGGAAGGCATAAGTCTGACTTTTCTGGAGCCTCAAAACTAGGGTATTGAGCCTCATGGAGCATGAACCCACCTCTGCTCTGCCCTTCCTTTACCTAGTCACAGGGGAGGGGGCTCTTTATATGCCTGTGTGGACACTCTCAGAATTAATGTGGCCTTAATTCAGGTTAGTTAAATTCACAAACTGAATTAAGGCCACTTTAATTATGAATGAGAATGTCCATACAGGGGTTTAATGCAGTTCAGCTAATCCACTTTTAATTCACACCTTTAGTTAATTTGGATTAATTTTCCTGAGCATCCCTGTACAGACAAACCCTTAGAATATACCTAGACTCCATGTCAGTAATTTCTCCGCTACTGGGTAGCCAACCTGCAAGGTCCCTCCCATCAGCTGCTGGATAGAGTAGCAATGATAATAATGATAGAGACCTTTGGAGCCTGGGTAGTCACAGGCCTTATCTTCACTAGGAAAAGGAGTTGAGTTTAGTTTGGGACAGCTAACATGACCTAGCTAACTTTGATCTAAACTCGAGCACTTTTCCTTCCTAGTGTAGATGCAGGGTAGATAAATTTTAGCAGGCAGAGTTGTCACCTAGGTTGAGCTAGCTTGTGTTAGCTAAGCCAAACCTAAACTCAACCACTTTTCCTAGTGCAGACAAAGCCACCCTGCTTATGCCCCAGTCCCCCAGAAGCGGTCACTCCGTGGATTAAGAACATCAGCTTTTTCCCATTTTGAAATCCAAACTATCTGATGTAGCTTTCAACTGTGTCAGATTGAAAAGCACATTATACAGTCACTACTTGTGCAAGAGCCGCCTTCTTGGAACAGCCTGTCTGCAGCTCTTCCTCTTAACCATTCCCCATCCCCTTTCAAATCTGTTTTCTCCTTTGTCTCTTAATCTCTCTCCTTCGGCAACTCTGTAATCTGTATATTGTATATAACCCTGTTATAGAATGGTTCATAAACCCAGCCATTTAGATGCTGGGGCAAGTTCTGCCAAATTGTTAGTATACACATCCAGGGCAAATTCCAGTGCAGTTCATTACATTCAGCATCCTTAAATTCCCCTATATTTCATGAAGATGTGATATTCTCCTTCACTTGTCCTAAACTGTTATGTAACATTGCTCTACGCTGTTAAACAGCTGCAGCATCCCAGAGGTGGCTGCATTCCAGTGGTGGGTGAAATCATCCCTACAGATATAGGCCAACATTTTCAAAAGTGGCTGTTGAGGTTTGGATGCCTCATTATTGGGGTGTCTCAGTGTGATCCCTCCAAAACGGAGGCACCCGTCATTTCAGGGCTGCATCTGAAAATGTTGGGCAAATAGTTTGTAAAATGTTTTCAGATCCTTTGCACAGCGACAGTCAGAAATGGAAACATGATATTGGGATGCCAAAAGAGTGGGATAGAGAACAACACAGCAAACGTTATAATGCCATTCTGTACATCCGCTAGGAATAGTGTGTGCAGACCCCTTCTCAGCAAGGCAGAGCAGGTCCAGAAGGGTTCAGAGATGGGCACTGAAAATGGTTAGAGGCCTAGTGAGACTTCTACACAATGGGAGACTGCAAAGATTGGGACTGTTTAGTTTAGAGAGAAGAGAAATAAGCGGGGATATGACATTGAATGGCCCAGATTCTCTCATTTACCATTTCTCATAATACAAAACCAACACATTGGCAATGAACACAGAAAAAGGAAACATTGTTTTACAAACTACATACTTAACCTGTGGAACTCACTGCCAGAAGATATCTCTGAGAGAGGGAGGATGATCAGGGCAGTAGCCTAGCCACTTGGGAGACCTGGCTTCAATTCTCTGCTCCCCATAGACTTCCTGTGTGACCTTAGACACGTTATTTTAGCTTCTGTGTGTCTCATTTTTCCCATGGGGAGAATAGCCCCCCCATAACTGTTGTGAGGATAAATACATTAAAGATTGGGAAGTTATCAGAGGCCAGGCAAATACCTATAGATAGGTGAGGAGCTCAGCAGGGTTAAAATAGGGAGTGGACATTTAAATGGCTAATGAGAACCCCCGTAGATAGGAAATATACATTCTTAGAAGGGCTAAAATTGCTCTCAGCCGGCCGTGATTCACCCTAACTGGATTAGGCTGAAACCTATGGGCAGGTTATTCCTTAGTGCTCCACTAGGGGGTTTCTTGCACCTTGGTCTGAAAGGTGCTGGTTGCTCTCAGGCAGGATGCTGAATGAGATGGACTCTGTTTTGGATTCTCCTTGGGATTCAGTCAGAGGGTTTCGTAGCTGGGTGTCTGCTGCTGCTGCCCCAGGGCATTCGGGGCAGGGAGAATGGGGTGCGCGCCTCTGGGCTTAGGCCACCCTGCAGAACCCGCAGTGCCATACAGCCTGGACTGCAAACATGGCGCTGGAGCTGCCCCAGCGAGCTGTGCGGCAGCATTGTGAGGCCAGGGAGCAGCACATTCCTGGCAGAGCCATAACAGCACTGCACAGAAACTCCCCCTGAGGCTCTTTGTGGGGCCCTCACAGCCCTGGCCAGCAGCCAACCTCCCCGTGTGTTTAGTTTGGCAATGAGCGAGCCATCGTATCAGAAAGATGGAATTTGCTCATATTGAAGGTGGGGTGTCATATATCTGCGCTACACAGGCTGCTGGCTGGGTGAGCGGCAGCTCCGGGAGCACGTATCACTTCTCACTAGTCATGTGGGTGCTGGAAGAGTGCTAGGGGTGGGGATTAGTTCAAAATCCCTCCCCCTCCACCCCCCTCGGCTGTCTGATCCAAAATTCGCAAGTTTCAGACTGTTCTTCATATTGTGGTTTCTTATCAAAGCAAATATTTTTGTGCTGTTTTCTGCTTTTAAAAAAATCAGTCAGCAGCCCTTTTGTCACTGTGTGCAACCCTACAATAACAAACCCGTGTGTGCAGCCTAGCGCTCATCAGCAACCCTACAATAACAAACCAGTGTGTGCAGCCTAGAGCTCAGGGGTTTGAGCACTGGCCTACTAAACTTAGGGTTGTGAGTTCAATCCTTGAGGGGGCCATTTAGGGAACTGGGGTAAATACCTGTCTGGGGATTGGTCCTGCTTTGAGCAGCGGGTTGGACTAGACACCTCCTGAGGTCCCTTCCAACCCTGATATTCTATGAACCCTACAATAACAAACAAGCCTGTGCAGCTCTATGTTAATTAGGGAGGCCCCTGCAATAACAAGCCAGTGTGCACAGCCCAGTGCCTGCCAGCCACCATACAATTATGAAGCAGTGTTTGCACACAATGCAGAGAAAAACAAATCATCATATTGTGCACAGAGGGCCTTTCATCCAAGGATCGAAAGAGGTTGGGAAGAAAATATCCCCGTGTCAATATCAGCTGCAATTCTTCTTTTAGAAAATGGATTCAGAAAGGCTGCAGATTTCTCCTCTCAGAGTCTCAACCCACCAGCCCAGCTTCCGCCCCGACAACTCGCTCTGAGGGCTTGGCGCTAGGATCTCATTGAAGCCTGGTACAATATATCTCTGCTTCGAGGAAACCCAATCCCATTCGCAACCCTTGGTACATACTCAGGCTGGCTAGGGTGATCAGATAGCAACTGTGAAAAAACGGGACAGGGGGTAGAGGGTAACAGGCGCCTATATAAGAAAAAGTCCCAGAAAACGGGACTGTCCCTTTAAAAACGGGACATCTGGTCACCCTAAGGCTGGTTAGCCTGGCTGGCCTCCTGCGCCAGCAGCGCACTAGCTCAATCAGATATTTCTACCTGATCTGGAAATAGAACTTCTAGCCCCAGCACAGACAGACTTGAAGAGGCTTTGAGATTCTCCCTGGGACACAAGATTTTGGCCTGTGGTGGAGTCAGTTGAACTTTTTCATTCCAAATTCTTTCTCAATGAACAATGGCCTTTTGCTGAAAGGAAATACTTTTGGGGGGATTTTTCAAAATTTTCCAATTTGCCGACAAAAATATGACCACTAAAAATTTTGTTATTTTTCCATTTTGTTTTATTTTTTGTTTTGTGTCTGTGTGCATTGTTTTCTTCCCCTTTCTCTCCCTCTTTCCCCCCAGGGTCGGCTCCAGGCACCAGCGAAGGAAGCAGGTGCCTGGGGCGGCCAATAGAAAGGGGCGGCAGATCGTCCGTTGTTGGGGTGGCACGTCCTGGTCGGCGGTGGCGGCAGTTCGGCGGCAAGTCCTTCACTCCCTGTCTTCCTCTTCGGCGGCAGCTCAATCAGGTTTTACTTTTTTTTTTTTTCTTTTTTCGCTGCTTGGGGCGGCAAAAAAGCTGGAGCCAGCCCTGTTTCCCCCCCTTTTTCAGCTTTGGCATTGAAAAAGGGAAAACAAGGGAAAGGCGGAGACCCCAAACGCCGGCAATTTTTCAGTTTTATTTTTGAGGAAAGATCAGAAAACAAAACATTTTCAAACATTTCCACGTAACCCAGTGTTGTGATTTTGTCACAAGTCTTGCAATACTCGGTGTTTGGCTGGAAAGCCCAGACCCTGCAGTTAAGTGTGTGTATGAGGATCTCAGCTTTTTCTTTTTTTAAAAAAGTAAGTTTCCAGCCCGCCTGGTTGCACAGAAGAGTTTGAAAACGTGACCCCCCGAAGGCAAAGAAAAAGACTCCAACATGTATTATATTTAAAATCTCTTGACTTTTAAGCCAGTTTTCTGATTTGTGGGGGCCTGGCTCATGGGATTTGGATGCCTGGGTTCAGCAATAATATGAAATGGACTTACCATTTTTTAAAACTTTTGGAGCATTATTTTGAACTAAGAATCTCTTCCCCTACAAAAAATAAAAACAAACAAGCAAACTAAGAGCCACTGATATTACAGGCTGAGGTTTACTGGTTCCAACCAGGATTTCTGCCCTGGTTTTCTGCCCCTTACTCATGAGGAAAAAAGCTCAGTCAAAATCCACAAAGCTCCCCTTTGTCTCCATTCGAGTCCCTTCTCCAAACTCACCTCTGCAGCCAGAAAATCACCATTGGCAAATGGCAAACCAGGCGGCAATCTGTGACCACTGCTCCTGATTGACTAAGCGTGGCCCATACAGCTAGCTGGTGCTAGCACATTGGTTAGTCCCCACGCACACCTTGGGGCCAGGACTGTCACTGGCTGCATGTTTGTACAGCTCCAAGCACCAAGGAGCCCTGACCTCAGCTGAAACCTCTAGGCATACTGCAGTGTAACCCAGAGGGCTGGTCTGTGTGGGGGCTGCACCTTCCTACATTGCAAACAGCTTCTCTCCTCTGCTCGGTTCCCGTTAGTCTGTGGCTCTCAGCATTGTACAGCCTGAGAGCTGACTTCCCAGTCACCAGGGAAGTCTAGTGCCTAGCACAGGGAATTGGGAGTCAGGCCTCCATTCCTGACCCCACCACAGGCCTGAGAGAAGTCGCTGTGCCTCAGTGTATGTCTACACTGCAGTGTGAGCCCAGGCTCAGGCTCAATCCAGAATCCCCCTTCTGTCTACACACAGATCTCTCAGACTTGGACTCAGACACACCTGAATCCATCTGGGACCCAGGGTTCAAGCCCTATTATTTTGCAGTGTGATGCAGCCATGCTGGACTTGTCATCCCTGGAGAATGTGCCAACTCTATCCCACAACCCCATGGGCCGGTGTTCTTTGTCATCTCTATCCCACAAGATGCCAGTCAACTCGCTTTGTTCAAATACAGTTTAACCGCTGAGCTGCAAAGAGCGTGAACCTCCGGCATTTCCAATGGCCACTGACCAGCCCTTGTTTTCTGCTCCTTCCTCACAGGACAAATGTAGGACCCACAAGACCCACAACTTCCAGGTGGCAGGAGCACAACCAGATTTCGGTGACTCTCTGGTGTGAGGCCAGCAAAACTAACCATTTGCTTTTAGTAAGTCCAAGGAATGACTGCACCTACCCGCAAACCGCAAAGCAGCTGGTGGCGTTGGAAATTCCCCAGACCGGGATGTCAATGCAGGGAGCAGATAAAGCAGCTCAAGACCAACCATCGCAAAGCAAGGGACAAGAACCCCACTGGGAATGCGCCATCATCATGCATCTTTTACCAGGACTTTGCCTGGGTGCTGGGCACTGCAGAGAATGGGAAATGAAAAATCACAACGGCTTTTTTCTAAGAAGTGCAGACCAGTCCGGGCTCTGGGGCAGGGCAGCTCCTGGGGCGTTCCACGTAAGGCGCCTCTACCATTTCAGGCATTCCACATCTTGGAGGACACAAGGGTTTATTCCAAGCTGCCAGTGGCAAGCCAGCCGAAGTATTCAAATGTATGGTGATGACCAGCACATCTGAGAGTGGAGTGGGCTGGTCAGCTACCGAGGTGACCCTGAAAAAGATTCCCTTCCCCAAAACGTGACTGCCTATCTGGAGTTCCTGCTCTGGGAAAAGCTTACAGCTATCAGCACCTGGGATTAGAGCAAAATTCATGAGGGAAACTACAGGATGCTACATTAGCATCCATATGGGTTGGTGCCTCCCCATGGTGTCCAGTACAGCCCATTATGACTGTATGGAAACCCACAGAACTCTGCTGGCGCTCCCCTTCCTCCCCCCCCCCCCCAAGCACATTTCTGGGCTGCACTCAACCCCGCAGTGTATTCCGGACAAAAGATTTTGCCACCTGTGGACCAGATGGACTCCACTGAACTGAAATGGACTCCAATTGTAAATGGACCCCATTTCAATCCCCCCTTCCCCAGTTCACTGTTAGCAGGCGGCTTGTTACATTGTTGATGTAATTACACCTGCTGAGAGTGTAATTAAATCTTTTGGCAGAGCTTCTGAGATCAGTTCCATAAGCCAAGGCAAAAAGGGGTGCGCAGGGTCCCTAAGAGGAACAGTGGGGACACTAACTCCATTTAAGACAACGTCACTTGGTGGGAATAGTGCACAGCCTGTCCTTGGACGTAGATTCCTGATCAGCAGAAAACCCTGGCATCATGATCTTTCCCAGTGCAGCCAGGTTGCCATTCATAAATCGGCCTCCGTGGTCCCCCAGGGCCTGCGTACCAATGGAGTAGAACCCGCTGTGGTTTACATACTCATGTGCTCCTTGAGGAGCGCAAACTCTGGGCACGAGTCCCATCAATGGCCCCGGCCCAGTTTGGAAACCCCATTCTCTCAAAGCCAGCAGCTACCTCTGGAATATCTAATGCTCGCCACTGTGGGGTAACCCACATCCCCTCAGAAATCTCCACCACTGCTGTACCCGCAGTTCAGTTTCCAATCCCAGAGTGGTTGGCAATGGACCTGGAACAGTCTGAGGTAGCTTCAGAGGCCAATAGCAACCGGTGTCAGGACCAGCATGGCTGCCCTCATGCATGCCTGTGTCGTGAAGATGGAGGGGCGGGGCAAGCGGCTCACAAAGCTCCACATATGTAGCTTTCTTCAGGCAAAAGTTCTGGACCCACTGCTGGTCACCTCAGGTCTGCATGACTCTGTGCTGGTGGCGCTGCTCCAGACAGGCCCGTCTATGAAGGGGACGTCAGCGGCTGTGCTGAGCCATGAGCAGCACCAGCCATTTTGAGTCTGCCGTGTCTGTGTCCTCCTCGGCCTGCTCCATCGTCAGCTCTGTCAGGTGCCTTCGGTGGGTCAGGCTGAGGCCTCTTGGGAGAAAGGTGTCCTGAGCGGGCGGGAGGCTCGGAGCTGGGCAGGATGGAGGGATAGTGGATCAAGTCGGGGAGGGGGCTTCTACCATAGGGGCCTCATGGAAGGAGTCCCAGAGACGAGAGGAGGGTTCTGCTAACAGTGCCCCTTCGGGCATCCTCAGAAAAGGACCTAGGGGTTACAGTGGATGAGAAGCTGGATATGAGTCGACAGTGTGCCCTTGTTGCCAAGAAGGCTAACAGCATATTGAGCTGCATTAGTAGGAGCATTTCCAGCAGATCGAGGGAAGTGATTATTCCCCTCTATTCGATATTGGGGAGGCCTCATCTGGAGTACTGTGTTCAGTTTTGGGCCCCACACTACAAGAAGGATGTGGAAAAACTGGAAAGAGTCCAGCGGAGGGCAACAAAAATGATTAGGGGGCTGGAGCACATGACTTATGAGGAGAGGCTGAGGGAACTGGGATTGTTTAGTCTGCAGAAGAGAAGAATGAGGGGGGATTTGATAGCTGCTTTCAACTACCTGAAAGGGGGTTCCAAAGAGGATGGATCTAGACTGTTCACAGTGGTACCAGATGACAGAACAAGGAGTAATGGTTCAAGTTGCAGTGGGGGAGGTTTAGGTTGGATATTAGGAAAAACTATTTCACTAGGAGGGTGGTGAAGCACTGGAATGGGTTACCTAGGGAGGTGGTGGAATCTCCTTCCTTAGAGGTTTTTAAGGCCCGGCTTGGCAAAGCTCTGGCTGGGATGATTTAGTTGGGGTTGGTCCTGCTTTGAGCAGGGGGTTGGACTAGATACCTCCTGAGGTCCCTTCCAACCCTGATATTCTATGATTCTATGTCCCTGGCTAAGCAGTGATGATCCCTTGCTAACAGTGCAGTGAAGTTGTGCCTGGGGATACAGACAGGGCCAGTGGCTTTGCTGGGGCCAGGGTCTGTAGCACAGGTCTCGTGGCTAAGCGGCGAGTGATGTATTTGTTTCACAGCCACATGCTCTAATGTCCCGACGTCAGCGATGTGGGAGCAGAACCATCTCCTGACCAGCTCAGTGCCATAATGCAGAGGGGCAGCTTTGCTGACAGAGCCCGGCGCATTGTTCAGGACAGGCTCGCCTGTCTCTTCGCGTCCAGCCTCTGCTGCTTGTAATTCACAGTGCTGCCGATCAACACTGACATTACATGTGCTCCCGGGCGCCTGCTGGGAACGCGCTCACTCCCTCTTGGTTAGACTGCAGTTACTCCAATCCCACAGCCAGGCAGCCCCAGGGCCCAGTCGGGCTAAACCGAGCAGGGTCAGATGGCACCCGCTAAGCTGCTAGCACCTCTGACGAGTCCAGGCAAGGCTCTGTAGGCTTGTGCTGAGCTGGTGAAGTGAGACCCAAGCCTGCCCCGTGCTTTCCCTCAGCCAGCTCAGCACTTGTTTGCACCCGAGAGCTGGGGAATGTGCTGTCTCCAGCCCGGCTGTGCAGGAGGAGGGGTACTCGACCTGTGCCAGCCATTACCGCTCTCCCTCTAACTGAACCTGAGTCTGATCTGCCAGATCACCCCGCCCCAGGGGTGCACAGTGGGGGCGCAGGTTCCCCTCCCCTGTGAACATGTCTGGGAATGGGGGAGTTGGGGCATATCCCCCACCACGGTGCTGCCAGCGACAAGATCCAGGATGAAGACCACAATCGACAGCTCCGCTCCTCTGGCCCAGTGGAATCTCAACAAGAGCAAAGCTTGTCGGTGCGGGAGGCAGACCCTTCTCCGGGGGCTGCTCTGACACTGCAGTGAACTCCCCCATCATACACCTCCCCACCTTCCAGTCCAAGCAGGAGCAGCAGAGGCACCCTAAAAGTATGGGGGAGGGGCTGCAGGCCCCTGAACCATGGCCCTGCCCCCACATCATGTGCCCCCAAGGCCCTGCCCTTCTCCCTGAGCCCCCGCCGTCGCACTGCCCCTTCCCCCAAGACCCTGCCCCTGCACCCTCTCTTTCCCCAAGGCTCCAGCCCCACTGTATCTTCCCCTCAAGACCCTGCCCCTCACTCATTCCTCTCTGCCCCCTCCCCCCTGTCGCTCACTCCGCCCCTTCCCCCGTTCCAGAGCCCCAACTCCAAGTGTGAGGCACATTCTTTGGCCTGCCTTCGCTAACAGAAACACACAGCCAAGGTTATATTTTTTTAAAAAATACACACACTGCCAAGCCAAGCCAAGCCATGCCACGCCACGCCACGCCACTGCACGTAAGAAAATAAGAACACACTGGGTCAGAGCAAAGGCTCATCTGTGACGAAGTGAGACTATTTTGTGGTGTTCTTTGAATACTGAGGGGGAGGGTTGCAGGGGAGCTTGGCTGGGACTGCCTGCATTGGGGACGGAAGGATACCTGAGCATGTAACATGAGAACCCAGGAGGGGAGTTGGAGACTAGGTAACACCTTTGACTGGGAATCTGGACAAAGGACAAAGGCTGGGGGAGGAGCCGGGGGGAAGGGAGAAAGGAGACGCCTGGAGGGAGTTTGAGTTGGGGGAAGCTGGCTGGGAATGAAGAAGGGAGCCTGACGGGGCTTGGGCTTCCCAGCAGGGAGCGTGGCCTCCCTGGGGCCCCCAGATGGACCTAACTAAAGGGGATCCTGTTGTCTGTACCGGCAAGACCTGTTTTGGACTGTGTTCCTGTCGTCTCAATAAACCTTCTGTTTTACTGGCTGGCTGAGAGTTATGGTGAATCGCAGGAAGCCAGGGGTACAGGGCCCGGACTCCCCCACACTCCGTGACAACTGGTGGTAGCGGTGGGATCTACTGCACCCTGTGGATGGCGCTTTCTGCAGTAAGTGACTGGGGAGCAGTAAAACGAAGGGGGATTGACGGGGACCAGGCGTGCTGAAGAGTCAGCAAGGGACGGTTTCAGGAGCAACTAACCCCTGGGAGTGTGTGACCAGTGAGAAGGACTTTGGCAGTAACAGGGTCCCCCGGGGGATTGCAGCGAGCGGTCCCAGGGGTGGAGGAGTCTGCAGCTCGACCCTGGCAGAGAGGTGGTGACCTCGAGAAGGGCTGGCACCCTAGGGGTCTCCCTGGAAACTGTGGGGAGCGGGGAGCACCCAGGCCTGTGAGTGGCCAGCAGGAAGATGTATGCCAAGCGGCTTAAGAGCGACCTGGTGGAGCTGTGCAGGCAGAGGGGGCTGTGCAGGGGGAGGCTCACTAAAGAACAGCTCATTGCCCAGCTGGAGGAGGGAGATCGCTTGAATGAACTGATTCCTGTCTCGGAGGGAAGCAGCCTGGCAGATGCAGCGCAGGCACCAGTGTCTGTCCCAGCTGGGAGTGGTCAGCCGGCTGCTGAGGGCTTCCTGAGACCCCTCCTTCCTATGCCTAGGAGAAGGGTGGGGAGGAGCCCAACGAATACCGAGGGCACCGTGACCCCCCCGGCCAGCAGGGGATCCTCCCGGCGAAGCTCAGCCTCCGAGGAGGGGGGGCGGCTGGATTGGGAGAGAGAGCTACAACTGAGAGAGCTGGCGGATCGTGACAAACAGAGACAGCATGAACGGGAGGAGCGAGAGGAACGGGAAAAACAGCGTCAGCATGAAGAGACACAGTGTCAGCATGAGCGGGAGGAGAAGGAGAAACAGCGTCAGCATGAGCTGGAGCTGGCCAGGCTGAGGAGCGGTGGGGCCCCGGCTGCGGTGAGTGAGGGGGGACCCAGGACTGCAGGGAGCTTTGATAAGCACATCCTGGCCCAGCGTAAGGAGGGGGAGGACATGGATAGCTTTCTGACTGCCTTTGAGAATGCCTGCGAGATGCACAGGGTTGACCCTGCAGACAGGCTCCAGTTTCTCACCCCCTTACTCGACCCCCCAGCTATGGAGGTGTACAGCCGACTGAAAGGGGCGGAGACAGGGGACTATGAACTGTTCAAACAGGCCCTGCTCCGCGAGTTTGGGCTGACCCCCGAGATGTACCGGAAAAGGTTCCGGAGTCAGCATAAAAACCCTGAGGTCACCTACCTACAACTGGTCAACCGGATGCAGGGATATGCCTGCAAGTGGACAGCTGGGGCCCAAACTAAAGAGGACCTGCTCGACCTATTCGTACTGGAGCACCTGTATGAGCAGTGCCACTCCGACCTGAGGCTGTGGTTGGTGGACAAAAAGCCAGAGAACCCGCAGCATGCAGGGCAGCTGGCCGACGAGTTTGTGAACAGTCGGGCAGGGGATAACAGGGAGGCGTCCCAAAGGAACAGGCCCGCCGCGATGCAGCGATAGAGTCACCATGGGACCTCCCATAGGGAAAACATGGAGAACCCCCTCAACGGGGGAACATCCGGCGTCAGGACCAACCGACCCGCTCGAGGGGGCCAACGGGACATGAGCTGCTATTACTGTGGACGGGGCGGCCACATACGGGCCCAGTGCCCCAAGCTCAGGGACAGGCTGAGCAGACCGAATCCGCACAGGGTTGACTGGGTAGAGACCCAGCCGAACGAGGGGCAGCGCCCCCAGGCAAGGGGGGCTGGCAGCGTACCACCTGCTAAGGAGGGAGGAGGACCCCAGGCCCGCTCCTCTGGAGGGCTGGATGCTCCAGACTCAGGGTTCTTGGTTTACAGGGTGGGGGCGGGGCTGTCCCTCCGGAGAGAGTGCCTTGTTCCCCTGGAGGTGGATGGGAGGAAGGTCAATGGATACTGGGACACGGGCGCAGAGGTGACGCTGGCCCGGCCCGAGGTGGTGGCCCCAGAGCGGGTGGTGCCCGACACCTACCTGACTCTGACGGGGGTGGGCGGGACCCCATTCAAGGTGCCCGTGGCGAGGGTACACCTCAAATGGGGGGCCAAGGAGGGCCCCAAGGACGTGGGGGTACACCGCCATCTGCCCACTGAGGTGTTGATGGGGGGGGACCTGGAGGACTGGCCAAGCAACCCCCAGGGTGCCCTGGTCGTGACCCGTAGTCAGGGCCAGCGAGGGGCACTGCACCCTGACC
>QXTE01000543.1:66180-78054 GCA_003942145.1 Platysternon megacephalum | reverse complement strand
CCACTGTATCTTCCCCTCAAGACCCTGCCCCTCACTCATTCCTCTCTGCCCCCTCCCCCCTGTCGCTCACTCCGCCCCTTCCCCCATTCCAGAGCCCCAACTCCAAGTGTGAGGCACATTCTTTGGCCTGCCTTCGCTAACAGAAACACACAGCCAAGGTTATATTTTTTTTTAAAATACACACACTGCCAAGCCACGCCACGCCACGCCACGCCACGCCACTGCACGTAAGAAAATAAGAACACACTGGGTCAGAGCAAAGGCCCATCTGTGACGAAGTGAGAATATTTTGTGGTGTTCTTTGAATACTGAGGGGGAGGGTTGCAGGGGAGCTTGGCTGGGACTGCCTGCATTGGGGAAGGAAGGATACCTGAGCATGTAACATGAGAACCCAGGAGGGGAGTTGGAGACTAGGTAACACCTTTGACTGGGAATCTGGAGAAAGGACAAAGGCTGGGGGAGGAGCCGGGGGGAAGGGAGAAAGGAGACGCCTGGAGGGAGTTTGAGTTGGGGGAAGCTGGCTGGGAATGAAGAAGGGAGCCTGACGGGGCTTGGGCTTCCCAGCGGGGAGCGTGGCCTCCCTGGGGCCCCCAGATGGACCTAACTAAAGGGGATCCTGTTGTCTGTACTGGCAAGACCTGTTTTGGACTGTGTTCCTGTCGTCTCAATAAACCTTCTGTTTTACTGGCTGGCTGAGAGTTATGGTGAATCGCAGGAAGCCAGGGGTACAGGGCCCGGACTCCCCCACACTCCATGACACCATCTAGCCCAGTCTCCTGTCTACCGACAGTGGCCGATGCCAGGTGCCCCAGAGGGAGTGAACAGAACAGGCCATTGAGTGATCCATCCCCTGTCGTCCACTCCCAGCTTCTGGCAAACAGAGGCTGGGGCACCCTCCCTGCACGTGCTTCTTCCTTTGAGGTGAGCATGAGAGACCAAACACGTGAGAGCTGTGTAGTCACAGGGCTCAGTGCACCATTGGCGGGTGTCTAGGCTCCTATACCGTGCTCAGCACCTTCGTGCTCAGATAGCCTGGTGATGAACGCAGTATAAGAACCGAGATAGAACAGAATTGAACAGAGGAGCTGCAGCCTCAGCTCCACCCAGGAAAGGCGCCTGGAACCCCACAGACCTGGCCCACTGATACACACACATCTCCTGCCCATGGATCTCCTACCCCAAGTGCCAGGCCGGGGGACGGTTTGTGTGGGACACGGCTGTTGTATCCGAGTTGTATATTGGGATGTCCTCAGTGCAGCCGCGCTCTGAGCAGCACTCTCCATTGATGAGTAACACAGACACTGACACACTGATCCGGCTAGTGCTGTGTCCCATCTCCTGCCCCTCCAGAGCAAACCACTGGGCCAACAAGCATCCAGCATCTTCCCTCTGACAGTGCCCAATACCTGGCGCTCTGCCCGGGGACCCCACGTCCTCAGATTTCTCAGCCCCCACTGGTGTGTGCTGGGAATGGAGTGAGGCAGCAATAAGGATGGATTACCCATAGGCCTCTGCAGCAGGGCCCAAGCCACAAACCTGCGCCATTCCAGAAACTCCCACCACCCATGGCACTGAGCAGGGCAGGGCCATCCTGGGATCCCTTCCATGCCAGGGGAGGGGCAGGAGAATCCACTCCAGAGACAGGGGCAGCAGGCTGAGATGGAAACCCCACAGTGACTACACAATAGGCAACATTGTAGATCCCTGGGCAGGAACGTGGGCACTGCCCTCTAGCCAAATCAGTACCCACATCCAGCAATGGGACAGCTGCACCGGTCCTGGCAACACCTGGCCAGTCACAAACCCCCGCTCCATACTGGGAACAACATCTGAGCCCACCTGCACAGGCACCCAGGCTGCAGCTGACACAAGGACCTGCTGGTGCGTGTACCAGCTCCCACTGCTCGCTGAGCTCAGGCAGGGCTGACCCTTCCCGCAGGCACTGGCCTCGGTGCCCACCCTTTACCAGCTGCATAGCAATAGCACCCACTGTCTTCCACAGAGCCCCAGCCTGCTCTGCCTATCGGAGCTGCTGCTTTAGCTCTCCTGACTCGAGAGCCTGCATGGTCGGAGCCCACAGTGCTGAGTTCAAATCCTGCCCCTCTCGTGGGAATCTCTGGCTGACACGTGGAGTATTTCTGGGGGGTGGGTAGCGTGTGATGCCTGCGCACCATGCTGTGACCCCACTCCTAAAGGATAATCAGTCTCCTGGATGGTCTCTAATGTGTATGTCCCACTGCCCTCTACTGGAACGTGCCAGAATTGCTTCTCTCTAATCACTCCTCAGGGCTGGTCACTGGGGCTGAGAGTTATTGGGGTTGGGAGTTCGAATGCCGCGACCTGTGCTGTGCAGATGTGCCCGGCGGCGCTCTGCCATGGATCATCACAGCTGCTCCAGGACTCGGCTGGGTCGCTGTGAGCAGGGGGCAGCTATCCAGAGAGCGAAGGGCTTGACAGATGATTTGTGGCAGACCGGAGGTGACAGGGAACATATGTTTTCGGTGTTTAATTTGTTGAAGGCAAATTGCTATTCACAGCTCCGGCTCCCCAGCGGGGCTGGTGCCCGCGGTGGCGAGTGCTGATTGGAGAGGCGCCTGCCTGCAGAATTGACCAGGTGGAGATTGCAAGGAGTCAGTGCTGCTGCTAGCCTAGGACTCCCATAGGGGAAACCCCTTCATCGGCGATCCGGGCCTGAAGCATCCCTTGACCAGCTGTGGGGGCGAGCATCCCCAGCTCCCCACACACTGGGTGAGACAAGTGACAAAGCTGCTGGGTCAGGCTGGCTCCCCCAGGGCAGCGTGTGTGCCACAATGCTGGGTGTGAGCCGTGGTACCTGCCTGGCCAGGGAGGGGGAATGAGACACAGAAAGGCCGGGGAGAATGGAGGTGGGGAAGGGAGAAGCAGAGGCTGGGCAGGGAGGGGGAAGCCACAAGCGAGGATGGGGAGGATGGGGTCCGGGAGAGCAGATGATGCTGGGCTCGGGCTGCTGCCTGGGTTCGTCTCCCTCCCCTGCATACCCCAGCGAGTGATGCTGGGTGGTGCTGAGTCCCTCCCACCCTACTAGAGGCACCAGTGGTGCTCAGCACCATGCAGGATCAAACCCATGCGGGCATGTTATTGTCCTAGTGGTGCCAGCCCCACCAAACCGGGTTCGTACAGGTAGCCCCACTGGTCCCAGCAGGGCTGTTCATGGCAGCAAAAGCTACTGTTGCCAGCAGGCTTTGCAGGGTCAGGCCCATTCAGAAGCCATTTAGTCTCTTTACAGTGGTGCTGATTTATGTCGTCCTGCCCCCTGCTGGCCATAGGAAAATGGGCACCCCTGATCAGACAGGCCAGGCATGTCTGAGGAGCAGGCGGGGGCTGCCTGGGCTGTGCATTGCAGGAGCAGTCCTGAACCCCCTGCTCTAATGACAGCAGTAATCCAGGGTGGCCTACCAGAAGGGGCCTCCCCGGGGTGGTGGGGCTGGTGGGGAGCCCTCTGCTCCCCCAGCCTCCGGACGTGCAGCTCCGTGCTCCATCCCCGGAAGGGGAGGGGAAGGTCTCTGATGATGACCTGTTCATATTTCAGTTCAGCTGCCAGCCCTCCTCACGCCTACATGTGGCAGTGCAGAAAATCAAAGCCTACGAGCCTCAGAGTCCCACCTGTGCCATGATTAATTACACTCATTAGCAGCTGGCCGCGGAGCAGGAGCCAGAGAGCAGGCATGCTGTGCCTCATTGCCGTGGGCATCTGGAGGCCTGAGAGAGAAGAGAGGCTTGTTTCTGGGATCCACTGTCCAGAGATGCTCCCCACCCCCGATGGGTCTGTGCAAAACTAGAGGGGTGACCCACTGAAGGCTCTTTATGGAGGCACATCCCTTGTTGCCACCCTTTCACCCCCATCTCACCCCCTTGCTTCTCACTCCCCCTCTGCCACTGAAGAGTTAACTCTGATGAGCCACATTCCTCAGCCCATCTCCAGAGCTGGCCAAGGCTGCCTGCTGGCAGGATAATTGCACCTGCCTATTCTAATTGGCCTGAGGCAGAGCTGTCCCGGTAATTCAGCCAGGAGACCAAGGAGGCTGTGATCAAATCCCAGCGTTAGCAGCGTGGCCCTGCCAAGGCTGCCTGGCCCATTATTTCCTGCAATCCAGCTCAGCTCGTTGTAACCAGGGCCTGTCTGGGCAGGCGAAGGGCCAATGGGCGTGGAATGGCTCGCAGTGCAGTGCCCGCCCGCACGCCTGGGCACTCACCATCAGAGAGAACCTTTGCAGAATGAGCTTAGCCCAGCCGGGTCCCCGTGCTGGGAGTGACTGACCCGGACATGTGCTCTGTCTCTGCGGCTGTAGCAGAGAGGGAGAGACCAGGCCTCCCTTGACCCTTGACTGGACGCAGCCCCAGAAAATGCCTGTCCTGCTTCCAAGCACATGGACAAGATGTCACCTAACAGGCCTTGCTCCTGAGCCCATCCAGAGATGGCTTGAATCCCCTTATCCCCAGACATTAATGGTCATCTGGGCCCAGGCAAGAGTCCCAGAAGCCAGATGCCCCCAGGGGAAGGAGAGGTCAGAACAGAAGTTCCCAGGGCCTGGGGAGTGGAGGAGCTGCCATGGATGCTCCAGTCAGACACAGCGAGTGCCGCCCGTGAAGGTCACATCCTCAGCCAGTGTACACTGGCCTCGCTCCATTGGCGCCACCTGCTGGGGATCTGGCTCAAACCTTCACAGTCCTTCGGGGGAGTAGCTCTGTTACTCCCATTTCACAGATAGGGAAACTGAGGCACAGCGAGGCGACTTGCCTGATATCACACAGTGAGTCAGAGGCAGGGCTGGGAATGGGCTCCATGTCTCCTGAGCCCAGGCCTGGATGACAGCCACAAGCCCACCTGTCCCCACAGCATCACCCAGTGGAACACCCCGCATACCCCACTCTGTTGCCAAGGGGCTGGCCTGGCCTCTCCATTCCTAAACACCCCGTAATGCTCCCATGGGCCATGGGGAGCGGGTTTCTCTCCAGCACAAAGCATCAGAGCAGCCCATCGCTGTGGGAGAGAGTGGCCCCGAGACCATGCTGCAGAGCTGACAAGGGTGTGAGCAGCGAGGTGCTGTCAGCCAGGCACCGTGCCGCAGCTCCGTGCCCCGTCCATGCTGCTTGTGGTGACGCAGGGCAGTGGGGTTCGCTGAGCCGAATGGCCTGTGCACTGTGGCTGGGAAGCGAGTGCCCCGGGGCTCAGGAATCAGAGATGGGCCCAAGCACGAGCTTTGCTGCTGGAGGCTGGAGAGGCTGGTCCCAGATCTGAGCCCCAGGGGGTTGGTCCAGTCCCCTTCTCTGCTGGAGTCACCCAGGAGACGGCCTCACACAGAAGCACTTGCTCTTGCTGGGGTGCAGGGGGCAGCAGCCAAGGAAGGGCGGCGCTGCCTGTCCTGGGGGGTAGGCAGGGGTGAAAGTAACTTAAAGGACTTACCGGTACGCCGGAGTCCTGAGCGGGGGCGTGGCCTCACCCGGAAGAGGCGGGGCCTTTCATGATTTAAAGGCCCTGGGGCTCCGGCTGTGGCTGGGAGCCCCAAGGCCTTTAAATCACCCCGGAGCTCCCAGCTGCAGAGGCGGCTGGGAGCCCCGGGGCTCAGGGGCGAATTAAAGGGCCCGGGGCTCCGGCCGCCGCGGAGCTCCGGGCCCTTTAAATCCCTGCCCGAGCCCAGCTGCCCGAGCTCCGGCGGGGATTTAAAAGGCCCGGGGCTCCCCGCAGCGGCTGGAGCCCTGGGCCCTTTAAATCACCGCCATGGAAGCCGGTCCAGTCCGGCACGGCGTACTGGCTCTTGCCGGTACGTACCGGACCGGACCGGCTTACTTTCACCTCTGGGGGTAGGGAATCGTTTCCTCACTGTTTGCACCCACCCAGCCCCCTGCCTGTTTAGCTAGCGTGACTCCCCTCCCTTTAGTGATCCAGGAGGGGCCCCTAGAGCCTGGCCCTGGTGCTGCTTGGCGCCCCAGCTGTGAGGGCTGCGCGCCCTGACTGCCGCTCTGCTCGGTATGGCTCGAGGCCAGTCCACGGCAGCAGATGTAAGTGGACGTGACAGCCCCGGGGGCTGAGGGCCTCTGCTTATCCCCGGAGCAGGCACAGCACAGGCAGGGCCAGGGCATGCATCACACCCTGCCCCGCGCTGTCACCCCCCCAGCCCTGCCCCGCTCGCTGCTCCCCTGCTGCAGTCAGGGTGAGGAGCAGGGCTGGAGGGGAGGCTGGGAAGCACCTGCCAGGAAGCTGGTCCTATTGGGTGCTGGGAAGTGGGTGGGCTTACGCCCGCCCACAGCTAAAGGCCCCTCCCCCAGCCTGGGGAGGAGCTACTGAGCCCAGAACTCAACCAAAGTCGGGGGACAACGAAGAAAAAAAACCCAGGACCAGGTGTGGGGATCAAAGGGCCAAAACTAGGGAACCGGACGGGGACACCGAGCAGAGAACCCCGGACAGCGCCCACTGCTCCTCAAAAGCATCCAAGGAGCCAGCGGATGCTGCCCAGAGGAACTCTGCCCAGATGCGTGAACGGATGAAAGAACGAAAACAGGCCCCACAGTCGCAGGCCCCCCCTCAGCCAACCTCCTCTCCCCGGTGTTATAAAAGGCCACTTTGGCCATGGCTAGGAGGAGGTTGACGAGATGGTCCCGCGACTTCGTGGGGCCATGGATGGGGTGTGCATGTATGAAAAGGTGTGGGGGGAAAGTGAAGCCAGAACCTCAACAAGAGGTTCTGGAGGAGCCGGAAGAGGGGCTGCAACTGGTGCACTGCACATAGACATGCGCCAGGGTCTCCCACACACTGCAAAAAGGGCAGGCGTCAGGAAGAGGGGTGAGCCGCGCCAGGTACACGCCCATGCTCACGGCTCCATGAAGGAACCGCCAACTAATGTCCCCAGCGGGCTGTGGAACCAGGGTGGAATACAGGCTGGCCCACCGGGGTCCCCCACCCTCTGCAGCTGGTAGAAGGTCCCGCCACTTGGTGCCGGGGCGGGACACGAGGGTGGGGAAATGACGAATGTGGAGCACAAGCATGTAGAGATGGTCCCGTAGCGTGGTTCGGAAGTGAACCAGCTGCAAATCGTGCAGCTGGCTCGGGGTACAGAGGGGTGGGATCCGAGTGGACTCACGGAGCAGGGGCCTGATGAAGAGATCCGGAGGGCCTGTGGTGAGGGGCGGGCTGGGAATACCCTCTTGCAGGACCCACTCAAGGAAAGACCGAGAAGTGGGCAGTAAGGCTGCCTCCACCTCCCAAAGTACGTGGTGGGGGGTACCAAGGGCGGAGAGCCCCATGCGCCAGCCAAGCGCATAGGGATCCACCCAGTCCCCCCGGTCATAGTCCAGGAGGTCCTTGATCCTGGTAACTTCTGCCAGGACCAACCTCTGGCGCACCGAGGGCGCCTCCGCCACCAGCACACGAAGATGGGGATTGTGTAGCAGGGGCTATGCGAGGAGATCTGCCCCCTGGGTGGCCACCGTGGACCTGGTCGCCGAGACCAGCTTCCAGATCCGGAGGAGGTCCTGGTAGAAGACCAGCAGCTCAGAGAGGTCTCACAGAAAACCTCTCGGATGGAGATAAAAGAGCTGCCGGTCGTATCGGAGCCCTCGGAGGTGGCGGAGAAAGGCCTGCGCCAATGTACTCCATGCTGAGCTACCTGCACCATAAAGGAGTCTCTGCAGGGCCTGGAGGCAAAAGACATGGATCTGTGTGCACAGGCATGTCAGGCCCTGTCTTCCCTCCTCCAGCAGAAGATGCAGAACCCCCGCAGAGACCCAGTACAGCCCTGCCCCAAAGACTCCAGAACTAGCTTCTGGAGCCGGGCCAGGAACCCCGGGGTGGCCAGGAAGCAGGTGCCAGGGAAGTGGGCTGAGGCAGAGCTGCTGCTTCTAGTGCCATGTGGTAACGGGATCCTGGCAGGGCTCCAGCGACGGCTGAGCGGTCTGAATCCCCTGGGTAGTGGCTGGGCTGATGCTCCCCTCCAGAGCGACAGAGGGCTTGGGGGGCCTCCCAGCCTGCACGGAGCACAGGGATGTCTCTCCTCTGGCAGCTGCCCACCTAGGGCCAGTCCTGCTGCTTCTCTCCTCATTGGCTNCAATTTATTCCAGTGCTTAACCATCCTGACAGGAAGTTTTTCCTAATGTTCAACCTAAACTGCCCTTGCTGCAATTTTAGCCTGTTGCTTCTTGTCCTATCCTCAGTGGTTAAGAAGAACAATTTTTCTCCCTCCTCCTTTTATGTACTTGAAAACTGTTTTCATGTCCCCTCTCAGTCTTCTCTTCTCCAGACTAAACAAACCCATTTTTTTCAATCTTCCCCCATAGGTCACATTTTCTAGACCTTTAATCATTTTTGTTGCTCTTCTCTGAACTCTCTCCAATTTGTCCACATCCTTCCTGAAATGTGGCGCCCAGAACTGGACATAATACTCCACTTGAGGCCTAATCAGCGCGGAGTAGAGCGGAAGAATTAACTTCCTGTGTCTTGCTTACAACACTCCTGCTAATACATCCCAGAATGACATTTGCATTTTTTGCGACAGCGTTACACCGTTGACTCATTTACCTTGTGATCCACTATGACCCCCAGATCCCTTTCCGCAGTGCTCCTTCCTAGGCAGTCATTGCCCATTGTGTATGTGTGCAGCTGATCTCGCCCTGCCCCATCTATTTCTCTGCTCTCATCCCCCCTGCTTATGCCAGTCTTTCCCCTGCTCTCAGCTTCCACTCTTCGACTGTGACCCCCTGCCTCCCCCCACCCCTGGGCCAAGCCCCTCCCCCACCCCTCTGGTTGCCCAGGGCCTTGCTCTGCATTTGACATGTCGCTTCGTGGGGGACAGCGCGCTCAAGGGCAGGAGTGGGCCCTCGGCGGCCGCGGGTGCAGGAGCGGGCGCAGCGTTCACACATCCTGCGTCTGGGCTGGCTCAGCTGAGTGGAGCGCCCTTGGGACAGGCTCTGGCCTTCACAGAGGAGGGGAGGCTCTGAGGGGCCGGCTTCTCAGACAGCCTTGGGAGGAAGCCGCCCCAGCCTCGCACTCAGCTGTATTGAAAACAACGCTTGTCATTACAGCCCGTGTTACCTAAGCCATCTGGCTGGGGCAGTGACATCATGCACAGCTGGGCCCAGCGCCCAGCGTAGAGGCCAAAGCTTCAGTGGGGACTCAGGTCCCCTCTCGCCTGCCATGGCTGGGGAGCCTCCAGGGCCCTGTTTCCTGCTCTCCCCTGCTGCCAGCACTGGGCTGGCTCCCTCATGCCCCCGGCCTGACATGGCCTGTGTCCTCCATGCTCGCTCCCAGCCCGGGGCAAGGGGAGGGAGGAAGCTGGGTCGTGTTGGGGGCAGTGATGGGATGGAAGGAGTCAGGGCTGCCGGGGGTCGTTCTGGACTCTCCCAAGTTTCTCAACGTACTCAGCCTCCCTGCTGTCAGCAGCCCTCCTCCCTCCCCAGTACAGCGCAGCGCCCCCTAGTGGCAACAAAACCGCCCCGGCCAGGCCCCAGCTGGGAGTAAGCCAGCATCCTAGGGCTTAAACGGTACGTTTTGGAGGAAGGCTGGAATCCAGGCAGGTTTTTGGCGAGGGGCCGAAGTGAACAGTGAGTCTTCGCTCTCACTGCTAAGCAGTGCTGCTTCCAGCACTCCCTTGCCACGAAGGACCAACCCCCTGCCCAGGTGAGAGCAACAAGGTGCCCAGCGTGGCAGCAGCCCCTCCTCAGTCTCAGCAGCCAGGCCACTTCCTGCTCCCCATTCACCTCCTGTGGTGGAATCACCCAGGTCTCGATGGGATCATTTAAAGGTGACCAGCAAAGGGGGAAATTCAGTTGCTTTGTGCCTTGTGTTTGCTGATGCAGGACAGGCCCAAAGGGGGGTTGTGTTAAAAAGTAATAAAGGTTTGTTTTTACGTTAGGGATTCAAATCCCATCTACCCTCAAAGAGTCGCTGAGGACTGGAGAACTAGTGAAATTCCATCATCAAAGAGCTGCAATGGCAGAGAGGGGAAGGAGATTTTAATCAGGCTGCTTAAAACACTATGCTTTTGGTTTGTTTGTGTTAACACCTATTGGATATCAATGCCCAATGAACTCTTTAGAGAAAGGATGTTACATATATGGAGAGATGTACCTATCTCATAGAGCTGGAAGATCATCAACTCCAGTCCCCTACCTTCACAGCAGGACCAAGTACTCTTCCTGACAGGTTTTTGCCCCAGATTCCTAAATGGCCCCCTCAAGGATTGAACTCACAACCCGGGGTTTAGCAGGCTAAGGCTCAAACCACTGAGCTATCCCTCCCCTATAGTCACCATTCTGCTCTTCCCCCCCAACCAACACCTTCAATTAAGGTGTGAGAACACACAATCCACATCTCTAAGAGTCTGCCCAAGCCCCGCTAGAAGAGACAATGCTTCATGTTCCTGATATTTCTAAGGTTAAAAAAATAAAGAAGAAAAAACACCCTCTTTTGTGAGGTAAAACCTTTCAGGTCCTCTTCATAATAATACTCTAATAATACCTCCTATCAGCTCCCCCCTGCCCCAAATGCCTTCCGCCTACCGGCGGCTAGGGTGACCAGATGTCCCGATTTTATAGGGACAGTCCTGATTTTTGGGTCTTTTTCTTATATAGGCTCCTATTACCCCCCACCCCCTGTCCCGATTTTTCACACTTGCTGTCTGGTCACCCTACCGGCGGCCCTGCCGATCAGCGCCTCCCCCTCCCTCCCCACGCCTCCCACCCACCGTGATCAGCTGTTTTGCGGCATGCAGGAGGTGCTGGGGGCAGGGGCGGCTCTATGTATTTTGCCGCCCCAAGCACGGCAGTCAGGCGGCTTTCGGTAGCATGCCTGCGGGAGGTCCGCCAGTCCCGCGCCTTTGGCGTACCCGCCGCCGAATGCCGCCAAAACCGCGGGACCGGCGGACCTCCCGCAGGCATGCTACCGAAAGCCGCCTGACTGCCGCCCTCACGGTGACCGGCAGGCCACCCCCCGCGGCTTGCCGCCCCAGGCACGCACTTGGTGTGCTGGTGCCTGGAGCCGCCCCTGGCTGGGCGGGAGGGAGAGGAGCAGGGCGGAATAGGGCGAGAAGAGGCGGGACAGGGGCGGGGCGGGGGTGGGAAGAGGCAGGGTAGGGGTGGGGACTTGGGGGAAGGGGTGGAGTGGAGGCAGGGCCTGGGGCAGAGCCGGGGGTTGAGTACCCCTGGCACAGTGGGGACAGAGATCTGGACGACTTCCCCCCAGTACTGTAGATGAAGAGCCTGGCAATGCCTTTTGCTAAGGTTGCCTAAGGCTTTTCATTCGAAAGGGCCTCGTTATTACCACAGGAGCAGCTGCAGGCCCCCCAGCTGCAGGTACACACACAGCGAGAGACAGAGCCGGCCCCAGCGAGGTTACAATCTCCGCAGACACAGAGAGGGCACGTGCCACCCTCTCCATTTTGCACAAGAGAACTGAGCCCCGGGAAGATTCACACGATTTACAGCATTGCCAACTCTCGTAAGTGGGTTCTAGCCCAGGAAAGCTTATGCCCAAATAACTGTGTTAGTCTCTAAGGTGCCCCAAGGACTCCTCGTTCTTTTTGTGATCTGATCGTGACTCTTGGGATTTTGGGCTGGTTTTTAACCTGTCTCATGAAAACATGGTGGAAGGTGCCAACTCGTGAATTTTCCCCTATTCACAATGGCCGCCATCTCCTATCACTGTCAATGGGGCTGAAGCCAGCAAGACGCTGCCATTTCCCTACAGTCTATCTCCCCTAATAGTGCTGGCTGACACCTCCCGCTGCTTGCAATGCGATTGAAGCCATGCCCAGCGGCACCATGGCTGCCATGCTACGGGTCGCAGGGACTGTGAGGAGCAGCAGAGACCCTGTGAAAAGGGGATGGGGAGAGTGCGGGGGGGGG
>QXTE01000543.1:42699-64436 GCA_003942145.1 Platysternon megacephalum | reverse complement strand
CGGGGGGTTTGGAGCAGGGGAGGATTGCGGGGGAGGTGAACACGGGGGGGTTTGGAGGAGGTGAGCAGTGGGGGGGAGGTGAACATGGGGGGGTTGGAGCAGAGAGCAGTGGGTGGGGGGAGGTGAACACGGGGTGGGGGTTGGAGCAGGGACCAGTGGGGGGGGAGTGCTGCCCAATCTCATGCAATGAAGTGTTTGTGCAGGGAGCGGAGTGGAGACTTGTTGCTTCTTGAAAAAGACTAGGCCAGTCCCATATTGTTTTTACCGTGACATTATTGCTTGTGTGTATGATTGATCTAGGTTTAAAGTTGTTTAATATGCTTATCTGTAACTCCTCAACCCTAAACAGTAATATAAGCTCTATGGGCGAGTGATTAATGGTGATGCATTAATTAGGTCAGTAGATCTCAAACTAGTTACCATCCAGCCCTTCTTTTAGTGAAGGAGATGAACGAGGAGGGGAGAGAGTCGGGACAGTACCAGGAAATGGTTGGCAGTTCCCCTGTCTCGCGGGAGAGGGGAGGGCCAGCGGAGCAGCCTGGGAGAGGCGTGCAGTTCTGTGCACTAAAGGCTGGTTACTTTTCAGTGTGAAGTTCTTACACAGGCATGGAGCCAGAACAGTCCGGGGTGAGTTAGAAAGTAAGAAGATGACTAAAAACACATGATTTGATGACGTTCTTAAACTCTCATGATTTGTGGGACCAATCTCATGAATTTTTGGGATCTGACTCATGATGTTTGGTCCCTTGAGGTTGGCTACACTTCATTTAGGAGCCTAATCCCCATTGAAATCAAGGGGCAGGGCCAGATTACCCTGTGTGACGAAGTGGGGGATTTTCTTGTTTTCTGTGGGTTTCCAATGGTTTGCATGTGGAGGGGGTGGGACTCAGTGTCCCTGGGGGTTACTGGTTTAACGAGGGGAGGGGAGAGGGAGTTTGTTGTTACAGAGGACCGGAGAGGGAACTTGGGACCCCAGCCGATGGCCTGGAGGATGGATACCCCAGCGACTGGTGACCTGACGACCCAGAGGCAAGCTCAGGAGTCACAGCCGGTTCTGGCCAGTGGGAGGGCAATGGGCTGCAGAGAGAGGACCCAGTGACCTAACAAGCCGGTTCCAGCCAGAGGACAGAAGAGAGGAGAGGAGACCCGGGGACCAGTTTACGACCCTGTTTACCTGGAGAGAAGACAATGGACAGAGGCGGGGGCTTGGGGCCGGTGATCTCAGATGCCCAGCTGGGAAGCAGGGGGACTGGGGGCTGAAGAGGGGGAGCAGGCAGGACCCTCCTGGATGCAGGGAGACTGGGATGTGCCGGGCTGAGGGAGGCCAGGCCTGAGGCCCTGAGAGTTTCCTGTGCTGTGTTCAACTCTCAATAAAACCTCCTGTTTTACGCTGGCTGAGAGTCGCTCCGGTCTAGAGAAGAGGGCGGGGGGAGGCATCAACCCCTTCGGGAGGGTCCAGAGCGAGTGGACTCCCTGAGGGGGGCCCACGGAGGGAGACAGACGTGCTAAGGCTCAGAGAGGTGCGGCTCCAGGAGGTGGAGGGGCCAACCCCGGGAGAGAGTGGACCCCCGAGAAGGGCTGTCGCACTGAAAGGGGCACCCCCCACGGACCGCACGGGGCCACGAGTGGGCACGATCTGTGAGTCCGTGACACCCTGTCACTGGGCTCTAGGCAAACAGACGCTTCTGGGTTTCTACCTTCTAATATGAATAACAACAAACAACCGTCCGTTGTGGCCAGGCCGACGGTGCTGCGGATCTGCTGGGGCCAGCTGCTCGTCCTGCTGCTGCAAGGGGTGCTACTCACCAGGATGGAAGGCCAAATTTGAGTGGTGCTGCAACCCCTTATGCCAGGCCACAACTCCACCCACTCAAGGGAGCAAAGTTCTTTCAGTTTGCCTGCAAATCCACATTGACAGAACAAGGAGCAATGGACTCAAGTTGCAGTGGGGGAGGTCTAGGTTAGATATTAGGAAAAACTATTTCACTAGGAGGGTGGTGAAGCACTGGAATGGGTTACCTAGGGAGGTGGTGGAATCCCCATCCTTAGAGGTTTTTAAGGCCCGGCTTGACAAAGCCCTGGCTGGGATGATTTAGTTGGGATTAGGTCCTGCTTTGAGCAGGGGGTTGGACTAGATGACCTCCTGAGGTCTCTTCCAACCCTGATATTCTGTGATTTAACCCCCCCCCCAAATAAACCTCCATGTTTTGGGCCCCTCCTCCCCACAAATCTGGGCCCACAGCACATGTCTAGTTGGCCTATGTGTTAATCTAGCTGTGTCAATGGGAGTTGGGCACCTTGAGGACCCGTGCCTTGGGGACTTCCCTAAGGCAACCCAGGGAGTCGCTGGCAGTGGCAGGAGTCGAACCCAGATCTCCTGGGTTCCACCCTGGTGCCGTCTTCTCTTTTGCACGTCCTTATAGTGGGAAGCTTTTCCCTTTCAGGATGAATTGTTCTGGCCCTGGGCAGTGCCTGCTAATCCACTGCTTTCTCGTTTTTGAAAGACTGAGCAAAAACAGCTCAGTTAATTTCAGGAACAAAGAAGGTAGGAAAATACTTTTTTCCCCCAGCATTAAAAAAAATAAAATAAAAAGTGACTTCTTTTTTAACAGCTCTGATGCGTCCGCGGTTTGGTGCAGAAACACGCAAGTTGGCCGGGACGGGGGAGAGGAGCCTTTCAATGGGATGTGAAAAAATGCTTTTTGATTTGGGTGAGTGTGATGGGGTGTTCACCCCGCACCAGCACTGAAGGGGTTATGGTGGCAAGAGGCCGATTAGCCGTAGGCGGCACCTGCTGGGGAGCTAAGGGGCAAGGATGCTCCTTGAGACTGAAGCTCACCTGGGCAGGACCAGGAGGGGGCTTCTCGAAAGCCCAGGAGCTGAGGCGAGCCTGCAGTCACACCCCCTGGTGCAAGGGCAGGAGTAGGAGCCTGAAAAAGGCGCTGTCGGAAGCAGTCCAGGGAAGGAGCAGTGAAGGGAGTATAGACCTGACCGGTGGGTTCGAGGGTCCCTGAACTGGCAGCTGGAGGAGAGGACGGGCCCGGGTTCCCCTACCAGCCGCTGTGGGAGTGGCGCAGTCAGCACAGGCTGACTGAGACTTGGTGGAAAGAGACTTTGATGAGACCCCGGCAGGGGAGGCCAGAGGGGCTACAGCTCCTGACTAGCAGAGCCAGTGCCTGGGGAAGGGACTGAGCCAGAGCAAGGACAGTGGTGAGCTAATTCCCCAGATAAGCCCCGGGGAGCGGCTGCCGCAGCGATGAGTGGAGTGAAGCCCTTCGCAGTGAGTGATAAACACTTTGTGCCTGTGCTTGGATTGTTTTTTTCTTTTGAGCAAATGCTGAGGGATTATGTAGTGTTAAAAAATTGGGTAGTATCTCTTTAAATAACTTGGGAGCTCTCTGGTGGGCCTCTCTCTCTCTTCTATTGCAGGATGCACCATAGCCTAGCAGAGCAGCAGAGTGTGTGTATATGGATCTATATAGGCCTTTTATGTAGTATATAGCTAGTAAGCCCTGTTATTCGCAACCCAGTGGTGTCTGTGTGCTTTCTGCATACTCCTAGTGTTATTTAAAGAGCAAAGCCGTGACAGATTCCTTAGTAACAACCTCCCCCCCTGGGATTAGCACTGTGCTGACGCGTACAAATCACTGGAACGGGATTTCGGCTCTCAGAAGGTGACTATAGAATCTCCCCTAGACCATGTTTGAAGTTGCCTATGGGATTGGAATGCACCCCTGGACGGAGGTCAGGCACAAACCTTTGTATCTCTGAAGTCCCACTGAAGCCCAAGCATTGCACTGGCTTTCTTTGCATAGGTGAATTTCACCCACCATGAGGTAGAGCTAGTGAGTGTCTTGCACAGGAATCAGCCCTCTCCTGCCCACTAGCAACGAGTTTCACACGAGGGGATTTCTTTGCTTCATCATTTTCCTTTAGAAAAAAATGCGCTAGGAAATCCTCTACAGCAACTCAGTTGCAAGAGCGTTCATGTTGCAATACAGACGTCGCTTGGGTTTGTGCACACTTGGCTCTGTCCCCTTGTGCGTCTGCAAAACAATTTAGGCTCAGATTGTCCAGGTCCTATTAATTTCCAGTGGGAATTGGGCATCCAGACTCCTTTGAAAATCCCACTCACAGTCGTTAATTACATGATCACCCCCCAAGGCCCCTGACTCATTGCTCAGGTTGGGCAGTTTGCAGTAGATGAGGCTGGGAATCTGAGGAACTGTCCCCGATAAGGAACCTAGTTCTATTTGTGATTACTAAGATGTAGATGCAAATGAACCTGATCTAACAGAACACATGAGGGCCCTCAGTGGGCAGGCTGGATGGTGTGAAGTGAAAGCAACAAGAATCCACTCAATGAATAATGAGGATAAAAATAAATATTGCACAGCTGCCTCCTTCACAGCTCCAGACAACAAACACAGGGTGGGAATCATGTCATTAAAGCTGTCATGCACCGTGGGAGCACAAGGGGGCAGAGTGAAGGATACACAGGCAAGCTCAATATAGGCATTTCAGGTCAGATGTTTAAAAGAATGTGGGCACTTCATGGGATTTTCATAGAATGTAGAAATGTGGGGCTGGAAGGGACATTGAGAGGTCACCAAGTCCATCCCCCTGCCCAAGTAAACCTGGAGCATCCCTGGCAGGTGTTTGTCCAGCCTGTTCTTAAAACCCCCCAAATGATGGGGATTCCACAGCCTGCCTTGGAAGCCAGTTCCAGAGCTTAGAAAGTTTTTCCTAATATCTAACCTAAATCTCCCTTCCTGCAGCTTAGCAAACAGAGTAACAGACTAGCAAGCATCTATGCCCCAAACGAGCGAGCATGGCATTTAAATAGCGATTCATGGCGGCAAGCAGTGTTGCCGACTCTCATGAGTTTATTACAAGTATCACAACATTTGGTATTTTCCGTAAAGCCCCAGCTCCTGGGATTGTGTACGAATCCCAGCTTTCATTTAATTAAAAAAAAAGTTTCACTCTAATGGTTGTGGAGCAAAGAGAAAATGTGACCTGAGTTTGTCCACGAGGCTCCAAAGGCAGACGGCAAAGAAAAAGAGCTGCACAGTTATTACTTTTCCAAAGCTCCTGATTTTTTCTTTTGAATGCTTTGGGCTGGTGATCCTGGGGTAGGAGTCAGCTCCTGGTGCGGGCTGTGTAACCCAGAAACAGCCAGTGTCTTTGAGGCACCTTCGCCAGGTGCACGAAAGCGCGTTTTGAAGGCTACTGCTACAGGGCTGTGGCAGCCCTTGGTTAGGGTGACTGACGTGGGATTACATCCTGATTGGGGCCACAAGTGTCATAAGTTTAAAGGTCTCATTCAAGTGGCTGGTGGCTCAGAGAGCCCACCGTGCGCTGGGGCACAAGTGATAGTGTGCCCCCCGGAAAGTCCCCGAAGTGATGGTACAGCTCAGGAGTTCTGCCCCCATTTACCAGGAAGCAGCTTTCATGGGTCACCGAGCTTTCCAGCCCCCTAGCAACTGGCTCTGTCCATGGGGCAGGAGTCGGATAGTCCTGTTCACAGTGGATTCCTTCCCAGCCAGGAGACCAGCCGCAGTCTTGCTGTAGCTGAGAGTGCAGTGAAGGAAGCGCTGGCTGATTTATTGGCGATTCGCCCCAGACACTCCCTGTCCCTCTGATGTGGTTCCAGCAGCATCGATCTTGGTGATGGAGGAGTCTGACCATGGAGCAACGCCGGGTGACTGGCTAAAGAGGAGTGGTGGCTCAGGGGAGAGATGATTATTGTCTGCAGAGGAGCAGAGGGATGTTAGAAAGAGGAGAGGGATCGATTATTTGCATTACTCAGTGCGGACAGAACAAGAAGTAATGACCTGATGCTGCAGCAGGGAAAACTTAGCTTCACCACTACGAGAACGAGCTATAAATCCAGGAGCAGCTCAGCAATGGAACAAGCTGCCAATGGGAAGCTGATGGAGAGAACCACAGCGAAGAGAGAGACCCATCCATTGGGGTTACGCCCAGGTGTTGAGATCAGTCCTGCAGGAGTGCAGGGGGAGTGATGGGAGGCTGCTCTAGGAGGCCCTCCAGTCCTCATTCTTCTCTAGGAGCAATGGCTGAAATGGTGTACCGGAAAATGCAGCTGAATATCAGAATAACTTTGAGAGCTATTAGGCTGTGGAATAATCTCTCCCGGGGAAGGGCTAGGAGCCCCAGTGCTTAAGTCATTTAAAATTTGTTTGGGCAAAATGCTGAAGAATATATAACCCCATATGGGACACCCCAGGTGAAATTTACCCCTGTGCATCGCTTATGGCCGGTCTTGCATTTCACCTTGATGAGAATGGATTAGAGACACTTGTGAGTCTTTTTGATCTCTTATTTCCCTCTCCTGAAGGGAGGACATGTTTGTGACGTTGCACGCCATATGATTTTATGAAAATATGCTAATGAATGTGAATATAATGTAACTGGAATATGCTTCGTGCAAAAGGTCTCTTGTAAGGTATCATTACAAAATTTATAATCTACTGAGTGTGTTCATCCTATTTGTATAAATGTATCATTTCTGTATCTGAAACTAGAAATATGAAATATAACTCTGAGGTCCTATTGTAATTATGCAACGTGTGGGCCATTAATGGTGGTTTGGAATCTGATGGCTCCCATCAACTAGGACAATTGGTTGTAAATGACTCTGTTTACTTGAAAGCCTTCCTGTGGGTCAGGCCAGGCAGAATGAAGGCTTGGGGTCTCACAGGACATGTGACCATGTCACCTGGTACTGGAATCCATCTTAAACCTGGTGCTTTTCCATTTAGAAGAAGGGGTGGGGACCCAGAGAGAGAAAAGATTCTCGCCTTGTGCCAAAGATACATAAGGGGGTGGAACAAGACAAAGGAGGCTGCAGTCATGAGAAATCCCCTAGTTACCACCTGAGCTGGAACTAACAAGGACTGTACCGGGGAAAGGATTGGACCCAGACTAAGAAGGAGTCTAGTCTGTGAAAGAAGCTTATTGGAATATCTCTGAGAGTGAGATTTACCTGTATTCAGTTTCTTAAATGTATTAGACTTAGACTCACATTTTTTAATCAGAGAATATCCGGGTTGGAAGGGACCTCAGGAGGTATCTAGTCCCACCCTCTGCTCAAAGCAGGGCCAATCCCCAGACAGATTTTTGCCCCAAATCTCTAAATGGCCCCCTCAAGGATTGAGCTCACAACCCTAGGTTTAGCAGGCTAATGCTCAAACCACGGAGCTATTTTGTTTTATTTTGCTTGGCATCTTACTTTGTTCTGTCTGTTATTACTTGGAACCACTTAAATCCTACTTTTTATACTTAATAAAATCACTTTTGCTTATTAATTAACCCAGAGTAAGTAATTAATACCTGGGGGAGCAAACAGCTGTGCATCTCTCTCTATCAGTGTTATAGAGGGTGAACAATTTGTGAGTTTACCCTGTATAAGCTTCATACAGAGTAAAACGGATTAATTTGGGGTTTGGATCCCACTGGGAGCTGGGTGTCTGGGTGCTAGAGACAGGAGCACTTCTTAAGCTGTTTTCAGTTAAGTCTGCAGCTTTGGGGCACGTGGTTCAGACCCTGGCTCGGTGTTGCAGCAGACTGGTGTGTCTGGCTCAACAAGGCAGGGTTCTGGAGGCCCCAACTGGCAGGGAAAACGGGCTCAGAGATAGTCTCAGCACATCAGGTGACAGTCCCAAGGGGGTCTCTGTGATCGAACCCATCACAATGTTGTCTACTGGCTAGAGCAGGGAACTGGGGATCAGGACTCCTGGGTTCTATTATTATGATTAATTATTATTTTATGTAATGTGTATATGTACCTGTACTGTGGTACTCCAGAGGCTGTAGTGAGGGCCTCAGTGTGCTGGGAGCTGTACAGACATAGAGATAGACAGTCCTTCCTACAACATGTGTATTATCTGCTATTCTCAGCCTCGTCACTGACTCACTTTGTAACCTTGGGCAAGTCCTTTAACCTCTCTGGCTGTGACACTAGGCTTGTCTGTCAAACACTTGCCATCAGTGCTACCAGTGCTTTGGTACAGGCAGTGATAACATGATAGGAGTGGAAAAGAAGGTCTTTGGGCTTCAGGTTTGCCATCTGTAATACACCTGGTGATGACAGTAAATCCTTATTTATGGGTGTAAGAGACCCTTGCTCTGTGCCTTGGGAGAAGATGGAGAATAGGACTCCTGCGGGAACAAAGGACCATGAAAAGTGATACTGAGTCTGTCTACATTATTGAAAAGGGGTCTATCTATCTCCACATCCGCCCCCATCCTTGCTCATCTGTCTGTCTGTCTAAGCTCCAATCCACAAAATGAGACTGATTCAGCAAGGAGCCTGCATTTCCTGTTCCTCTCAGGCCTATTCTTGGTTCTGGCAAGTCCCCTTGGTGTCTCTGGAGTCAGCTCCACACCTCTGCATCATCGCTCATCCTGTTTCATCTTGTTCCTTTTGTCCTGAAACGACCGGTTGCTTTTTGTCCATGCAGCACATTGGTGGCTGCCATCACCAGGCTGGGGGAAGCCCCAACAAGCCATCAGCTTAGCCCCGCCCCCTCCCCGTCACAGGAGATTCATCGCTGTATCTAACAACAAACATCCCCTTGCTCCCTAATTGATGGAACGTGTCCAGAGTGCCTGGAAGTGAACTGGAAAGTTTAGTTAATAAAGGCATGTTCCCCTCCCTGGGATTAATTAATCATGAGTTAGTCATAAGGTAATTCATCAGCGCAAATGAGAATGTGATGAAATGTAATTACGGCTAGAGCGTTTGGCAAAGTAAAAGCTTTTATCGAACTGATCCTTCTTGCCAGAGTGATTGGCTGGGATGCCGCAGATGGATGGGCCAGCCTGTTACGTGCCAGCAGGACTCGCATCCCGCAGCAGCCCCAGCCCCTTCTGAAAATCAGCGCCCAGTGCATTAGCACCATGTCCAGCCAGTGAGTGGAAGCTGGATGCAGGTGGCAAGCGCCTGCCTCATGTATGTGGGGCACCACGCTGGCCATGCGAGCTCAGAATTGGGCCCTGAAAACTGCAGTGGCAGCTGGTGGGTGGAATTCACCCCTATGCGGCGGGCTCTGCACCACCTGGGACTTCATGGTGCCTCGGGCTGGGGCTGGCTCTCTGCATGGGGCTGAAATTCACCCTCTGGCAGTGACCCCAGGAGGGAAAAGAAGTGATTTATTAGGTATTCGCATTACTGTAGCACCCAGGAGTCCCAGTCCTGAACCAGGACCCCCTGGTGCCAGGCGCTGTACAAACACAGTCCCTGCCCCAAAGAGCCCGCAGTCTAATTGCACTGTGCAGAGGAGCTGTCCCCAGATGGGCTCCTTAGTAACCAAGGCAGAGAGGAATTCAGAGGCACTGGGAGAGGAGGAAAGAGTGACAGTGGCTAAGACTGCTCAAGGCACCCAGAGCTGCAGAGGAGGAGGCTCTTGCACCAGGAGTGGTGAGAGGCTGGGATGGGATGGTGCCACCAGCTCATTTCCCTAGGCCATCAAACAGCCATGGCTTTTTGTTGTGACCAACCCAGGGCAGCTCTGAACCAGCATCCCGTCTCCTGTCACCAAAGTCAGCTCGCCCCTTCCCCTGTAGTCCCTAGGATTGTCTCGGGGACGAACCCTGCTCAGATGCCAGGTGGCATGCCAAGGCTCACCGTTCAGATGCTGGAAATGGTCCCGCAGGCCTTTAGATTCCCCAGGAGTACTCCTACGAAGGGCTCTGCAATGCGGTGTCTGCCCACACAGGTGGTGAAAGGGTTAATGTGGCCCTGAGAGGCCAGTGAACACACCTGGAGGGTGAGATCCAACTAGGGAGAGCTGGGTAACTTCTGTAAAGGGAGGAGGCCCAGATTAGATGGGGCTGCAGGGGAGAGGGAAGAACGCGGCAGTCCCTCTCTGAGCATCGGGAGTGGGACCCAGAGCTACAGAGAAGCAGCCGGGGTGCAACATGCTCTGGCCGAGAGTGCAGACAGAACAGCAGGACCTGGAGCGCCAGGGAAGAAACCAGGGAGGTGTTTGACTGAAGAGAGCATCTGGAGATGGGCTGTGATGGGAGAGGGCGGCAGGGGTGAAGGAGACTCCTGATTTGGGCCAGAGAGACGCCAACCCACAAACCGCGGCCTTGGGGGTGGACAGGAGTGGGGGAGCAGAGACAAGACTCCAGGGAGGCAGCGTTCTGCAGAGGACCGGAGAGCTGGGCAGAACCAGATTGATTACGTTTAAGGCCAAGGGAGGGGGCAGAAGTAGCTTCCACTGTGGTTTGTGTTTCGCTTTTGTGTTTTGTTGAGAGGCCCAGGGAGGCGTGTAGGGTCCTGCTCTGACTGCAGAGGAGCCCCGGAGGGCGGAAAACGCTGTCCTAGTGACCCGCAGCATGAGGGACGCTGTCCCTGGGAGGGGAGTGACCTGGTCCGAGGCTGAGCCATGGAAGCGGACAAGCACAGGGCCAGAGCGACCGTTGCTGGGGGGCAGTAGAGGAGAGCCTGCTACGCCCTGCCCAGCCGTGGGTCAACTCTCCTGCAGGCTCCCAGGCAGGGGAGGATGCAGGGCCGGCTTTCGGGAACATGGCGCCCTGGCCCCTGCTGCCTCCCCGCCCCCCTCTATCCCCCCGGCCCCCGCTGCCTCCCAGGCATGCCCCCCCCCAATCGCCCCAGCTGCCTTCCGGCCTCTCCACCCCCCCCAATCACCCCAGCCCCTGCTGCCTCCCCATCCATCCTCCCATCCATTGCCCCGGTCCCCGCTGCCTCCCAGGGCCCCGCTGCCTCCCTCCCCCCCACAACATTTCCCTGAGCTCACTTCCATGGACTTGCACCCCAAGCCCGCCCCGCACCTTGCCTCTTGGCCCCCCCCACCTGACCACAGCACCCTGGGTGGTCGCCCACCCGTAAGGCTGGCCCTGGGAGGATGGCAGTGTGCTCGGTGTGAAGCTTTGCTCATTAGAGTCACACAGTTTGGGTGCTGGCTGAAGCCCCCAGGAGGCTGGTGCGAGGAAGAGGGCCGACTCCCTCTGGGCTCCTCCAGTATAGTAGCTAGTGGTCCCCTTTCAGTCCATCCCTGGAGGCCTGGAGTCCATCGCACTCCCCGTCAGTACCCGGCCTGCGCCGGGGAATCAAATGATCCACCCAGTGGACCAAATTCGGTGATGGATCCTGGTCAGGTGCCACCTGAGGCATGTGGCCCATATGCTAAGAAGCCCGTCCCTGGAGGAGGCTGCCAGAGCTGTAGCAAAAGCACTAAAGAGCTGAGTAAGACAAGAGTCCCTGCCCCAGGGCCCCGCTGTGTCTGCACGGCCTGGCTGAGCTACTCAGGGTGTCAGGCACTTTGGGAGAATCCTTCAGCCACTGCCTCACCTCTCGTTCCAAACGTGGGGTCCTGCTAAGCACCCCCAGGAGCAGACACGGCCTCAGTGCCGCGTGTGTTTGGCCACGTGCAATCGCCCACGCAGACACCAGGTGAAAATGACTGTGAAAGTGCGTGTGTGCGAGGAAGCATGTGTATGTGGGTGAAGGGGCTGGTGTGTATGTGTGAGCATGTGTATGCGTGTAAAAGGGGTGTGTGTCAGGGCATGTGTGTGTGTGTAAGCGTACATACATCTGTAAAGGGGTGTGCGTGAGAGAGCGCACATGTGTACATGTGTAAAAGGGGTGGTGTGTATCGGGATGTGTATGTGTGGGAACATACATATGTCTGAAGAGGAGTGTGTGTGAGAGTGTGCTTGCATATGTGTGTAAAAGGGGTTGTGTGTGTCTGTGTGTAAGCATACATACAACTGGGAAGGGTGTGTGTGTGTGAGAGAGCACATGGGTACATGTGTAAAAGGGGGTGTGTTGGGGTGTGTGGGGAGCATCTGAACGTGTGTAAAGGAGGTGTTGGGAGATTGCGTACGTGTGTAAAGGGGTGTGTGTTGGGGTGTGTGTGAGCATGCGTACGTGTGTAAAGGGGGTTGTGTGTTGGGGTGTGTGTGAGCGTGCGTGCGGGTGTAAAGGGGGTTGTGTGGTGGGGTGTGTGTGAGCGTGTGTGTGTGTGTAAAGGGGGTTGTGTGTGGGGGTGTGTGTGAGGATGCGTATGTGTGTAAAAGGGGTGTGTGTCAGGGCATGTGTGTGTGTGTAAGCGTACATACATCTGCAAAGGGGTGTGCGTGAGAGAGCGCACATGTGTACATGTGTAAAAGTTTTTGTTTGGATCGTTATGTGTAGGAGTTGGATCATACATATGTCTGAAGAGGAGTGTGTGTGAGAGTGTGGTTGTATATGTGTGTAAAAGGGGTTGTGTGTGTCTGTGTGTAAGCATACATACAACTGGGAAGGGTGTGTGTGTGTGAGAGAGCACATGTGTACATGTGTAAAAGGGGGTGTGTTGGGGTGTGGGGGGGGGATGGGACTGTGTGTAAAGGAGGTGTTGGGAGATTGCGTACGGGTGTAAAGGGGTGTGTGTGTGAGCATGTGTACCTGTGTAAACGAGTGTGGGAAGGGGTGTGCGCGTGTGGAGAGTGCGAGCCTGGAGATGCCAGCGTGGGGAAGGGGTGTGCACGTGCATTCCATAGGCCCAGGCCGTGCCCCAGAGCCAGGGACCCCTGGCTTCCCCCTCCCCTCTTGCCTGCCCAGGTCAGGCCCAGCTCTCCCTTGCAGAAGGGCACTCCCTGCGAGCCTCCCTATCAATCCCAGGGGAATCTTACCTGCTGATACAAACTGCGTCCCCAGGGGGCAGGGAGGGGAGGACAGGCTGGGACGCGCCTGCCTGTTCTGAAGGGCACAGAGCCTGTTCCTTGATTTTAATCAGGGATGGTTTATTGCTCGTTAGGGTTGCAGCCTCACCCAACTTTAAAGACACCTCTGGGCTGTGTCCCATTAGGAGCGTCAGCCTGTGTCCTGGTCACATGGCTGGGAATTCACCACAGTGAATGCTTGAAATATAGTGGGGTGTTAAGAACCTAGATAGAGATGGGTGTCTGGGGATGGACAGCTCGATTGATCTGAGGCCAGAATAGGGAAAGAACAAGTTAAAGAATATTTAGGTAAGTTAGAGGTATTCAAGTTGTCCAGGCTTGATTAAATTCACCCTCTAGAATAATTAAGAAACTAGCCAAAGCAACCTCTGAACCATTAGTGATTACCTTTGAGAATTCATGGAGGAAAGGTGAGCTGCAAGAAGACTGGAGAAGGGCAAACATAGTAACTATCTTAAAAAGGGGGGGGGGGGGAGGAAGGAGGACATGCAGAACTATAGACCCATCAGCCTAACTTTGATACCCAGAAAGATACTGGAACAAATTATTAAACAATCAGTTTGTACAACCCTGGAGGATAGCAAGGTAATAAGGAATGGCCAACATGGATTTGTCAAGAACAAATCATGCCAAACCAATCTAAATTCCTTCTTTGACAGGGTCCCTGGACTAGTGGAGGGGGGAAGCAGTAGACATGATATACCTTGACTTTAATAAAGCTTTTGACACTGTCCCACATGACATTCTCATAAGCAAACTAGGGAAATATGATCGAGTTCAGAGGTGGGCAAACTACAGCCTGCTGGCCACATCTGGCCCGTGGGACCGTCCTGCCCGGCCCCCGAGCTCCTGGCCCGGGAGGCTCGCCCCTGGCCCCTCCCCCGCTATTCCCCCTTCCCTGCAGCCTCAGCTTGCCCCGCTGCCGGCGCAATGCTCTGGGCCGCGGGGCTGCGAGCTCCTGGGGCAGTGCAGCTGCAGAGCCCGGCCTGACCCGGTCTCTGTGCTGCGTGGTGGCGGCGGTGGCCTGGCTCCAGCCGGGCGGTGGGGCTGTAGTGCCGCCAGCCACCGGTGCTCCAGGCAGCGCGGTAAGGGGGCAGGGAGCGGGGGAGTTGGATAGAGGGCACAGGAGTTCGGGGGGTGGTCAGGGGGCAGGGGTGTGGATAGGGGTCGGGGCGGTCGGGGGGAGAAAAGGGGGTTGATTGGGTGCAGGGGTCCCGGGGAGGCAGTCAGGAAGGAGGGGGGGTTGGATGGGGCAGCAGGGGGCAGTCAGGGGCAGGAGTTCCGGGGGCGGTCAGGGGACAGGGAGCGGGGGTGTGTGGATGGGGCAGGAGTCAGGGAACAGGGGGGGTTGAATGGGGCAGGAGTCCGGGGGGGGCAGATAGGAGGTGGGGGCCAGGTCACGATCCCCTCCCCTAACTAGCCCTCCATACAATTTACGAAACCCAATGCGGCCCTCAGGCCAAAAAGTTTGCCCACCCCGATCTACTTGAAACTACTATAAGATGGAGGCACAACTGGTGGAGAGATCGGACTCAAAGAGTAGTTATCAATGGTCCGCTGTCAAACCGGAAGAACATGCCTGGTGGGTCCCACAGGGTCAGTCCTGGGTATGGTACTAGTCAATATTTCCATTAATGACTTGGAGTGTTGTATGTAAGACACAGGAGGTAATTGTCCTGAGCTACTTGGCAGTGGTGAGGCCTCAGCTGCAGTACTGTGTCCAGTTCTGGGCGCCGCACTTAAAGAAAGAGGTGAATAAATTGAAGAGTGTCCAGAGGAGAGCAACAAAAATGCTAAGAAGGTATGTCGTGTTTTCCAGAGAGGAAAGGTTGAATGAATTGGGCATGATCCATTGAGAGAAGAGAATGCTGAGGGGGGCATTATAACAGTCTTCCTGTTACAAAGAGGACAGTGATCAATTGTTCTCCATGTCCACTGAAGGTAGGAGAAGAATTAATTGGCTTAACCTGCAGCAAAGGAGATTTAGGGTTAGATATTCAGAAAACTTTCTAACTATAGGAATAGTTACGCTCTGGAACATGTTACCTAGGGAGGCTGTGGAATCTCCATCACTGGAGGTTTCTAAGAGCAGATTAGACAAACTCCTGTCAGGGATGGGCTGGGTTTACTTGGTCCTGCCTCCGTGCAGGGGGCTGGACTTGATGACCTCTCGAGGTCCCTTCCAGCCCCTCATTTCTGCGATTCAATAGATTGATATAGATGGAGGTTCAGCTTGGGCAGCCCAGTAAGCTGCTGCTCTCAGGAATCCTTTGTATTGTGTCCGAGTGTGAATTCAAGGTTTTCTCACAAATTATAAAAAAGGCAGCCTCCATTTGTACATCAGCAGCCATTCTCTTGACCTCTCCTCTGCCAGGATACGAGTGTGGGCTGGTGCCTGCCTCTATTTCAAGGCCATCCATTTCTCATCTGTTCCTTCTCACACTTCTCAAGGCTGTTGGCTGTGAAGTAGCCTCAGCAGAGGTGGCTGGCTATGCCATTCAGTGGATCATCCAGCAGGGGGTGCTCTGGAAGGGGCAGCTCTTCAGGCCAATCTCTGATGTTGGCTGTGTGGGCTCTGAGGTCAATGACAGTTGCCAAGGCTCGGTCTGAGAGGATCAGGTTCAGCGGGATGGGGAAAGTGTGGTCTGGAGGTTGGGGCACCAGACAGGAACTTTGGAGAGGTGAGTTCAAGTCTTACTCTGCCTCTGATGGGTGTTTGGTGTCTTGGTGCTTTTGAAAATCCCACTAGCTGCCTATCTGCATCTTAAGATGCCTAAATACCTTTCAGAATCTGGCCTCTGCCTCAGTTTCTCCCCATGTCAAATGGAGATAACAACACTGCCTTATCTCATGGGGTGGTGGTGAGGATAAATACAGTCCAGATTGTGAGGTGCTCAGATGTTACCATAATGGGGCCCAGATAAGCACCATAGATAGTCCAGGCTAGGCAAACCTTTAACAACAAATAATTCAATTGCTGAGTTTTTCCTTTTTCCTGATCACAAACTGCGACTAGATCGCGAGATTCACATATTTATTCATTATTTGCAATGAATGGCAAATCTCTTCAGGGCAAACACCCCTTTGGTGCAGAGAGCCAGCCCCAGGGATATGCACCCGTTGCTAAAGACAAGGCCTTCTGCACAAGGTGACTGTCACCCTTTGTGAGTACTCCTTGGTCTGCGGCTTGTTCATGAACAATTTGCTGTGAATGTTCACAACTTGCGGTTCAGGTTGTGTTGGCTAGCATTGGTTTCCTCATTGGAATTAATGTCTTGGCATCGCATGGAACTCCACAGATTATAAAAGACATCAGGGACCTTGGAAGGAGGCTGAAGAAGAGGAAAGTCCAAGTCCATCTAGTCCCATGAGCGAGAGGCAGAAAATATGGGAGGTGCACGACTCGTGAAGCTGGAGATTCTAGTTTTGTGGAGCACAGCATCACATTCCAGAGTGGGAGACAGCTGTACAAATGGGATGGCCTGCAGACACGGGGGGGTTAATGTTGATTGGAGAATGTGGCCTTCGTGAGACAGATACTGGAATACTGGCCCAGTTCAGTTCATGTTTTAAAAGGGATGTTGAAAAATTGGAGAAGGTGCAGAAAACAGCCATAAAAATTCAGTGCTGGAGAAAATGCTTTACAGTGAGAGACTTAAAGAACTCAATCTACATAATTGATCAAAAAGAAGACTGGGAAATGACTTGATTACTGTGTAAAGTACCTTCATAGGATATCAGTAGAAGAGGTTTTGGAGCACATTGATAAATTAAACAGTAATAAGTCACCAGATGGTATTCATCCAAGAGTTCTGAAGGAACTGAAGGAATATAAAATTGCTGAACTACTAACTGTGGTATGTAACCTATCACTTAAATCAGCCTCTGTACCAGATGACTGGAGGGTAGCTATGTAATGCCAAAGAGTCCTGTGGCACCTTATAGACTAACAGACGTATTGGAGCATAAGCTTTCGTGGGTGAATACCCACTTCGTCAGATGCATGTAGTGGAAATTTCCAGAGGCTGGTATAAATATGCAGGCAAGAATCAGTCTAGAGATAACAAGGTTAGTTCAATCAGGGAGGATGAGGCCCTCTTCTAGCAGTTGAGGTGTGAACACCAAGGGAGGAGAAATTGCTTTTGTAGTTGGCTAGCCATTCACAGTCTTTGTTTAATCCTGAGCTGATGGTGTCAAATTTGCAAATGAACTGAAGCTCAGCAGTGTCTCTTTGAAGTCTGGTCCTGAAGTTCTTTTGCTGCAGGATGGCTACCTTTAAATCTGCTATTTTGTGTCCAGGGTGATTGAAGTGTTCTCCTACAGGTTTTTGTATATTGCCATTCCTAATATCTGACTTGTGTCCATTTATCCTTTTGCATAGTGACACCATCACAGGACCTAACCAGATCAGCCACAACATCACCGGTTCATTCACCTGCACGTCCACCAATGTAATATACACCATCATGTGCCAGCAATGCCCCTCTGCTATGTACATCGGCCAAACTGGACAGTCCCTACGTATTTATACCTGCCTCTGGAAATTTCCACTACATGCATCTGATGAAGTGAGTATTCACCCATGAAAGCTTATGCTCCAATATGTCTGTTAGTCTATAAGGTGCCACAGGACTCTGTCGCTTTTTACAGATCCAGACTAACACGGCCCCTCTGATACTTGATATATAATGCCAGTTTTTCAAAAAGACTTCAGAGGGGATCCTGCTGATTACAGGTGGGTAAGTCTAACTTCAGTGCCAGGCAAATTAGTTGAAACTATAGTAAAGAACAGAATTATCAGACACATACATGAACACTGTATGTTGGAAAAGAGTACATGACTCGTATCATCAATTTCTCCTCCTAACAGACACTGTCTGGCAAGGCTCTATGATTGGCAAACCGCTCGGGCAAAGGGCAACATTATTATTGTGTAACAATCTCATGCTCATTTGGAGCTGACCCGTGATTGCTGAAAGCTTGGGGCTGGCCATACTGTGTGTGATTAGCTCAAGGTCACACAGCAAGTCAGTGTCCAAGCTAGGAATATGAAGCAGGATCTGGCTCCTTGGGTAAGTTTTTAAAAGTGATTTAGGAAACTATGTTCCATGTTCATAAATGACATAGGCACTCAACAGCCTAATGATCATTGAAAGTCCGTGGGGCCACATCCACATCTACACTACAAACTTTGGTCGACACAAGTTACAACTTTGGTGGCTGTACGCTGATGTATATGGCTTGGGTGTGTGCACATGTGGCTGCTTGCGCTGGTGCTGCGTGTGCTCACCAGGAGGGCTTGTGTTGATGTGAAGTGCCATGCACCATGGGTAGGTATCCCAGTGTGCCACACGCCGCCATCTGGAACAATGCCTTTTGGGACATTTTTTCAGTGGTACATGGGATAGTAATGATTCACCCAGGAATCTCTGGGAACTAGGGGTCAAGTTCCCAGCATACAACTTTCTCCATCCACTGATGCCAACCATATCCCATAATTGTTGTGCTTGTTTTTAAAGAATCCCACAAACCCACGTGATGCTTTTCAGTGTCCACCATCTCTGAAAGAGGCATGGAGGCTGCAGAGCTCTGCGCTAGTCTCATGAACATCACAAATACAGGATGCACAATTCTCCTTGATTTTCAGACCCTCAAGAAGTACCACACCAACCAGGGATGTGAGGATTTCTTCAAGGACAGATTGCTGTGGGACACAGTGAAAAAACAATGTAAGGTTGTTGGTGGCATTCCCAGAGCAGCTGCAGATGATGGAACAGCACTTCTGGGCTTGTGAAATGAGCACCGATTTATGGGATTACATTGTAATATAGGTTTGGGGTAGGGTGACCAGATGTCCCGATTTTATAGGGACAGTCCCGATATTTGAGGCTTTTTCTTATATAGGTGCATTACCTCCCACCCCGTCCCGATTTTTCACACTTGCTATCTGGTCACCCTAGTTTGGGGTGATGTGACGTTGCACTCCATATGTTTATGAAAATATGCTTATGAGTGGGAATATAATGTAACTGGAATATGCTTTAGGCAAAAGGTCTCTTGTAAGGTATCATTACAAAGCTTATAATCTACTGAGTGTGTTCATCCTATTTGTATGAATGTATCATTCTTATATCTGAAGCTAGAAATATGAAGCATTACTCTGAAGGTTAGACTAGATGACCCTTCTAACCCTATGATTCTATGATCACTCACTGTTTTTTCTCATCTGGATGGCACTGGAGTACATAGGTACAGGGATTCCCTGGTTCACCAAAAGAATGTCATGTAATGTTTCTAATGAAAGCCTGTCACACTGGTCACTGCGAGATGTAGGTATGGAGAATATGGGAGGAGTTACGTATATACACTAAATATTATGTTCTCTAGGTCTGTAGTTAAAATCAGGTCACGCAAAGGCAACATGTCTTGAGACAAACTTCTTCAGACAGGGGGTGGGAGACATTTATCTCCCTAGCGAACCACTGCGTAGTGTGTGTCATCCAATAGGAGTCTATTGGCATTGTAAGTCAAATACTAATTGAAGAGCTGGTGGAGACTTCAAAGGAAACTAAGAGGAAAGAGGTAATCAGCGGTAGGGGGGTGGAACCCTATCTTGAGATGAACATCAAAGATCTGTCCTGGTATATCTGGGGGTGCAGAAAGACACCCTGGCATCCTTTAATCTGTGAGGAGAAGCTGGAAGCAGGCTTGCCATTATGAGAAGGGGTCTCAACCAAACTGGTTGAAAACACTGGGAAAGAATGTGGGATAAGCTACATTGTAGGCAATAGGAGAATGCCTTGTTAGTTAAGTTTAGACTCTAGAAAGCATGTTATGATGCTGTTTGATATGTAACCATTTGCTCCCATCTCTCACGCTGTTTTTCATTTGAATCACTATTCTTTCATAAATACATTTCCTTTTGTTTTATAATTGAACTCCAGTGATGTGCATATTACAGGAGCAGTGGGCTAATGTAAAACTGGTAAACTGTGGCACACTGGTCTTCTGAGAACAGAGGATCTGGGATTTCTGTGGGTATCCAGTGATCAGGGGCTGGATATCACAGGGAGACACTTTGAAGGGACTCAGGAGCTGAGGTGCATCTGTTGTCAACCTACAAGGCAAAGACAGGGCTGGTGTAGCCCAGAGAAAAGTGCTTGGGAGGCTGACAGGCTGGTTGTGTTAGAATATTAGGGTTGGAAGAGACCTCAGGAGGTATCTAGTCCAACCCCCTGCTCAAAGCAGGACCAACCCCAACTAAATCATCCAAGGGTGTTCAGCTAGTACAGGCAAGACTCCCTCACGCTGGATGCAGTTGGTAAGAAGGTGCCCGGAGAAGCATCACACCTATTCTTTCAGTCAAGGGTAGGGGCCCAGGCAGAGACAGATGCATCCTGGAGGTGTTGCCAGGAGGGCTTTGGCTTTCTTGACCTGGGATGTTGTTCCAGGAAGAAGGACCGCTAAGCAGAGATGGGGTTACCTATCGAGTAAGAAGAACAGCATACAGATTGGCTAACCTAGTGAGGAGGGCTTTAAACTAGGTTCAATGGGGGCAGGAGACAAAAGCCCACAGGTAAGTCAAAAACATGGAGACCTGGGAGAAGGGTTGGAATCTAGGAGGGGAGGGGGGGAGCATGGGCCATTATAGCAGGGATAAGGGGGGAAATCAAATCAGTATCTTAGATGTCTGTATACTAATGCAAGAAGTATGTGGAATAAGTAGGAAGAACTAGAAATGCTAGTTAATAAACACAATGATGGCATAGTTAGCATAAACTGGAATATTGGTATAGGAGGGTACAGGTTGAAGGACAGGCAGGGGAAAAAAGGGAGGAGGTATTGCCACATATATTAAAAATATATACACTTGGACTGAGGTTGAGATGGAAATAGGAGCCAGACTTGTTGAAAGTCTCTGAGTAAGGATAAAAGGGGTAAAAAACGAGGGTAGTGTCATGGTAGGGATCTACTAGAGATCACCTAACCAGGAACAGGAAGTGGATGAGGCTTTTTATAAACAACTAACAAAATCACCCAAAGCACAGGACTTGGTGGTGATGGGGACTTCAACTCCCCAGACATCTGTTGGGAAAATAACACAGCAGGGCACAGATTATCCAACAAGTTCTTGGAATGTATTGGAGACAATTTTTCATTTCAGAAGGTGGAGAAAGCTACTGGGGGGAGGCTGTTCTAAATTTGATTTTGACATATAGGGAAGAACTTGTTGAGAATTTGAAAGTGGAAGGCAGCTTGGGTGAAAGTGATCAAAGATTCATAGATTCACAGATTCTAGGACTGGAAGGGACCTCGAGAGGTCATCGAGTCCAGTCCCCTGCCCTCATGGCAGGACCAAATACTGTCTAGACCATCCCTGATAGACATTTATCTAACCTACTCTTAAATATCTCCAGAGATGGAGATTCCACAACATCCCTAGGCAATTTATTCCAGTGTTTAAACCAGGGGTCTCAAACTCAAATGACCTCGAGGGCCACATGAGGACTAGTACATTGGGCCGAGGGCCGCATTTACTGACACCTCCCCCCCCCGCCCTCGGCCCCGCCCCCACTCCACCCCTTCCATGAGGCCCCGCCCCTGCCCCGCCTCTTCCCACCCCTTCCCTGCCCCCATTCCAACCCCTTCCCCGAAATCCCCACCCCAACTCTGCCCCCTCCCTGCCCCCAGGGGGCACAGGAGGGGTGTGGGGTGCGGTGGGGGCTCAGAGCAGGGGGTCGGGGTGTGGCGGGGGTTCAGGGCAGGGGGTCGGGTGCAGCAGGGGGCTCAGGGCAGGGGTGTGGCGTGTGTTCAGGGCAGGGGGTGCAGGGTGCAGCAGGGGGCTCAGGGCAGGGTGTCGGGGTGTGGGGTGTGTCGGGGGCACAGGGCAGGGTGTCAGGGTGCGGGGTGTGGAGGGGGTTCAGGACAGGGGGTCGGGGTACAGCAGGGGACTCAGCGCAGGGGATCGGGGTGCAGGAGGAGTGCGGGGGGCAGGGCAGGCTCCCTGCTTGCCTGCC
>QXTE01000543.1:17207-42549 GCA_003942145.1 Platysternon megacephalum | reverse complement strand
TCCAATTTCTCCACATCTTTCTTGAAATGCGGTGCCCAGAACTGGACACAATACTCCAGTTGAGGCCTAACCAGCGCAGAGTAGAGCGGAAGAATGACTTCTCGTGTCTTGCTCACAACACACCTGTTAATGCATCCCAGAATCATGTTTGCTTTTTTTGCAACAGCATCACACTGTTGACTCATATTTAGCTTGTGGTCCACTATAACCCCTAGATCCCTTTCTGCCGTACTCCTTCCTAGACAGTCTCTTCCAGGAAGGAGTACGGCAGAAAGGGATGGATCATGAAATGGTAGAGTTCATGATTCTAAGGAATGGTAGGAGGGAAAACAGCATAATAAAGAAAATAGATTTCAAGAAGGCAGACTTTAGCAAACTCAGGGAGTTGGTAGGTAAAATCACTTGGGAAGCAAGTCTAAGGGGAAAAACAGTTCAAGAAAGTTGTCGGTTTTTCAAAGAGACATTATTAAGGGCCCAGGAGCAAACTATCCCACTGCTTAGGAAAGATAGGAAGTATGGCAAGAGATGACCCTGGCTTAACCAAAAGATCTTCAATGATCTAAAAATCAAAACACAGTCCTACAAAAAATGAAACTAGGTCAAATTACAAAGGATGAATATAAACAAATTACTCAAGCACGTAGCGATAAAATTGGAAAGACCAAGGCACAAAATGAGATTAAATTAGCTAGAGACATAAAAGGTAACAAGAAAACATTCTACAAATACATTAGAAACAAGAGGCAGACCAATGACAGCGTAGGCCCGTTACTCAATGAGGAGGAAAAAACAATAACAGAAAATGTGGAAAAGGCAGAAGTGCTAAATAACCTTTCTGTTTGTTTTCACCAAAAGGTTTAGTAGCAATTGGACAGCTAACTTAATGAATGCCCGTGAAAATGAGGTAGGTGTGACATTCTATACCTTGCGGGAGCGTCCTGGAACCCCCATATTCTCATTTTCATATAATCATGATCTTACATATAAAACATGCCATGTGAGGTATCTGGGGAAAGGTTATGATCTGCTGAAAGTCATTGTTCTATCTAAATATGTGTATCATCAACACATACGAAGTTATGAGAATTGTGCTGTATGGTTGTCACTAAAACATGCTGTGGGTTTGGCAGGTGCCCAGATACTGGCTCTGCAGAGACAATGACAAGGGAGGTAACCAACACCTGGGTGGGTGCTGTTGAACAGAAATCACCAGCCATTGTCCAGCAAGGGAGCTACAATTCAATGACTCACCTGCATGAGGCCACACGAGGGGAATTGCTCAACCTGCATTGGAGACTCAGCAATGCCCCCAGTCATGCCTGGACTTGTATTCCCCAAGCACGTGGGCTAAGGGTATCAAAACCAAACACGGGGCCCATGCTTGGCCTTTCTCCTTCACCCACCTACACTGCAAGCAACAAGGAGGCTGAAGACTTGAGACTCTAACTGAGGGGACGGGCCCAGATTTCAAAGGTGAAATCTGTATACTATGGACTACAATATCCAGTGGGGTGAGAAAAACTGCTTAATCTAGATGTTGCCCAGTCAAATAGGGTTGAGATCTTAGACAGAGTGCTTATATTTTATTTCTTTTGGTAACTAACTGACTTTTTGCCTATCACTTAATATCAGTTAAAATCTATCTTTTATAGTCAATAAATCCATTGAACTGTTTGTCTTTATCAGTGAGTTTGTATGTGGAAAATCTCAGGTTTTGCAAAGGCTGGTGTATGTCCACTTTCCATTGATGAAGTGGTGAACCAATTAATAAATCTGCACTGCCCATCTTGAGCAGTGCAAGACGGTATATTCCTGAGGTACAGTGCTGGGAACTGGGGGGATTTGGCTGGTGCCTTTCTCTGTGTGATTCATGAGTGGCTCTGGGAGCATTCATGCAATAGAGCCGGGTGTGGCCTCTACATGCGGTTGTGCTGAGTGATCACGGTGCCTGGAGGGGTTCGCTGCTGGACACTAGCAAGGCATGGTGAGAGAGAGCCCAGGCTGGAGAGAGTTAAGGGGACACGGCGGTCCCATGATCCCAGGCTGCACCCTGTGGATCTTGTCACAGTAGGGTCTGAGGCTAAAATAGGGAAAGAACAAATTAAGAATTACTTAGGGTTTGTCTACACTACCAGCCGGATCGGCGGGCAGCGATCGATCCAATGGGGGTCGATTTATCGCGTCTAGTATAGACGTGATATATCAACTGCTGAGCGCTCTCCTGTCGACTCCGGTACTCCACCAGAATGAGGAGCACAAGCGGAGTCGACGGGAGAGCGTCAGCTGTTGACTTACTGCAGTGAAGACACCGCAGTAAGTAGATCTAAGTACGTCGACTTCAGCTACACTATTCATAGAGCTGAAGTTGCGTATCTTAGATCGATCCCACACAGTAGTGTAGACAAGCCCTTAGACAAGTTAGATGCCTTCAAGTCACCAGGGCCTGATGAAAAACATCCTAAAATACTCAATGAGCTGACTGAGGAGGTATCTGAGCCATTACCAATTATCTTTGAAAACTCATGGAACACGAGAGAGATTCCAGAGGACTGGAAAATGGCACTATATTTGCCCATCTATAAAAATGGGAATAAGGACAACCCGGGGAATTACAGACCAGTCAGCTTAACTTCAGTACCTAGAAAGATAATGGAGCAAATAATCAAGCAGTCAATTTGCAGACACCTAGAAGATAATAAGGTACTAAGTAAGAGTCAGCATGGATTTGTCAAGAACAAATCATGTCAAATAAACCTAATAGCTTTCTTTGACAGGGTAAGAAGCCTTGCGGATGGACGGAAGTGGTAGACATGGTATATCTTGACTTTAGTAAGGCTTTTCATGCTGTCTCACATGACCTTCTCATAAACAAACTAGGGAAATACAGCCTAGATGGAGCTACTATGAGGTGGGTGCACAATTGGTTGGAAAACCGATCCCAGAGAGTAGTGATCAGTGATTCAGTCAAGCTGGAAGTGCATAATGAGTGGAGTCCTGCAGGGATCAGTTCTGGATCCGTGCTTTGGAGAATAGGGTTAAAATTAAATATGATCTGGACAAACTGGAGAAATGGTATGAAATAAACTGGATGAAATTCAATAAGGAGAAATGCAAAGTACTCCACTTCGGAAGGAACAATCAGTTGCACACATACACAATGGGCAATGACTGCCTAGGAAGGAGCACTGCGGAAAGGGATCTGGGGGTCATAGGGGATCACAAGGTAAATATGAGTCAACAGTGTTGCAAAAAAAGCAAACATCATTCTGGGATGTATTAGCAGGAGTTTTGTAAGCAAGATGAGAAGTAATTCTTCCGCTCTACTCCGCACTGATTAGGCCTCAACTCGAGGTGAAAATAGCACAGATGACTTAACTGGTTTGGGGGCCTTGCTCTCGGGCGGGGCCTCGGGCGGAAGGGGCAGGGCTGGGGGTCAGCATCCCCCAGCCAGCCCATCCGCGCTGCCTGGCCTGTGCTGCTCGGGGCTCTGGCGGCTATTTAAAAGGGCCCGGGCCGCTGCTGCGGTAGCGGCGGCAGCGGCTGGAGCCCCGGCCCTTTTAAATCGCCAGGCCCCGGGGCAGCTGCCCCTTTCCCCCACCCCACCCCTGTTGGCGGCCTTGCCAGTAGGATCCCTACCAGCAGGGACGCCAATGGGGAGGAGAGGGAGAGGGGGCAGTGACGTTATACATTATACATTTTAACGTCAGGTGTGTATGGGCTGGTATCGGCGGCCACTTCTCACCGGTATGCTGAACCGGCCCGTACCGGCCCACTTTCACCCCTGCCTCAACTGGAGTATTGTGTCCAGTTCTGGGTGCCACATTTCAGGAAAGATGTGGACAAATTGGAGAAAGTCCAGAGAAGAGCAACAAAAATGATTAACAGTCTAGAACAGTGGTTCTCAAACTAGGGCTGCCGCTTGTTCAGGGAAAGCCCCTGGCGGGCCTTCCCTGAACAAGCAGTGTCCCTAGTTTGAGAACCACTGGTCTAGAAAACATGAGCTATGATGGAAGATTGAAAAAAAATTGGGTTTGTTTAGTCTGGAGAAGACAAGACTGAGGGGGGACATGAGAACAGTTTTCAAGTACATAAAAGGTCGTTACAAGGAGGAGGGAGAAAAATTGTTCTCTTTAACGTTTGAGGATAGGACAAGAAGTAACGGGCTGAAAATGCAGGAAAGGCAGTTTAGGTAGGATGTTAAGGAAAACTTCCTACCTGTCAGGGTGGTTAAGCACTGGAATAAATTGCCTAGGGAGGCTGTGGAATCTCCATCATTAGAAGTTTTTAAGAGCAGGTTAGACAAACGCCTGTCAGGGATGTTCTAGATAATACTTAGTCCTGCCTTGAGTGCAGGGGACTGGACTAGATGACCTCTCAAGATCTCTTTAAGTTGCCAACTGTCTATTCGCACAAACCCAAACACCCTTGCCCTGCCCCCTTCCTCGCCCCTTCCCCGAGGCCCCGCCCCCTCCCTCCATCCCCCCTCCCTCCGTTGCTCACTCTCCCCCACCCTTACTCACTTTCAGCAGGTTGGGGTGCAGGAGGGGGTGCGGGCTCTGGGAGGAAGTTTGGGTGCAGGGTGCGGGCTCTGGCCTGGGGCAGGGGTGTAGGAGTGTGGGCTCCGGCCAGGCAGCACTTACCTCAGGCAGCTCCCAAAAGCGACCGGCACATCCTTCTGGCAGCGGCTCCTAGGTGAGGGGGTCAGGAGGTCTCCGCGCGTTGCCCCTGCCCGCAAGCACTGCCTCCACAGCTCCCATTGACTGCGGTTCCTGGCCAATGGGAGCTGCGGAGTCGGCTCTCGGGGCGGGGGCAGCGTGTGGAGACCCCCTGCCCCCTCAGGGGCCGCAGGGAAGTGTCGGCTGCTTCCAGGAGTGGTGCAGAGCCAGGGCAGGCAGGAAGCCTGCCTTAGCCCCGCTGCGCCGCTGGACTTTTAGCACCTAAAATCTCTCGGTTTGGCTTCAGTAGCCTCTGGGAGATAGAGCCTGATTCCGGGAGACTCCCGGTGAAACCAGAGGGGTTGGCAATCCTAGGTCTCTTCCAGTCCTATTATTATTTCATCTTTCAATTCTACACTCTCCCACTGTGACCAGAAAGCTTTACTGTGGCATTTTAAGGAGATACTGCATTCCGGGGGGCTGTGTTTACCAGCTGATTTTTTCCCAACCACACACTATTCTAATATCAGGATCCTCTCTTTGGGAAGCTCTGAGATGCTCTGCAGTCCGTTTCTGCAACCCCACCTCCACTCTTCCAGTGGCTGAATCAGGAACATTTGCACTTCTGTAAAGTGGGGGTGGAGGGTGGGAAGAGAGCCAGCCATTGCTTCCTGAGCACACTCATTCCCTCGAGTGGCCAATTCCTCGTTCTTCTACTTAGGGCAGTGCTAGCCATTAGCCTCCCAACAGGGCCATCTGGACAAGACATCAGCACCACCATGAGAAATTGTTCCCAGCCTGTGGGTTACTGTAAAATCACAACAGTGCAGTTTTTCCAACCACCTCGCAAGTTGCCCCTCAGGATTCCTGACTCTAAGAGCCATTTCAGGGATGTGTGGTCTGTCGTGACCACAGACTTTCTCCCCTACAGCTAGTGGTGAAAATGTTCTATAGATTTAATCACTGCTAGGAGTTACTTTTGGGTTGTGCAATAATCTCTCTAGAGAGAAATTAGACTTTTGCTGTAATAAGCCCTTGTGTTCTTGTGTCAATACTGCCCCCAATGCGTAAGCACCAGCACCGTGTCCAATATGAAAGGGGTTTTGAAACACAGGTCGGCTAAGACAGGAGCAGTCACAAGGGCCTTTTTCAACTCTGAAAATGCTACATCTCACTGTGCTGACCACTGAAATGCCTTGTAATACCCTCTCCATTAGCCTCTCAAAGGTGGCCAGTGCATTGCGCCAGTGATCCTCAAGCTTTCCAGACGACTGTCCCCCTTTCAGGAGGCGGATTTGTCTTGCGTACCCCCAAGTTACACCTCACTTAAGAGCTACTTGCTTATTACAAAATCAGACATAAAAATACAGAAGAGTCACAGCCACTAGTACTGAAGAATTGCTACTTCCTCATTTTTACCACATAATTATAAAATAAATGAATTGGAATATAAATATTGTACAGTACTTACATTTCAGAGTATGGTATATAGCGCAGTATAAACAAGTCATTGTCTGTATGAAATTATAGTCTGTACTGACTTTGCTAGTGCTTTTTATGTAGCTTGTTGTAAAACTAGGTAAATATCTAGATGAGTTGATGTACCCCCAGAAGACCTCTGTGTACCCCCAGGGGTACATGAACCCCTGCTTGAGAACCACTGCCTTACATGAGCCGAAAGCCATCGCTTTAAATTGCCACAGGCCTTGTCCTACTGTCAAAGCAGTTTTATCCCTGTCATTTGGATCCACTTCCAGTTGCCAATACCCACTTTTAAGTGCCAATGTGGAATGCCAGATTGAACCTGCTACAGCACCCAAGGTATCACCTATTTGTGGTAATGAAAACAAATCTTTTAAAGTGACTTCATTTAGTTTTCTATAGTCCACACAGAATTTGGTGCTGCCATATTTTTTCTTGCCCAGAACGATGAGTGAGGCTGAAGGCTCAGTTTTGCCTTCCTGATACATTTCTTTACTGGTCTGTCAAGCCTCTTCCCTCTTTGTTGTTGGTGAATGGTGAGCTGGTGGCTGTTTAAGGGTGTTTCTCCCAGAGTCAATCTTATGCTGGACCAGTGCAGTACAACCTACACCTTAGCTGGATCAGGAGAACAACTCCTGAATCCTCAGCAGAATGTGTCTCGGACCTTCTTCTTCTCATTGACATGTACAGCACTGGGCTGGAACAAGTCCGAGAGAAATTCTGGGAGCTCACCTTTACCCCTTTCTTCTTTATAGTTTTCTTGTATACCAGGATTTGGATCCACTGGTTCACATTTTGCAACTGTGGTTCCCTTTAATACTATTTGCTGTTTGTCAGAAACATTCAGTGAATGAACAGGACCCCATTCCTGCTGCAGATCTACAAGAAACCTAGCAACTAAATTTTCTCCAAGGCCCTGGGTCTCAAAGCTTAAACACCTCCCCTCTTTCTGCTTTTTGCTCTTGCTGCAAAGCTACTACAGCATGGAGCTGTTGTTATGGTTTCTGCCCTTAGAAGTAGGATAACTTGCTTACTGCAAACCAATTGCCTACAAATCATGTGTTTCTCCTGGGCCACATCTTTAAAGGGAATTTCCACAGACTGAATTTGTAAAACACCTTTCCTGGAACTGATTACACGGTTATTAGCAATAATGAAAGCCAAGCTCACAATTAGCTCGTCCATGATCTTGGCCATCCAGACTCTTGCTCAAATTCCAGAGGGTCAATTTTCAAAGTCAGTGTAACCGTGCCTTTGTGGGTCACAACTGAGAATACCTATTTCTCAGCAGTTTGTCCTGAATTTGGGCAGACACACCCCAAACTAGTTTGCATCCGAAGAAGTGGGTATTCACCCACGAAAGCTCATGCTGCAAAACGTCTGTTAGTCTATAAGGTGCCACAGGATTCTTTGCTGCTTTTCCCAAACTAGTGGTTATTCTCCCATAAGATATACTAAACCAGCAACAAAAGTAAACTTCTGTTTCACCACATTGGCTAACAAGAAGTCAGGTAAGCAGTTTCCTTAGATATTCCAGTCCTTGTATCACCACCAAAAACACTGGATTTAAAGATGAGTGGTTCCTTAGAACCAGTCTCATCAAGCAAAAGATTCTTCTGATCCCAAAGGACCAGCCACACACCCAAGTCAATATATAACTCAGATCTTAACCAAAAACACACTGTTGCCAATCCTTTACTATCTAAAATCTAAAAGTTTATTTATAGAAAGAAAGAAAGAAAGAAAAAAAGAAAGAAAGAAAGAAAGAGAGATGAGAGTTAAAATTGGTTACAAATTAAATACATACAGTAATGGCAAAGTTCTTGGTTCAGGCTTGTAGCAGTGATGGAATAAATTGCTGGCTTAAGTCAAGTCTCTGGTTGCTTCCAGTCATTGGAAGGACCTCAGTCCATTGGTTAGAATGCTCCCATTAGTATAAGTCCAGAGGCTGGAGCAGGAAAGAGGCAGGAGCAGAATAGAGGTGGAGGTGTTTCCAGCGCCTTTTATAGCTTCTGCCATGTGGAGAGAAACCCATAGTTTCAAACAAAGCCCTCAGCACAGCTAGTGGAAGATCACAGGTGGCAAGATGGGGTTTGGAGTCACATGGGCAAGTCATATGTCCATGCATGATTTGACCTCATCATAGTAGAAGTCATTACCTATACCCCAAACAGCACATCCTTCACAGGAAAGTCCATTCAGTGTAGGTGGGTATCTTCCATTGTGAGTTAAATGTTCCTTGATGAGCCGCTTAATTTGACTAGCCCCTCCAAGATGTGCTGGCTAATACCTTGTGGGCGTTTGAAAATCCAACATTTGAAATCCAGGTATACTCATCCAATACTCCAATACTCGGCGAACAGCGGAGGCTAACAGAGGGAGTTTGCCTGGGAGTTCGCCTCGGGAGAGCCCACTGAGGCTTTCATCTCGCAGGCTTCTGTGAGTTGCTGCCACAGCTGAGGAAGCTCTTAGAAGGAAGGTGATATGGAAGGTGAGCGTTCAGCTGTTGTAACCTGCACAGGTTGTGCCATGTTTGTCTTTCTTCCACAGGACAGAAGCGACTTTGTCTGTACAAAGTGCAAGCTGGTCTCCATATTGCAAGAGAAGGTTTGAGGTCTGGAGAAACAAGTATCGATCCAGCGTTGCATACGAGAAAATGAAGATTTCCTGGACAGATGTCAGGATATGCTTCTACGGGCACAACGTTCTGAAGAATCGGAGCAGGCTGCGCAGAGGGGACTGAGGGACGGTGAAGAAATTTGGCAGCATGTGACCTCCAGAAGAAGAAAGAGGAGCGTCCATGTACCAGCAATGGAGATACAGGTGAGCAACCGTTTTCATGTTCTCTCCACAGGTACTAATGCGGAGAGTGGACTAGATGATACATCCGAGGGAAGGGAGCAGAAGGAGACTCCACCGATTGGAAGGCATGAGATGCACTGTCCTAGGGATGGGGATTCCACGACCACTGCTCCCAAGACAAGGANTCCTTCCCTAGAGGTTTTTAAGGTCAGGCTTGACAAAGCCCTGGCTGGGATGATTTAGTTGGGATTAGGTCCTGCTTTGAGCAGGGGGTTGGACTAGATGACCTCCTGAGGTCCCTTCCAACCCTGATATTCTATGATTCTATGAACTTCAAATACAAAAATGATACATGCATACCAATAGCATAATCATATTCAGCAAATCATAACCTTTTCATACACACCTTACTTGACAACCTTTGTACAAGATTTGTTGCAAATATGTAACAGTAGTTGCAACAATGATCTATATGGTCATATTTTAATCAGACATAGATTCCCTACAAATCATTTGTTTCTTCTGGGCCACATCTTTAAAGGGAATTTCCACAGACTGAATTTGTAAGACACCTTTCCTGGCACTGATTACACGCTTATTAGCCATAATTAAATCCAAACTCACAATTAGCTTGTCCATGGACTTGGCCATCCAGACTCTTGCTCAAATTCCAAAGGGTCAATTTTCAAAGCCAGTTTTCCCCATTTTTGGATAGGTGCTTGTTCCCCAGTCATTGTCCAATTAGGTGGTTCAGTTCTGGATTCCCTATTTTCTTACATCAGTCTTGTCTGGTCTAGTAATGGTTGTGTTTGAGCCAGTGTCCGCTGTTCCTGTGCATTTTGCAACTCCTATTACACATTCAAAAGCCAAACTCCCATTATTGTTTAATTGCCAAGCTCTAAACCAAAACTGATCCTTGTACTTCCAAGCTTTGCCCCTTCAGGTTGGTATCCCCGTTTCCTAATTTGGGTGAGGGACTTTCGCTAGATACCTGTGGTGCTCTGTCTTGACTTGCCTTAAAATTTATAACAAACCTTCTTTTCTCACCATTTTTTTCCATATTACCAGCATTTAACTGAACTATGTCCCTTAATTTTTGCATTATCACCAACTCCACTTGTTTTATAAAATGAATGTAACAATTTTTCCAATTGTTCAACTTCCAGCCATTGGCTCTTGTTATACTTTTGTCTCCTAGGTTGAAGAACTCCTGATTATCAAATGTCTATTCCCCATATAGGTACTTGTAGACTGAGATCAAGTCACCCTGTGACATTGCACCCCTGTATTATTCATAGTTGTATGATTATGATATAATTATGATGCATTTTGTACAAGATATGTCTTGTCAGGTGTCTATGGAAAAGTTATGATTTGCTAAATATGATTATCTTATTTGTGTGCATGTATCATTTTTGTATCTGAAGTGATGAATAATAGAATCATAGAAGATTAGGGTTGGGAGGGACCTCAGGAGGTCATCTAGTCCAACTCCCTGCTTAAAGCAGGACCAACCCCAACTAAATCATCCCAGCCAGGGCAATGAATATTGACTATGTATCTGTATTCAAATGTGGTTACACCTGGGTAGCAGCCACTAGGCAAAAAGCTTCCAGTCTAGATAGCTGGTTGTGAAGGGCCTGTTCAAGGTAATGGGCCATTAGAAAAAACAATAGGCCTTAGGAGAATCGTATCTCCCACCTGGTGAGCCTTCCTGAGAACGCTCCAGACAGCCTGTAAGTAATGGCTGTTATGACTCAGCAAGGGCAGGTGACCAGATCACATGACACTGAACCCCATTTTGATACCTGTATTTTTCCACAAACCGGCGGGGAACTGTTTTTGAAACAAAGGGTTCCTGTCATATGTTAAAGCTATATAAGGTTAGGTGTGACATCATCTAAGGGCCTCACTCCCCACACGAGAGAGAACTACTGGAAACACTTGAGGAACAAAGACTGAACACCTTCTTGTCAACTGTTGGAAATGGGCCACCCTGATTATCACTACAAAAGTTTTTTTCCTCCTGCTGATAATAGCTCACCTAATAGCTCACCTTAATTAATTACTCTCGTTACAGTTGGTATGGCAACACCCATTTTTTCATGTTCTCTGTGTATATATATCTTCCTACTGTATTTTCCCCTGCACGCATCCGATGAAGTGGGCTGTAGCCCATGAAAGCTTATGCTCAAATAAATGTGTTAGTCTCTAAGGTGCCACAAGTACTCCTGTTCTTTATGCTTTGATCTGTTTGCTATCGCTTATAATCACTTAAAATCTAACTTTTGTAGTTAATACTAACTGGGGAGGGATAGCTCAGTGGTTTGAGTATTAGCCTCCTAAACCCAGGGTTGTGAGATCGATCCTTGAGGGGGCCACTTAGGGATCTGGGGCAAAATCAGTACTTGGTCCTGCTAGTGAAGGCAGGGGGCTGGACTTGATGACCTTCCAGGGTCCCTTCCAGTTCTATGAGATAGATATAGCTCCATATATTTAACTTGTTTTTGGCTTTATCTAAACCAGTATGCCTTTAAGTGAAGTGTCTGGGAAAAATCTCAGCTTGGTTAACACAAGTCTGTTGCATATTCCTCTCCACATTGAGGGAGAGGCGAACTGGGTAATAAATGCATACTGATTGGGGTTTCAATCAGGGCAGGAAGGTACAGCTCTGGGGTCCTAGGCTGGGGAGCTGGGGCTTATTTTGGCTGTGGCCTCTCTATTGTTGGTACATGCAGTAGCTGGTCAGCCTGCATGCAACTGCATCTGGGTGTGTCCCTTCCTGTGCGAATGCTGGGGGGAGTGTAGGACTGGGAGCGGTCTACATCTTGTGACAGCAACACAATGTAAAAGGAAACCCAGGCTGGTGAGTCAGAGGGCTCAGTGGTTCTCCAGTTCCAGGTGGCATCCCAGGGGGAACCCATAACACACCCTTTTACAGTCTCTTTGATAATCTAAATAGATCTAAGGCATTTTTTCCGGTGCTTAATTTGTAATGAAAGAGGTTTCGGGACTCCAGCAACGAGGTGCCGGGGCTCAAGCAATCTTTTTACTTTCATAACTGACGTGGCAAGCCCAGAGGTGCTGGGGCACAGCTCTAGCAAGCCCTGGCACAAATTAAGCACTGATTTTTTCCAAACCTTTAATCATTCTCTTGGCTATTCTCTGACTCCTCTCCATTTTTCTGTATCCTTCTTGAATTGTGGATGCCAGAACTGGACAGAAACTCCAGTAGCGGTCACATCAGCAGTGCCAAATACAGAGGTAATATAACCACCCAATGTCTACACCAGGGGTCAGCAACCTTTCAGTTTTGGTGTGCCGAGTCTTCATTTATTCACTCTAATTTAAGGTTTCGCGTGCCAGTCATACATTTTAACATTTTTAGAAAGTCTCTTTCTATAAGTCTATAATATGTAACTAAACTATTGTTGTATGTAAAGTAAATAAGGTTTTTAAAATGTTTAAGAAGCTTCATTTAAAATTAAATTAAAATGCAGAGCCCCCCGGACCGGTGGTCAGGACCCGGGCAGTGTGAGTGCCACTGAAAATCAGCTTGCGTGCTGCCTTCGGCACACGTGCCATAGGTTGCCTACTCCTGGTCTACACGATGATCTCTTGTTTATACATCCAAAGATTGCATTAGCCTTTGTAGGGTCATGGTTTCCAGTTTTTTTTGTTTTTTTTTTAATGAAAGCTGAGATTGTCACCTAATCCCATGACTCCAGGAGCTGGGGCTTTTAAAAGAAACACCAAATACTGCAAGAGTCATGATAACATTGCGATAGCTGGCGACACTGCACACAGATCTACATTCTCAAAAGTGTCTGCTAATTTTCAATGCTTCCATTTTTAGGTTCCCATTTAGTGATACCTGCAACCTGATTTTCAAAGGCACTGAGCATCTTCTGCGCCCATTGAAAGGTGCCATTAGATGTACAAAGCCTTATTACATTGGTGCTTTTCATCTTCTAAGCACTTTGCGAATATTAATTAATCCTAATTAACTCATTAACAGCAAATGATCCTCTATTTGGGGTTGGGGTGGGTGAAGAGATAATTAACATACTGTCACTTTTTATCAGAAGAAATTTTCTAATCACCTGCCCCCCCACTTCAAACCAGCAGCTCCATCCATCACAGTGGTTCCAGCACAAGTTTAACAATGACACACTGCCACCCCTGCACATTTCAAAGGGGCTTTGCACATTCCAGGGCTTAATTTCATTTTTGTGCAGCTGCAGGAATCTGCATAACCACACACGTGTATGGACATGCGCATGTACACCCACCCACCCACCCACGCACACACAAGCATACACATGGACACATGGACACATGCATTCACATAAGGCAGGCATGCGCATGCACACACATCAACGCTCTTGCACACACACATTTTCAAATGTGGGAGACGGACTGGAAGAAAACTTTGTAAGTGGCTTTATTTGCAGGATGGTCTAGATAATATTTAGTCCTGCCCTGAGTGCAGGGGATGGGACTAGACGACCTCTCGAGGTCCCTTCCAGTCCTATGAGTCTATGATACTAGAATGAAGCCTTGCACATTTCTCGCTCCCTTCATTTTTCATTTCCTATTGTGTGACATCAGGGCAGATTCTGTTCTGAGTTATGCTGATGTAAATCCAGAGTAACTCCTTTAATGTAAATGGAGTTACTCTGGATTTACACTTGTATAAATCAGACCCACTAATTCATCTGAAGAGGGAAGGGGAGGAACAGTGACCAGCCCATCAGATGGTAACAACTTTTAGTCTTTCCATGCCCATTGTTTTTACTTCTGCCACCCACTCACTTTGGCTGGCTCTTTCCCCAGAGCAGCAAGGTTCACAGATGCTGTCAAGGAAAGGGTTACATGGAATTGAAGGCCAGAAGTGACCCCCAGATGATCTGGTTTGACATATATATCACAGGCCAGTAATTAACACCCAGCCACCCCCACAACACGCTCAGCAACCAAAGTATCACAGCCCTCAAGAGACTGGACTATTGTGTGCCACAGGCATAGAACAGGAGGGACCAAAGTGCACCAATGTGCAAGGCCCTGCAATGGCCGGAAACTGGTTTACAAATCAAGAGCAAAAGAGACAAAATGTGACAGAAATAGATCGTTCTAACCACAAACCTCAGTGACTTTACCTACACTAGCGACATTTTACAACCATTTCCCCCCGTTGGTACCACTGGGCCAGCTGTGTCCAGGTTAGCAGTTTTGGGAGCTATAATACGTGACCCATCCAGGTGGATTATGCCACTGCTTCCAGCACTGCTGACACTAGCGGAGCTGGATCAGGGCAGCAATGGTAGAATGTGTTTTGTGCATTTCCTTGCTGTAGGGAGAGAGCCCTAGAGAGGGACACAAGAAGAACCAGCGTGATGCAGGAATTACTGGGTGAAATGCTACGGACGGCCTAGACGATCCCAGTCTCTCAAAGAGAGTTCTATGCCCCCCATTATCACAGCATCAGAGCAGCTCAGAATCTTGAATGTGTCACACAGCTCCCTTGTGTGGCAGGGAAGAGCTAGACAGATGGAGAACTGAGAGTGAGAGACTTGCCCAAGGGCACACGGGACACCTGTGACAGAGGAGGGAATTGAACCAGTATTGTACTAGTGCCCTAACCGCTTGACCATCCTTTTAATCCCTTTTACCCTTAAAATAGGCACTTCTGGTCTCAAAATCCATGCATGGGACTTCCTTCCCGACCTCAGACCTGCCAAATTACAGTGCACTGATGTCTTTGTTCTCTGTTTGCTTGTCTCTGTCCTGGAAATGGAAACTGGGGGCAAAGCTGTTTTCTCCATACTCCTATCTCAGTTAAACAGGTGCAACTGCAGGGACTCTAACAAAAGGCTCCCAATAGATTCCCAGACCTGAGAGCTTCAGCTGACGGGGCTCTGTTCAAAACAAGTTTGGTCCCAGAAGCTCCCAAGTGCTTCTGTGAGTGGGGGGAGCACAACGTCTCGGCGCCTCGTCTGGTCTATTTTCTGCATTCCACTGGACAGGAGGCAAGTTGGTGGGAAGTGCCTGTGCAAACAGCTGCACACACTGTAGCGTGGTGGTTCTCAACCCTGGGTACACAGAGGTCTTCCAGGGGGTAAATCAACTCATCTAGAGATTTGCCTAGTTTTACAACAGGCTACATAAAAAGCACTGGCAAAGTCAGTGCAAACTAAAATTCCATACAGACAATGAGTTGTCTATACTGCTCTATATACTATACACTGACATTTAAGTACAATATTTATATCCCAATAGATTTATTTTATAATTACAGTAAAAGCTGTTTTATCCAGCATGTTGAGGGAATGGGGGGGTGCCGGTAAGTGAAAAATGCCAGTTAATTAAGAGGGAGGGAGTTTGAGTGCGGGGTGTGTGTGTGCGGAGCTGGGGGCTAGGGTGCGGGAGGGGGTGCAGGGCACGGGCTCTAGGAGGGAGTTTGGGTGTGGGAGGGGACTTGGGGCGCGGGAGAGGGAGCAGGGTTGGGGCGCGGGAGAGGGAGCAGGGTGCCGGATCCAGGGGGCGTTCACTTCGGGTGGCTCCCTGCAAGTGGTGACCTGTCCCAGCTGCTCCTAGGCGGAGGTGTAGCAGGTGGTTCTGCGTGCTGCCCCCGCCCCAAGCACTAACTCTGCAGCTCCCATTGGCTGGGAACCGCAGCATTCAAAAATAAAACAATGTAAAAATTTAGGGCCTGCAAGTCCACTCAGTCCTACTTCTTGGTCAGCCAATCGCTCAGACAAACAAGTTTGTTTACATTTGCAGGAGATAATGCTGCTCGCTTCTTGTTTACAATGTCACCTGAAAGTGAGAACAGACATTCGCATGGCACTGTTGTAGCTGGCATCGCAAGATATTTATGTGCCAGATGCGCTAAAGATTCATATGTCCCTTCATGCTTCAACCATCATTCCAGAGGACATGCGTCCATGCTGATGACGGGTTCTGCTTGATAACGATCCAAAGCAGTGCGGACCAATGCATGTTCATTTTCATTGTCTGAGTCAGATGCCACAAGCAGAAGGTTGATTTTCTTTTTTGGTGGTTTGGGTTCTGTAGTTTCCGCATCAGAGTGTTACTCTGTTAGGACTTCTGAAAACATGCTCCACACCTTGTCCCTCTCAGATTTTGGAAGGCACTTCAGATTCTTAAACCTTGGGTCGAGTGTTGTAGGTATCTTTAGAAATGTCACATCGGTACCTTTTTTGCATTTTGTCAAATCTGCAGTGAAAGTGTTCTTAAAATGAACATATGCTGGGTCATCATCCGATACTGCTAAAACATGAAATATATGGCAGAATGTGCATAAAACAGAGCAGGGAACATACAATTCTCCCCCAAGGAGTTCAGTCATAAATTTAATTAACGCATTATTTTTTAACGAGCGTCATCAGCATGGAAGCATGTCCTCGGAATGGTGGCTGAAGCATGAAGGGGCATGTGAATGTTTAGCATATCTGGCACGGCTACAAAAGTGGCATGCAAATGCCTGTTCTCACCTTCTGGTGACATTGTAAATAAGAAGAGGGCAGCATTATCTCCTGTAAATGTAAACAAACTTGTTTGTCTTAGCGATTGGCTGACCAAGAAGTAGAACTGAGTGGACTTGAAGGCTTTGAAGTTTTATATTGTTTTGTTTTTGAGTGCAGTTATATAACAAACAAAAAAATCTACATTTGTAAGTTGCACTTTCACAACAAAGAGATTGCACTACAGTACTTGTATGAGGTGAATTGAAAATACTATTTCTTTTATAATTTTTACAGTGCAAATATTTGTAATAAAAATATACACTTTGATTTCAATTACAACACAGAGTACAATATATATGAAAATGAAGAAAAACATCCAAAATATTTAATAAATTTCAATTGGTATTCTATTGTTTAACAGTGTGATTAAAACTGTGATTCATTTTTAAAATCGTGATTAATTTTTTTGAGTTAATCACATGAGTTAACTGCGAGTAATTGACAGCCCTAGTTCGTGAATGTCTAAAGCCAGCATTTTTGTCCCTGTCCTATTTACTTTCTGGTACTTGTTTTTAAGGACATCACAATTCAGGACATGCTGCTTACAGGGCCTGACCCCCAAACACTTTCTACCAAGACTTGTGCATACTACCATGAGGGATCCAGGTGCTGGAACTATGGGTGCTGGGGGAGGGGCTGCCACACCCCTTGGCTTGAAGTGGTTTCCATGATATCCAGGGTTTATAGCTCGGTTCAATGGCTCTCAGCCCCCCCACTATACAAATTGTTCCAGCCCCCCCTCCTGCAGCTATTCTAGGTAGTGTTGGCCAGCGTGAGCTCAAAGTGAGTTAGCAGGGCTGGGGTGGCACTTAGCATCAGCAAAGCAGAGGGATCTTGCAAGTGTTTAGCCCACTTCCCCCACCCCTCAAAACAACAACATGAAAATGGAGAAATGAAATGCAAAGGTGACATTAATGCATTGTTAAGGTTGACAGGCAACGGATAGATAGAGATCTTAAGGTTTAATACTGCTGCCCATCACTGGGTACCTGCCATGTAAAATCAACAATAGCGAAGTCCCTAGAGGACTTATGGAGTCTCTGGCATCCCTCCCTTCTTCCCTTCCAAACCAAGCACTCAAAAGGCAGGAAATGCCTAAAGCTAAGGGTTCTACCATAACATTAACTCAGCCATGTCACACATTAGCAGCATTTTCTATTACTCTTTTCCTTGTTAAATATAAACCTTAATGCCTTGCTGCTTCTTATTCAATCTGTGCCATCAAATATTCAGGATGTGCAACAGGACTGAGTTAAAACCACTAGGCGTGATTTGCAGAGCTCCCGGTGCTCAGACTGCAATCAATGGAGATTGGGCACAATTGAAAATCAGGCCGTTTAATTTTTCAGTATCCTACCTATTGAGCACTTGATTTCTAACACTTACTATTACATCAACACTAATTTTTGCATTGCATTGTTTGTTGATTACCCAGAGCCTAGTGCTGTGGGTATATGTAACAAATGACCTTATTATAATACACTCAGAAGGGAAGAAATGTAACAGTTCTGTGGAAATCATCCTTCTGAGTATTCTGACTTGTGCAATTAAAGTCTAATCCTTAAGGCTGCATTAATACATTTTTAAAATGATTTTTTTGCACATGTAAAATTAAAATCATAGGATTTTACAAACTGATTGTTGCTCTGGAGAACTATTCATAGTCCGCTGCTGAAGGCAGACTGGGTACATGTAGCATTAAGAATAGAACTTGCAACTTTCCTCAAAAAGCAACAAAAACAATACAGATTTCTGCTACTTGAGCCAAAGGAGAAGCTCTGTCAACAAGTATTTTATTTTCCTCACAGGCCTCTGGCCACTAAAATAATGACAAACCCTTGATCAGTTCTGATCCCACAAATACTGTTACATGCACATATAACTTGCCTCTTGAGTTGTCAGCAGCACTTGAACCTGGGAACTTGGATGCTAAATGTATGCACCTCTGCCTCTTGAGCGAAACGAGTAGCTGGTGGCTGTTATCCTCAGCTGTGAATCAAGCACTTGAGAGGCACAAAGCCCCCCATATTGTGCCAGGGTGGGTTACACTTGTGCTTGGCTAGTACAATGAATAGAGCTCAGCAAATTACAGATTTTTCATATTGGTGGTCAAACCAAAAAAAATTAGTTTTGGGTTCAATTAAACAAAAATTGTTCAGTTTTTCTCGACAAATGAAAAACTGAAAAGAAAATTATTTAGGGTCAAACAATATGATTTGGGGGGTTTTAATTTTGTTTTTGGGGGAATTTTAAGCATTTTTAATTTTTTTTTAATTCAATTTAAGTAAATTCCAAACCGAAGCATCTTTCCAAAATGAAAAATCAAAATGTTTCATTTCAGAGATGCTGAAATGAAACATGTAGACGGTTCAGGAACATTTTTAAAATTTATTTTTGACTGAAACTATTTGCCAAATTGGACCTGAATTCACAAAGTTTCGATCAACCTGAACCTGCATATGTTGGTGAAAAAACTATTTGCACAAAGAATTTCAGCCAGCTCTAACAATGAAGTTCTGCTTTTGCTCGGTTTCAGAGTAGCAGCCGTGTTAGTCTGTATCAGCAAAAAGAACAGGAGTACTTGTGGCACCTTAGCTGGTGTGACCCTGGGAGCCCCTCAACGCCGACTGGCAGAGGCCCCCCATACTGTCACTCACATCAGACTTGATGCACTCATTGCCCCAACTGTTGTCATAATATACTCCTCAGAAGTGTCATGTAAGGTATCATATGTAAATTGGTGACACACTGGTCCCAAAAATCATCGTGTGATGTATGTACAGACTGTGTACAAAAGGTTATATGTATGTGCTGGAAATTTGTTCTCAAAACATGTTTGGGAGGCAGAGCATAAAACCAGATTGCCCTAGACAAAGGAAAAGGAATTTTTACCTGTCTGACTGGCTTGGTTACAGGGCTGAGAAAAATAAGAACATAAGAACGGCCATACTGGGTCAGCCCAGTGGTCCATCTAGCCCAGTATCCTGTCTTTTGGCAGTGGCCAGTGCCAGATGCTCCAGAGGGCGTGAACAGAACAGGGCAATTATTGAGTGATCCATCCCCTTTCGTCCAGTCCCAGCTTCTGGGTGTAGGTCATCAGTTTAGGGACACCCAGAGCATGGGGTTGCATCACTGACCATCTCGACTAATAGCCATGCATGGATCTATCCTCCATGAACTTAGCTAATTCTTTTTATGAACCCAGTTATATTTTTGGCCTTCACAACATCCCCTGGCAACGAGTTCCACAGGTTGACTGTGGCCTGTGTGAACGTACATTTACATATAAGGTAAACAATCATCAAACTAAATAAGCAGGGGAGAAAACCGTTTAACAATCATACTGGGAGGACAGAATCTGCACCCAGGAAGCGTTCCTAGTTCTCAAGGCAGAGACAATGAACTTCAGTAATATAAAGTGAGCAAAAAGGACATTTTAGTTATCCATCACCGAGCCCATGAAAGCTGGCTTCTCTTGGCCTGTAAGGCAAGAGATGTTGGTAACTTAATGTAAGTAAGAAAACTGCTTATGCAGAGATGGGATCATGGTAAAATTAAGTTTTAGTCACTAGAAAGCATGTTGTGTTGTGTTTGTAATCAGACCTGTCTCTTTTATTCTTGCTTAGATCTCTGTACTTTGGTAAAAACATTATTCTTGTTTTATTACAAGTGCTGTGTATTCACAGTGGAGGGTGAGTCTGCAGCCAGTCTAACAGGCTGGTGTGTACACGGTCTCTTTGGAGGCAGCACATTTACTAGTGTCTGTGAGTGTCCAGTGAGAGGGACCGGACACTGCAGAGAGATGTCATCGGGAATTGGAGCTCACTGATTGTGACCTGTGACCTGACAGAGTCCTGAGGAGTTTGCTGGCAAGGCAGACAAGCTGGTGTGTCAGGGAGCTGACTCACAGCTTAGCAGCAGCAAAACTCTTTGTGCTGAGGCAGAGTGTGACACAGCGGCTCACAGTTCTGGGGGACCTGAGCAAGAAGTCACAGTTGGATTTGTCCCAGTGGGATGAAGATCCCTTGAAATATTAAACAAAAAATGAGGCTTGGGGTTCACAGCCAGCTTTATTTGCTCTTTGTATTTACAGCTTGAAACCCGCTAAGCTGAGGACATGGATGGAGGTGGGGACACATGGGTGGAGGAAGGAACACATTCTTCCCTAGCACCTGCTGAGGATCAGCATTCCAGCCAACAGATGCTAGGTGGGCTGGAACATCAGCATGCCAACTTGCAAGCAGGGCCGGCTTTAGGAAGTGCGGGGCCCGATTCGAATACCCGGCGGCGCTCTGGGTCTTTGGCAGCATTTCGGCGGCAGGTCCTTCAGTGCTGCAGAAGACCCGGAGCGAGTGAAGGACCCGCTGCCGAAGTGCCGCCGAACACCCAGACCGCCGCTGGGTGAGTAAAAATTAAAAAGGCGCCTAAGTTAGGCGCTCTTCTTTAGGGCACGGGGCCCTCTTAGGCACGGGGCCTGATTCGGGGGAATCGGCCTAAAGCCGGCCCTGCTTGCAAGTTCAGGGTGTATACACCATTAGCTCACATAGGGACCTTGACTAAGGCTAAAATTCTGTCATGGTTATTTTTAGTAAAAGTCACGGACAGGTCACGGGCAATAAACAAAAATTCACGGAAGCCGTGACCTGTCGGTGACTTTTGATGCTGCGGCTCCATGGATTCCCCCACCACGATGGTGGCTGGGAGCTATGGGGTTCCCCCTCTTTCCACAGCAGCTGGAAGCTGCAGGAGGGCCCCCCTCCACCCACAGCGGCTGGGAGCTGCAGGGTGACCATATTTCCCAAACAGAAAATGGGCCTCCCCCAGCCACTCGCCCAGGGCATCCCCATCTCTCCTGTGTGAGACTGTCGCCCGTCGCTGGAACCCTGAGGAGGGCCCCCTCAGGAGTCTGTCACCTGTCGCTGGAACCTTGCAGGGGGCCCTGTTCTCTGTCGCTGCTGTCACTGGAACCCTGCTAGGGCCCCGCAGGCTGCCAGTTCCAGAGTCCTGCAGCCCCGGGAGGTCTCTGGAAGTCACGGATTCCGTGTCTTCCATGACCTCCGTGACATAAACGTAGCCTTAACCATGACACTAGAAGCCTTTCAGCAATTCCTGCCAACCTGGATAGAGCCCTGACCAACAGCAGCTTTTACAGGGACCAATTTCTCACAGCCAAAAACAATTAGGAGCAAAAATTGATTGGAAGGAAAAATTTGAACTAAACAATGTCAATGATGATTACGAGCTATTTAGGAAAGTTGTCTCAGGTGCCTCACAATTTCACATCATGGAACAAGGCTTCATCAGCTAAAAAACCCATCCAGGTTCAGAAGGGAAGTGAAAGCAGCACTAAAAAGTCATAGAGCAGATGGAAAAAGGAGAAGTTGATAGCAGTGACTATAAATTAGCAGTCAGTGATTAGAGCCCTGCAACCGGACCCCAACCTGACAGGACCCGATTACAAGTGTTGGGTCCGGGTTGGGTTAGGTGGGAAAACAACCAGACCCTCTTGGGATTCTGTCAGCTCTTCTCCTCCTGCCTGTTGGGTCGGCCTGCCAGGGGCTGCATGCCCTGCTCCTTCCCTCCGCCACCACCTCACTGAGCTGTGTGTGCCAAAAAGTCGCATTGCCTCTCACTTTGCAGCACACACAACACAGCGGGGGGCAGCGGACAGCAGGAGCAGGGCATGCAGCTGCCGGCGCAGGCAGCTACCTCTGCACCAACTTCACAGACAAGTGGCGGCAGCGGTGGCAATGACTCAGGGCTGGGAGAGGGTTGGATTGGGTCAGAAAATGACTCAATCCTCTCAGGTCAGGTCGGGTGAGCTTGGGTCCGGTTTGGGTCTGGTTCAGGCCTAAAAATTAGGCCTGAACAGTCCTCTACAATTGATAAGGGAAGCTAAAGGTATAAATGAAAAATCTGTGGCCCGTAGGGCTGGGAACAATAAAAATTATTTTTTTAAAAAAAGATCAGGTACAAAGGAAATCCTAGCAATCATACAGGACTGTTACTAGGTAGAAAAGGTAAAACTGTCAATAACAACGCATAAGAGGCATAAGTATTCAATAAATATTTCTATTCTGTTCTTGGAAAGAAACTGGATGATGTATTCATAGCTTACAGTGATAATGACATAGAATCATAGAACTTAAGATCAGAAGGGACCATTATGATCATCTAGTCTGACCTCCTGCATGATGCAGGCCACAAGAGTTGACCCACCCACTCCTGAAATAATTCTCACCCTTGACCCAGCTGTTGAAGTCCCCAAATCTTGATTTAAAGACTTCAAGCAGCAGATAATCCTCTAGCAAACGACCCCTGCGCCATGCTGCGGAGGAAGGCGAAAAACTTCCAGGGCCTCTGCCAATCTACCCTGGAGGAAAATTCCTTCCCAACCCCAAATATGGCGATCAGCTGAACCCCGAGCATGTGGCCAAGATTCTCCATCCAGACACTTAGGAAAAAGACTTTCAATATCCCAACATTTATCATCGGTACTAACTACCAGCGGTGGCACATTATTGACCTATTGAGTAAATCAAGTTATCCTATCAAACCATTCCCTCCATAAACTTATCAAGCTTAGTCTTAAAGCCGGAGAGGTCTTTCGCCCCCACTATGTCCCTCGGCAGGCCATTCCAGTATTTCACTCCTCTGACGGTTAGAAACCTTCGCCTAATTTCAAGCCTAAACTTCCCAACTGCCAATTTATATCCATTTGTTCTCGTATCCACATTAGCACTGAGCCGAAATAATTCCTCTCCCTCCCTGATATTGATCCCTCTGATATATTTAAAGAGAGCAATCATATCTCCCCTCAACCTTCTTTTGGTTAAGGAAAACAATCCGAGCTCCTCAAGTCGCCTTTCATACGACAGGCTTTCCATTCCTCGAATCATCCTAGTGGCCCTTCTCTGTACCCTTTCCAGTTTAAGTTCATCCTTCTTAAACATGGGAGACCAGAACTGCACACAGTACTCCAAATGAGGTCTCACCAGCGCCTTGTATAACGGGACTAGCACCTCCTTATCTCTACTAGAAATACCTCGCCTAACGCAACCCAAGACCGCATTAGCCTTTTTGACGGCCACATCACATTGCCGACTCATAGTCATCTTGCGATCGACCAGGACTCCGAGGTCCTTCTCCTCGTCCGTTACTTCCAACAGGTGCGTCCCCAGCCTATAACTATAATTCTTGTTAGTCATCCCTAGATGCATAACCTTACACTTCTCACTATTAAATTTCATCCTATTACTAATACTCCAGTTTACCAGGTCATCCAAATCTCCCTGGAGGATATCCCTATCCTTCTCCGAATTGGCAATACCTCCCAACTTCGTGTCATCCGCAAACTTTATCAGCCCACTCCTACTTTTGGTTCCGAGGTCAGCGATGAATAGATTGAATAACATCGGACCCAAAACCGAACCCTGAGGAACTCCACTGGTAACCTCCCTCCAACCCGACAGCTCCCCTTTCAGTACGACCCTCTGCAGTCTCCCCTTTAACCAGTTCTTTATCCACCTCCGGAATTTCATTTCGATCCCCATCCTTTCCAATTTACGCAGTAATTCTTCATGCGGTACCGTATCGAACGCCTTACTGAAATCAAGATATATCAGATCCACCGCATTGCCCTTATCTAAAAAATCTGTTACTTTCTCAAAGAAGGAGATCAGGTTGGTTTGGCACGATCTACCTTTCGTAAAACCATGTTGTAATTTGTCCCAATCGCCATCGACCTCAAGGTCCGTAACTACTCTCTCCTTCAATATTTTTTCCATGACTTTGCACACTACAGATGTTAAACTAACAGGCCTGTAGTTACCCGGGTCACTTTTTTTCCCCTTCTTGAATATAGGAACTACATTAGCTAATCTCCAGTCAAACGGTACAACACCCGAGTTTAGGGATTCATTAAAAATTATCGCTAACGGGCTTGCAATTTCACTCGCCAATTCTTTTAATATTCTAGGATGAAGGTCATCCGGGCCGCCCGATTTACTGCCGTTAAGCTGTTCAAGTTTGGCTCGTACCTCGGATACTGTAATGTCTACCCCCCCCCTTCATTCCCATCAGTCACGCCGCCACTATTCCCAAGCCCTTCATTAGCCTCATTAAATACCGAGGCAAAATATTGGTTTAGATATTGTGCCATGCCTAGATGATCCTTAATCTCCACCCCGTCTCCATTCTTAAGCGGTCCCACTTCTTCTTTCTTGGATTTCTTCCTATTTATATGGCTAAAAAACCTTTTACTATTGTTTTTAATTCCCTTCGCAAGATCTATCTCCACCCGGCTTTTGGCTTTTCTAACCGCATCCCGACACCCTCTGACCTCCATAAGGTAGGTTTCTTTGCTGATCCCTCCCATCTTCCACTGTTTATACGCCTTCTGTTTTTTCTTAATCACCTGAGACGCTTGCTCATCCAGTCCGGTCTAAAACTGCTACCTAGAACCCTTTTTCCCTTTCTCGGGATACAAGCCTCAGACAGTTCCTGCAACCTCAACCTGAAATAATCCCACGCCTCTTCTGCCTTTAGATCTCTAAATATGTTTGCCCAATCCACTTTCTTAACTAGCTGCCTTAATTTAGTAAAGTTAGCCCTCTTGAAATCATAAATCTTAGTCTCAGATGCATTTTTGTTTATCCTTCCATTTAGTTTGAACCGAATTAGCTCATGATCACTCGAGCCAAGGTTGTCCCCTACAACCATTTCCTCAACGAGGTCCTCACTACTCACCAAAACCAAATCTAAAATGGCATCCCCCCTTGTCGGTTCAGCAACCACTTGATGAAGGAATTCATCAGCTATCACATCTAGGAAAAGCTGAGCCCTATGATTATT
>QXTE01000542.1:215779-296980 GCA_003942145.1 Platysternon megacephalum | reverse complement strand
GGGGGTGCAGGCTCTGGGGTGGGGCTGGGGATGAGAGATTTGGAGGGCTCTGGGCTGGGACCAAGGGGTTCGGAGGTCAGGAGGGGGCTCTGGGCTGGGGTAGGGGTTTGGAGGGGGGTGTCTGTGTGAGGGCTCTGGCAGGGGGTGTGGACACTGGGGTGGGGCTGGGGGGTTTGGGTGCAGGAGGGTGCTCCGGGCTGGGATCAAGGGGTTTAGAGGGCGGGAGGGAGATCAGGGCTGGGGTGCGGGAGGGGAGATTCAGGCAGTCGGCTCTACGCACTGCCCTGTCTGCAGGCGCCACCCCTACAGCTCCCATTGGCCACAGTTCCCAGCCAATGGGAGCTGCAGGGGCAGTGTTTGGGGCGTGGGCAGTGTGTGGAGCCTCCTGGCTTCCCCTACACATAGGAGCCGGATCGGGGATGTGCCGCTGCTTCTGGGAGCCGCACGGAGCCATGGCACTCGTGGAGCAGGGCAAGCCCCCGACCCCGCTCCCCAGTGGGAACTCGAGGGCCAGATTAAAATGGCTGGTGGGCTGGATGCAGGCCGTGGGCCGTAGTTTGCTCACCCCTGCCTTAGACCCTTTTAGAACTGGAGTGAGTGGCAGCCGTTCTGAAAGAGGGCTGTGTTTCCTGGTGTTCCCTGTAGCAGAAAATTGTTTTTCAGCTGCTGACGCAGGAGCAATTTTCAGTTATGAAGAATAATGGCATAAAATTACCATTAATCCTCAACTATTTATTCAAATAGAGTCCACATACAATGTCCTGGTGAGGGCTGAGCAAGCGGGAGCTCCAGCAGCATCCTGGGGTCCTGCAATCCTCCCTTCAGAGACCAGTGAGATCCAGACCAACAGCCTTCCTTCCTTAAACAACAGAAAATAATCCTTTCACCACACATGCATTTCTAGATCCCCTGCAGTGCTACCATGGCCCATGGAGACCCGGGCAGGCTGAGCTCCTTCCCTTACTCCTGCCTCTCTCTCTCCTTCTCTGGCTCTTTGTCTGACAGAGAACTGGGTTTAAGGGCTTGTCTAAATGGGAAAGATTAAAACTCAGCTGTGAATTTAAACTGGTAGAGATATTCCTGTATAGTTCTGCCTCCCTCCCTCCCTGTTTTGACACCCTTATGCTGCGATAAAACTGGCCTTTTCAATTTACTTTATGTGGCTTGGGAAGAGGTTTAAGTTAACTGAATAAAACTACTCTTGTGCTGGAATAAGTGTCCACACAGAGGGTCACACCAGGATAGCTGTACCCAGTGGTGAGCTGGAGACGGTTCCCACCAGTTCGCGGGAACCGGTTGTTAAATTTAGAAGCCCTTTTAGAACCGGTTGTCCCAGTTCTAAAAGGGCTTTTAAATTTAACAAAATCTCTGGCAGCTCCCTGCCCTGCCCCCGGGCCCCAGCTCACCTAGCTCCACCTCCTCTCCTGACGCCCCCCAGGCTTCTCCTCCCCCTCCCCTGCTTCCCGCAGGAGAGCTGGGGCGGGGGTGGGGGAGGGCTCCAGGCGCCGTGCGGCCCGGCTCCGGCCCAGCCCCGACCCCGGCCCCCGGCCCGAACTCCGGCCGCGCGGCGCTGCCCGACCTCAGGCCCCAGGCCCAACTCCAGCCGCGCGGCGCTGCCCGACCTCGGGCCCCAGCCCCAACTCCGGCCGCGCGGCGCTGCCTGACCCCGGGCCCGTCGGGGGTAAGAGGCCGGGGGGGTTGGATAAGGCGGGGACAGGGAGGGGGAGGGGGGTTGNCCCCCGGGGGCTCCTGCAGGCTGCAGCAGATGCATGCGCCCCCCAGCTCCCATGCGCCCCCCGGCTTCTCCCTCACCACGCTCTGGCTCTGTGGCTCCCGGGCATGTGAGCCACCAGGGCGCGGGGCCCTGAGCCTGCTCCGGGAGGGGCAGCAGCGGTGGTGGCTCACACTCCCGGGAGCCACAGAGCCTGAGCACGGCGAGTGGGCAGCCGGGGGGCGCATGGGGAGCCGGCGCCTGCATGCATCCGCTGCAGCTTGCAGGAGCCCCCGGGGGGGAGCGCCGGGCAGGAGGGGCAAGGGGCGCAGCTGATCCCTGCTAGCCGCGCCGCCGCCTTTGCAGGGCTGCTGCCCCCCTGCACCGCCCCGGCTCCTCCATGGCTGGGGCTCACCACCCCCGCAAGCCGATGCTCTGGCTCTCCGGTGCCTCCGGAAGGCGGCTCCCCCCTGCCGAGCTGCTGCAGCGGCCCAAGCCGGGCAACCCCGGGGAGGGGCCGGGGGGCGGGGGCCGCGGGGGGGGGGGGGCGCGGGGCGGGGGTTGTACTCACCGGGGGGTACGCTCCCGGGTCTTCGGCCACGGGTCCTTCACCCGCCGGAGCCGTGCCGCCTAAGACCCGGTAGGGAACGGGTTCCTAAGATTTTGGCAGCTCATCATTGGCTGTACCTGTGTAACTGTAACGGCGTAACTCATCACACTTTCCTGTGTACACAGGGCCGGTGCAACCATTAGGCGAACTAGGCGGTTGCCTCGGGCACCGAGTGGTTAGGGGGGCGCCCTGGATTTTTCCTCCCTCCCGTCCTTCCCCTTACACAGAGTGCGACGCGGCTGATTGGGCGCCTGGGCTGATTGAGCCGCTCCCATTGGCCTCCAGCAGACAGAGTCCCTCCCCCGCTCCCCCCCTCCCCTTGCCTCAGCCTCGCCAGCACGCTGCGGGGGAGGGGCTGTGGGATCCCCAGCCCGTTTGTTTTGTGCTACACGTGGAGCCAGCAGCTGGAGCAGCCTGGTGGTAAGGGCGGTCCGGGGGGCTGTCACGGGGCGGAGGGAGGGTTGGANTACCCAGGCCCATTTCTGTCAGCCCGGAAGAGGGTGGCCATCACCCCTTCATTTCCAGCTGCATTAATATAGTGGACCTACCCAGTCAGACATGGACTACAGATCACTACATGCAATTGAGACAGAAACAATTAAATTAGTAGTAAGGGCCACATCTCCATCAGTCACAACTATCTAGCTTTACATCATTAGGAACATCACATGGTCACATTCTCATTAGGTTTTTGGTTTGTGATCACGTATGAGATTTTTAATTAAAAAACAAGGACATTTCCAGACAAAAGCTATGATACAGCTGTGAGTTAAAACTGACAGGACACAGCAGTAATGAAGGTTAAGTTACATTACAGGGCTGTTGTGATCATCCCAAAGCCAAAGGTTATAAACCCAGGCGATTCGAAGTCCAGGTTCTGTTTAACAGCAATCCACGTGTTAAGGTCTCCGAATGCACCGGCCAGGTGTGCACAGCAGATGAAAGCAGAAGTGCCTTAGCGGGGAGAGGAGCGAGTGTATGTGAGACAGGGAGAGCGAAGGAGCTTGTGTTTGTGTGAGGCAAAGGAGAGCACGTGTGGACAGAGGGCTGAGGGGGGCCGCAGTGGGAGCAGAGCACTGGGACCACCATTGAAGCCCTCACTCAGCAACAGCTGCTTGTGGAAGTCGAGAGTCCCTGCAACTCTCTGATATGGCTGGTATTAAAGTTGGACTGAAAACCTGGTGCCTCATGGTTGACTCCCGAGACTTAAACCGCATAACACCCAAGCTTGCTCCAGTAGTGGCCATAGGCGCTGACTTGCCCTCTAGCCAGGGGATGCTCAACCCCCTCCTCTGCCCCAGGCCCCGCCCCCCACTCCACCCCTTTCCCCAAGACCCCTGTCCCTTCTGCCTCAGGCCCTGGAGCCCCAGCTAAACTACCCTGATCCCTGGGCCACTGGCCAGCCCTGAGCCCCAGCCTAACCCCCAGGCCGCCAGCCGGCTGGCCCGACCCCCAGCTGCTGGCAGGCCCGCCCCTGAGTGCCAACCCGACCCCTGGTCTGCCAGCCGGCTGGCCCGAGTGGTCCCGGGTTGACAGTTGATTAAAATCTTCCTTGAAATCAGTATATAGGTTGTGGAGACGTAGAAAGAACTTGCAAGACCTCCACAACAGCAGCTGTAGCAGCACCTCTAGTGTCTGGCAGGAGGGGGCTGCAGTGAAATCCCGGCTCAGCCCCAGCACAGAGGCAGCTCCCTGGGACCCAGGACAGAAAGACAGAAAACCAGGGACTGTCCCAGCCAGGACAGGGCTGCTGGGGAGTGTGAGAAATGGTCCCAGCCTTCCCAAGCGCCAAACTCTGCCCCTAACGCTCTGATTCTCTCTCCCCAGCAAATGTGACTCTGGATCCAGACACGGCTCATCCCAGACTCATCGTGTCGGTGGACCGGAAATGCGTGAGATGGGAAAACACACAGCAGGATCTGCCTGACAATCCCAAGAGATTTAATTTTATTCTCTGTGTGCTGGGCTGTGCGGGATTCACCTCGGGGAGACATTCCTGGGAGATGGAGGTGGGAGATGGGGGATGGTGGGCCGTGGGGGTGGCCAGAGAGTCTGTGAGGAGGAAGGGAGAGATCATCCTGAACCCTGAGGGGGGCATCCGGGCTGTGCGACAGTGGGGGGGGGGGGCAGTACCGGGCTCTCACCCCCCTAACAACCTTCCTGTCCGAGCTGCAGCCCCCGGAAGATCCGTGTTTCTCTGGACTATGAACAGGGGCAGGTGACATTTTTCAACGCAGATAACAAGGTTCTGATCTACACTTTCCTACTGGTCTCTTTCACTGGGGAGAGAATCTGCCCTTGGTTCCGAGTGGGGACGGGATCTCAGCTCAGGCTGCGTCCGAGACACGAGGGGAATGTCCCACTGGGGACCCTGCAATTTTCTCTTGTAGCCTGTGACGTCCTCATCTCTACGGCCCTGGCCGAGTCCCAGCTTCCTGCAGACCTGCTAATGCACACTCTGGAGTGTGCAAACCACAACAGGCTACCGGGGAGGGACGGAGATAGAGACGCCAATCTCATTGCCACAAGGATTTGACGCCTGTTTGTCACTGTCCTCAGTGATCCAGAAGGACTCTAGCTGCCTGTAGGGTCAGACACCGATAGATGGGAGCCGCAGTTAATGAAAGTGAAGGGCAGTGAAAAGGAAGAGACACAAAGCAACGTACGTGACAGTGGGATTGGTGAATGCTAATGAAAGCGATGCTGTCACTCACAGCATAGTTCATCCATTCAATGCACTATTAGGGCATGAAAAGTAGGGCCATTTCTGTGCCTTTAAAAGGGCTTAGTACAAATTTTGCAACTTTTCTCTCTTCTAATTATTCAATGATCACTGCCAGGGAAAAATTGTGCCAGGTAAAGGGCTGGTGCAGGGCACATGCCTCACAGAGCAGAGGGAGCAAGGTCTGAGTTGCAATAGGGAAGACTTTGGGAAATTAAGGGAATTAGTTAAAGAAGTCGCTGGACTGAAGACCTCAAGGACTGAAATGCAAAAGCGGCGTGGAATTTCTTTGCACCAACTGTACAAAAGCTAGCTGAAATTTACATCCCAAACAAGGGACTGGAACTTGTAGGGAAAGGCTCCAGACCTACCTGGCTGGCTGGATATCCACCAGTATGGAATGGGAAAAAGATGAGCAAAGAAAGCTACATCAAGATCTCATTCTGGTTTCTGGTGCTGGTGGTATTTGGCGGTGGTAGCCTGTATGATGTAGTTTCTCCATGATCTAGTGGTCCCTTCTGGCTCTAAACTCTTGCTCAGTGCTCATGGCAAAGCCACATCTGAATACTGGATAAGGACTGAGAAAGGACCTCCATGGAGATTATAGTGAGGCAGCGTTTCTCAAATGCGGCCACCAGGGCTTTTCTTGTGGCCACAGCCTCCTGCGCAATGATTTGCGGGGGGGGGGGGGACAAAGTAGCGGCCCCCTCCCCTGGGGCCACCAGCAGGGGCTGGGACCTGCCCCCCTCTGGAGTCACAAATGCCAGAGAAGCAGGCAGCCAGTGAGAGTTCCCTACCTTCCCAGGGGCAATGGGGATCTGGCTTCCGGCTTCAGCCCTGGGGTGGCAGACGGTAGGTCCAGCAGTGGAGCTCCAGCCATGCAGCGGCAGGCTCTGTCCCCCGGCCGCAGGGCTTCAGGCTCTGGCCCTGGCCTCACCCTGACCCCCATCACCCCTGGCTCCCACTGCCTCCGCTGGCCCTGGGCTCGCCCGGGACTCCGACAGCAGGGCTTCAGGCTCTGGCCCCGGGCTTCAGCCAAGTGGCGGCCGGCTCTGGCCCCAGACCACGGCCATGGGGCCCCAGGATCCGGCTGCAGGGCTTCGGGTGCCGGTCCCAAGCTCACCACTGTCCACATCATCTCTGGCCCCTGCTGCCTCCCCCGGCCCCGCATACATCCCCCCATTGCCTCTGGCCTCGCTGCCTCCCTACCCACCTCGCCACCCAGGGCTTACCCGGCTGGCGGGGCTGAGTAAGTCTGCTGTGAAAAGTGATATTTGTACGTTTGTTAATATTACTTTTCACAGCAGACTTAGTAGCAAGCTGGGAGGCTGTGAAAAGTGATATTAACAAACATACAAATATCACTCTTCACAGCCGCAGATGAAGAAGTGAGGTTTTTTACTCATGGAAGCTTATGCCCAAATAAATCTGTTCGTCTTTAAGGTGCCACTGGACTCCTTTTTGTTTTGATGTACTAACTAGTAAGTCTAACAAAACAAAAAAAAAGACCAAAAAAGCAAAAGAAACAACAACAAAAAAGGACAAGAACATGCAAAGCACCTTATTTGTGTTTCTATTCTGTTTAGGTCCAGGAAAGAATAGAGACAACTGTACATTATTTTTATTATTGAGTCTGCAAAAAATACCCTACATAAATACATTACAACGATTGGGGCATGGATATGTGCATATTTATTTGTTTTTCCTAAAATTAACTATTTTAGGAAAAATTGTCAGTGCGGTCACCAGCAAGAGACCACCAAAAAATTTGTTGTGAGAACCCCACTAGACCATATTCCCCTTTGTAAGCCAGGAATTTGGGTGCTAACCCCTAGGCCTTCTGCTCTAACTAGTAAAACATCCCCCCTCCCAAAGTCAGGAATGGAACTCAGGAATCCTGCCCCCTGGAGTTTGGGCCAGATTTACAGAGGTATTTAAGCGTCTAAAGATTGCAGAGTACTGCCTAACTCACTTAGGGACATTTGAAATCCACGCAGACACAAGGATAGTCAATGGGAGTTCAGCCCCTAACCTACGTAGGTGCTTTTGAAAATCCCAGTAGGCACCTACTTGTGCCTTTTGGCACTTTTGAAAAATCTGGTCCTAAAGTTTGAGTCTACTTGAGGTTATAGGTAGAGAGATCTTTATGCAGACCAGGCACTGTATATACCCAGCTCCTAATGGGCCATGAAAGATCAGAATGCCGCTGGGGCATGTTGGTAAATTTCACAGGAAGCAGAGGAAATGTGGTCTGGGCAGAAGCGCTCAGTGTAACCTTGAAAGCTTGTTTCTCTCACCACCAGATGTTGGTCAAGTAAAAGATATTACCTCACCCACCTTGTTCCTCCAACTTTTCATCTTGCATTTGCACATATAAAATTCCAAATGTTGACACAGCAACCCCCTGTATTTGCATGTTGCTTGTGTGCCTATGTCTCTCACCCCCAAAATTACACCTGCAAAACTCTGAGTAAGCAGATGTTAAATCCTGAATTGCAAAAAACATGTCACATTCAAAACCTTGAATATGAATGTATGTCACACTGAATTTGTGCCTATGACTCCCCACACTTTTTCATCTGAAACCCTAAGGCTCTGATCAAATGCAGGGTTGTAGACATATAAATTTGGAGATTAACACATGTAAATTCAGGGGAGTTGGTGTGAAGAATTGGGTGTTCAGGTGTTAGAGGCTAATTTGGGGGGGTGCACATAATTCAGTAGTTCATGCATGAAATTCAGGGCTTCACCTATGCTAATTGCTGGTATTAATATGTGCAAAATTTGCTAGTTCATGAGTATAAATTCACAGGTTCTCATATGCTAATTTGTGTGGTTGCCAGTGCAAATTTAAGTGGCTGTGCATAGAAATTCTGGGGTTCATGTTGCAAATTCAGGACTTTATAACAATTTTTTGGGGGGTCAATGCAAATTTTGAAGTTTATGCATGCAAATACGGTGGGGGGGGTGGTTATATGCACATTCCAGGATTTCTGCATGCACATTCAAGGGTTCACCTGTCCCAATTTGTGCTTTTTTAAGTGTGGAAATTCAGGGGAGTGTGTGTGTTTGGGGGGGGGGGAAATTCCTAGGTTCTCCTATGCAAACATGGGATTCGGGAAAGGTGCATGCAAAATAAATAAACAAACAAATCCAAAGCAGGGGTTGTGCGTGCATGCTGGTATAAGGATCACATGTGCCAATTTGGGTGGGGTACAAATTCTGAATCGTACACGTGTCATATGGGGGATTTTACACAAGCAAACGTGCCAGATTTTTACGTGCAGATCCCGGTTTTCCAGACGGTGGGAATCCCTGGTGCTTAGACTTTGCATCATTAAAGACGCTGCATTAAAAGCCCAGCTCCTTAGCCCAGCCACGTGTATGGCACTCACCTTCTGGGGCTGCCCTTAGACCTGCCCAGCATAGTAACCCCCGCCCCCTCCAAGCAAATGGTTGCATCCGGGCCCCGCCAGCCCCAGCGCCACCCGGCGGGCCCGGCCTGTACTTGTCTCTTTAGGGGCTAGGCTAACTACCCCTTCTCTATACTGTACAGATGGGAAAAGCTGTACGGAAAAGCAGACATGGCCGCCTCCAGGTTGTATTCCCTCCTATAGCCACCGCCATTGCCACGTTGCGTCTGTATTTCCAGTATGGAAGAACATACGGGCATTTCCCATGGGGGTCACCATGATACAATCCATATACAGGCCGCCATATTGTGCTCATACGGGTACCAACCTGAGACGCCGCCATATTGGATCAAGCTAAGGGCGCCGCCATATTGGATTCGTTAGCGGAATATGAGGATTTCTCAGAAATGTCGCCATCTACGGGCCTGTACAGACGCCGCCATATTGGATTCGTCTGATACACATGAGCTTTCATAATCGACGCCACCGTATTGGATCCATTGGGACTACGTAGCCGCCAAGTTGAATACCTACATGGGCGCCGCCATATTGCGACCCTCTCCTGCCGGCGGCCATATTGACGTACAGACGCGCAGAGGGAAAGCTATTTCCGCTTCCGGGTGACGTCGGCGCTTCCTTTCTCTCTGGGCCGCTAGCTGAGCGAGAGGACGGGCCGGGTCGGGGCCACCGCCGAATCCGCCTCCATCCTCCTTCCCCGCTCGAGCTGAGCCCCCCGCGCCGCCGCCGCCATGACGGAGCAGATGACCCTGCGCGGCACCCTTAAGGGCCACAACGGCTGGGTGACCCAGATCGCCACCACCCCGCAGTTCCCGGACATGATCCTGTCCGCCTCGCGCGGTGAGCGCCGCGGGCCAGACCAACCGCCCAGCCGCGGGGGGGGGGGAGGGAGTCTCATAGTTGGGGAGGGGGATTGTCAGGCTGCACTTGCGGCGGGGGGGAATGGAACCGATTCACCCACGGGGAGGGGGGGCGCGGTGGGAGGTTCCATATCTCTAAGCGCGGGAGGGGGGGATGGGTGAGACCATCTCGTAGTCAACCCGGAGGGGGAGGTTTGTACTGCGACGGGGGGGGAGACATGGGAAGAAGATCCCATCTCGCTGCGGGGAGTCAAGGGGAGACCAGCTCTCACACGTGGGGGTAGGCAAGGGAGGGACCCGGGGGGGGTTGGATGTTGGGGGGGGGGAGGGGGGCTAGTGTACAAGGGCCTTAGATGGATACACCGGAGGGGACCCGCTGAAGGGGGTGTGGAAGAGGTTTTAGGCCTAAATACCATGGCCCAGGGGTTAACACAATAGACGGGGAGGAGGGGCATACTATGATGAGGCCACAGGGGCAACATTGGGGCTTTCCAAGCCCGGTCCCCCTCCACCTTGAGCTGCCACATGCAGCAATGACCCAGTTTGTTGGCAGCTCGGCTCAGGCACATTCCCCCTGCGCGTGGGTCCCTGTGGGCATCCCTGTCAAAGCATCAACTTCCACCTCTGGTTCCACCATTGAGCTGCTCAACGCCTCTTTCCATCCCTGATGATTAGATCTGGCTCATCCACTGACCCTTCCCAGGGTCTGATGACATGTCCTGCAATGATGAAGGGATGCTGGGAAGGAGCGTGAGTGGAGCCCTTGGCTGTGGGAGGCAGGGCTGGGCTCAAGGGAAGCCCATGGTTATAAAAATGGGGGGAGGGGAGGATGTGAGATCTTTTCTTCTCTAGGGGATGCTGGCTTCGATCCTGTCCCAGGTCAGGGGGACTGACTGGTTCAGGGATGTGGGGTCTTTCTCCTCTAGTTGACGTCGATCTGCTCATAAATGGGGATACAAGGAATGGGATACAGGACCTTTCTTCTCTGGGGCACTGGCTCCAGTCGAGCCCCAGGTTAGGGGGTGACTGGCTGTGGGGGGGATGAAGTGGGATACAAGGCCTTTCTCTAAGCAGCACTGGTTTGGATCTAGCCCCAGGTGAGGGGGCTGGTGGGGAATAGGCTGTGGTGTATTTAGCTCTGGGCTTGGGCCACGGAGGCCGGTCTCCTGGGTGACAGCTTCTAGGTTGAGGCTCAGGATCATTCTCAGGATGGCATGGAGGGGGGAATGGTCACTGGGCCATGCCAGGCCTGCTTGGGAATGGCAAGTTCCCCTTCCCAGGGCTGTCAGGCCACCCCCGGGGAGGAAATGCCTGTTGGGGAGGCGACTGGCTGACTCGGACTTTCCCTGCTCCCTCCACACAGACAAGACCATCATCATGTGGAAGCTGACGCGGGATGAGACCAACTACGGGATCCCACAGCGTGCCCTGCGCGGCCACTCGCACTTCGTCAGTGATGTGGTCATCTCCTCCGACGGGCAGTTTGCCCTCTCTGGCTCCTGGGACGGCACCCTGCGTCTCTGGGATCTCACCACGTGAGTGACGGGTGAGGGGGCACTGTGGCCATCAGATGGGCACCCTTGGCATAGCGAGAGTCTGCACGGAGGAGGGTGGGAGCGCAAAGGGGAGAGGGCTCCCATGAGTGGCAGAGTCAGACCGGCACCTCTCAGCCCCATGTCCTGTCTGCCCTGCCCATGGCAGCTCCCCTTAGTGGGGAGGGGCTGGCGTGCCAGGGAGGGGAACTGGCTGCCCACCCCAGAGTCCCTTGGCTTGTTGTAGCTCCCCTTAGTGGTGCCCTAGGGCAGTGTTTCTGTAATGGGTAATCACGACCCCCAGGAGGGGTCATGGAAGGCAATGGGGGGTGGGGGGGCATGAGGCATTGAAATTTACAACCTAAAGCAAAACCAAAGATTGCTCCGCTACATGCCCTTCCCCTTCCAAGTCAAGTGTTCTCTCTCAATCTCTGGAAACCCGCCAGTCATTTATACAGGCTTAGTGGTGTCGACCCTTTATTTATTCGTTCATAGTCAACGTCAGGAGGGCTGCAGATGTTTGACATCAGATCAGGGGTCTTACACCTGAGAAGATTGAGACGCTGTGGCAGGGAAATGACCAGTCCAGGTTCTAAGACCACAAATGGGGAGGAGATTTCCTGCTGGGGGCTGGATTGGCTCTACGCAGCGGCAGGACACTCCTGCTTCCAGCTGTTGGGGCATCAGGTTTTTTTGAGGCTCCTCCCTCTCCTCCCAGTCCCAATGATTAGACCTGACATGTCTGCTGACCCCCCAGGGGCGTGAGGACACGTCCTGCAATTATGATGGGACAGAGGGAGAGACGGAGGTGTCATGCTCTCCCTTGGCTTTTATCCCTCCTGTTGCCCCGGAAGAGAGACATTATTCACAATCCTTCATTCCGTTGTCTTAACACCATCCCTTTGCATCTGGCTGAGCTACCTCCACTGCTGCTGGATCCTGGGTTCCCCTTCGTGCTTAATGTCCCGGCTGGTTTCTGTCCCTGGCATGTGCTTCTGACTCAATGGGATGCGAGGGGAGGTTCCCATAGCCAGGCTGGGAGTGACTTAGTCTCTTCCCTTGCAGAGGTACCACCACCCGCCGTTTCGTGGGCCACACCAAGGACGTGCTGAGCGTGGCCTTCTCGTCCGACAATCGCCAGATCGTCTCGGGCTCCCGGGACAAAACCATCAAGCTCTGGAACACCCTGGGCGTCTGCAAGTACACTGTGCAGGTGGGGTCAGGGGTCTGCTCTAGTCCCCGCTTGCCTTCCTGAGTCAGGGATAGAACCCAGGAGTCCTGATTCCCAGGCCCCTGCTCTAACCCACTAGATTCTGCTCTCCTCCCACAGTTTGGGGATAGAACCCAGGAGTCTGGATTCCCAGCCACCCCTCCTCTATCCACTAGTCCTCATTCCATTCCCAGAGCTGGGGATAGAACCCAGGAGTCCTGACTCTCTGTCCTAGGCTCTTCACTGTTTCTCTTCAGATTTGGTGGTGGTAACAACCCACTTGCATTCTGAATGTGAGCTTACTGGACTGCCGCTCTGGTGGTGATGGCGGGGGGGGGAAAGGGCTTCCGAAGTCTTGCAGGGCAGGGGTGGCTAGCAAACAGCTGGCTCAGAAGGGCTGGGGGATGGGATCTGGGGCCTTTCCTTTCTGCAGGAGGGGAGGATTTACATGGCCTTGGTGAAGGAGATGGTCCCTGGGTCTTCGGGGAAACTCTCTGAGTTAAGCTGGAGCAACAGCCCTTGGGCTCCTCATGGATTAATTTGGAAGCATCTCTGCAATTGCCTTGTATGTCCCCTGCTGGGAACCGGTCCTGCTCCCAGCTGGCAGAGGATCCAGGGGTCTCTGCTGCCCTCCCTTCCTGATGATTAGATCTGACACGTCTGCCAACCCCTCGGGGCCTGACGACATGTCCTGCAATTATGATGGGACGCAGGGAGGGCCGGCGGAGCCTTGGAAGGCCGGGGGTTCGGGCAGCAGCTCACATGGGGGGTCAGCAAAGTCCTGGGTGGTGGGGAACGGTGTGGGGTTGTGAGCCTAGAACAGGTGGGGTAGAGCCCCCCAGGGTCTAGGGAGATGGAGCTCTGCTGTCCACCACCCACCCAAGTTGAGTGAGAGATACCTGGTCTCCGAACCCTCTCCTTGTTCTGACCTCAATGCTGTTCCCTGAGTCACCTGCCTTCCCCCCTTTCTCTCCTCAGGACGAGAGCCACTCGGAGTGGGTGTCCTGCGTCCGCTTCTCCCCCAACAGCAGCAACCCCATCATCGTCTCCTGCGGCTGGGACAAGCTGGTGAAGGTGAGTTTGAGGCCGTGGTGTGCTGCAGAGGTTCGGCTCCCCCTGCTGGCCTGGGGCTGCTTCGTGCGGGGAAGGGCATGGACCATTGATGGGGGTATCTGCCCGGGCTGCAATCGTTTGTGTTCCCATTCCCAGTGTTGCTGGGTTTGCTCCTGGAGCTAGTGTCTGGGGCAGGGCGCATCTGAGCAGACACACCTGGGAATTCGCATTGTCCCACAACTCGGTTGCCCTGGGGTCAGGGGATAGACTGGGGGCGGATGAGCTCTTGGGTGCTTTTGGATGGTGGAGGGGGCATTTCAACACTGGGGATTCGTGTCTTGTCTCTACGGCCTGCTGTCCTGTCCTTGAGGCACTGGCGTCCTGCCCTGTGGGTGGGCTGGTCTCCGAAGAAGCAGGCACTCCATTGCTGTGCTGCTGAGGGACATAAAAAGCAACGGGAAGGGGGGGTTTCGGCTGCAGGGGATCGGTGGCCTGGGAGATTCTAGAGCTCAGACTGGATGATCTGTGGTTCCTTTTTGGCCTTCAATTCTCTGCTGATCACCTGGTATTCTTCTCCTACCCCCCAGGTGTGGAACTTGGCCAACTGTAAGCTGAAGACCAACCACATCGGGCACACCGGCTACCTGAACACCGTGACGGTCTCCCCCGACGGCTCCCTCTGCGCTTCCGGCGGCAAGGTCTGTTCCCAGCCTGGTTCGAGTGAGGATCCAGGACTGGGAGGAGGGGGGGGTGGACGGTGGGACTGGATCGAGGTCCCTCTCCTCTCTGAGTTCTGTCAGCCTTGAGGGGTTGTAGATCTCAGCTGAGCTACCCCCACCGGGAGGCTGAGGGACTGTCTCTGTCTGTCTCTCTCTCTCAGCTTGTGGGGAGCGGGGCTGAGCCGTGATGAACGCAGTGAGTTTCTGATTGCGTCTGCATGCCGAAACCCAGAGGCTGTTTCTGAGCTGCCCCCGCCCAGCTCTCCCTGGGCTGACGGGGATTCACCCCAGCTCAGCTGGATTCTAGTGGCTGGGCAGCCGCTGTGCTGAGATAGCTGCTTCCTTGTGCTCCTCCGTCTTTATCCACCCGTCGTCTCGTGCCTCCTGCTGACGTTATGAGCTTTTGGGGGACAGAGGGCTCCCTTGTCATTCACAGCAGCATCCTCTGTGCCCACACAGACAGAGACACTCTATTGATCCCTTCACCATGCTGCTACTAAACTCCCCTTTCCTCACCCGTTGGTCTGATCCATATTCTGGACCCCTCCCTTGACTCCCTGACCAATATTGGCTCCAACTCCAGTTTCTTGCAACCACCATCAAAGCTCTGTGTGATCAACCACCCTGATCCTGCCTGTTCCCCTCCACTACTGCTTTCAATCTGATTCTACCCTGTCAGAGTCTCTCAAAGCCACCGGACAGCCACTCTGAGCCCCTGCCCCAGTCCACATGCCCCATCTCTGCCTAAGGGGAACCTTGTTGGTTTTGAATCTGAGCAGTTTGTTACTCCCCTTCTCCTCATCTGAGTCTCTCAGTGCAGGGCCTGTCCTTGGGCATCAGGGAAGTACATAGCAGGCAGTAATAAATATTAGTTCCCCGTTCTCTCGGTGCTATCCTGCAGCAGGGAGTGCCACAGGTTAAAGGTTTGCTGCCTGACCCCCGAGGTGCGTTATTTCCTTGGTACAAGTTGCAGGCTGCTCGTTGGTTGGTTGTGGGGTGGGGGAGGGACTCTTTCTCTGTCTGACGCTCCCTCTTCCCCCAGGACGGCCAGGCCATGCTGTGGGACCTGAACGAGGGCAAGCACCTGTACACGCTGGACGGCGGTGACATCATCAACGCCCTGTGCTTCAGCCCCAACCGCTACTGGCTCTGCGCTGCCACCGGGCCCAGCATCAAGATCTGGGTGAGCGGGTGCCCCCTGAATGGCCCACCCCCACCAGCAGGGGACTTCACCCCCCTCTGTGCTCCCTTTTATACAGAGTGCACAGCCTGGGGTTTCTAGGGGCCACTCCCCTGGAATTCCCTATCTCCGTGTCTCCTTTCCGTAGGGCACAGGGATTCCTTCTCTGTCTCCTTTCTATAGGGACTAGGGGGACACCTCTGGGAGTGTAGAGGACACACCTCTGGGAGGCGTGTCTGCTGTGCTTCCTTTATATAGGGAACAGAGCTTATGCTTTTCTATAGGGAATACCCAGAGAGTTGCCTTCCTTGCCTGTTTCTATAGGGGACCTGGCCTGGGGTTTCCATGGGGGGGGGGGGAGAGACACCCTTGGGGGTTGCTTCTGCCCCAGGAAATAGGTCTTGGGTTTTCCCGTAGGGGAGACACCTCCACTGTAGTGATCTCTTGGGCCTTGTCGGATCTGCAGTCCCCCATAGGGAGTGGGATATGGGGCGGGGCCGTGCTCTGGTATCTGTGGGTCTGGAGCCCCCAGGAGATGTGGGGTGAGGCCATGCTGTGGAGTCTGTGGGTCTGGAGCCCCCAGGGAATGTGGGATGAGGCCATGCTGTGGGGTCTGTGGGTCTGGAGCCCCCCAGGGGCTGTGAAGGCCAAGAGGCCATGCTGTGATGAAACATCATGCCATCTGACTGCATCTCCATGCTGAAACCCAGAGGCTGTTTCTGAGCCAGCTCCCAGCACCTGCCCTGGCCTGGGCACAGCTGGGAAGGGGGTCCTTTCTCTGACCTTTTCCCCTCTCCCCCGCAGGACCTGGAGGGGAAGATCATCGTGGACGAGCTGAAGCAGGAGGTGATCAGCACCAGCAGCAAAGCTGAGCCGCCCCAGTGCACCTCGCTGGCCTGGTCCGCGGACGGACAGGTAACGGAGGAACAGGCCCTTTAACATCCCACCTCCCTCGCCGGGGGGGGGTGTCGGGAACTCAGCGCCAGGGCAGAATCTTAAAGAGCCAGCGCCAATATTTCAGTGGGGGCCGGAGGTGCCCTATGCATCCTCACCACTGGCCCCAGGGGGCAGAGGCAGCCAAGGGGCCTGCTCTCGGCTCAGCCTATGGGAAGGTGGTCCTGTGAGCCACTCCCCTTCTCACACCCCATGGGAGGGCAGATGTGCCCATGAGCACCCGAGCCCCTCCTTGCACTGACAACAGCCCTGATACCTCCCAGGGCCTGGCCTTCATCCTCCTCCCTGCCAGGAGACCTGAGCCCTCTCTGCCACTGTCCCGATCCTTCCCATGGTCCATCCCCTCCAGCCCCCTGTCCAGCATGGAGCCCAGCCCCTCCCAGCCTCCAGCCCTCTCCTAGCAAGAGATTCAGCTCCTCCAACATCACCCCTTTCTTGTCTCCACCTGCCTCCCTACCCTCCAGCACTGCTGCTCCTCCCCCCCACAAGAGACCTGACCCCTTGCCTTCAGCCTCCTTCCCACCAAGATTCATACCCGCCAGCATCCTGGCTCTTCCAAGAGCCCCATCCCCCCATGTCGCTGATCTGCTGAGGCCTGGCCCTTTCTCCCTGCCCCCTAACATACCCTGTCACCACTTTCCCAGCTGGACACTGGCATCAGGCGAGGGAGCTTGAGTCCCTCCCAGACGCGGGCCCTCAGCCTGGCTGTTCTCCTGGGGGCTGATCTGTCTCCAGGCCTGCTGTAGCTACCCCGTTACTGACACATCTTTTCTCTCCTCCCCAGACCCTGTTTGCTGGGTACACAGATAACCTGGTCCGCGTATGGCAGGTCACCATTGGGACCAGATGAGAGCCCGCCCACAGGACGCAGCCTGCCTTTGTGTAAAAAAACAAAAACCAATAAAAAGTACATTTTGGAGGTTGGGGATTGTTTGGGTGTCTCATCTTTGCCATACGGGGCCTGTCTGCGAGAGCTGGAACTTCCAAGGAAGCCTGGCCCACTGCCTATGGACCCTAGCCCCAAGTTCAGGTCCCTGGGGTCCGATCCTTGCTCTGCCAGAGATCTTGAGCAAGTCCCGTAGGCCTGGATTTGTGAAGGTATTTAGCCTGCGTTGCACTCAGCATTGTGAAGCCGAAGGATAGAGGATTTTCAGGCATCTAAAATAGCAGCTAGACACCTGGCATGGGCAGTGCTAATGGAAGCTGGGGGAGGCTGTCTCCCCAAACCTTGTGCCACTCGAGAGGTGGGGGCAGTGGCGGATTGGGGGGGCTCTTGAGAAAAATCTCCCCGTCACAGTCCCAGGGCGGGAAGAGCACAGCTTTTCCAGTCTCAGGGCTGCAAGGGTGGGGGGGGGTGCTTTGCAGGGAAGAGGTGGACCAGAGGAGGGGCTCTGAGCTCTCAACCCTTCCTTCCCCCCCGCCTGCCCCAACTGAACTCTCAGGTCCCCACCCTGGCGGGGCCACAGGAGGGAAGAGTCTGAGAGCAGCGAGCAGGGCGTGGCCTCAGCAGGAAGTGTTTAATTCCCAGAAGCTGGGAATGGATCACTTGATCATTACCTGTTCTGTTCATTCCTTCTGGGGCACCTGGCATTGGCTGGCTTGGATGGACCATTGGTCTGACCCAGTCTGGCCGTTCTTATGTTTTAATGAAAGTTTCTGTCCTGTGATGAAATCTCTGGAAATCTGTCCAACCAAAACTGGGAACCCTCCACCTGGTGGGATTTTCAAGTGTTGGAATCCCGCTGCTTTTGCGTGGAGGGAGGTGAACTTCAATCCTGCTCACTCAATTACAGACCTCAAAATGGCAATTCTTCAACAAAAAAACTTCAAAAATAGACTCCAACATGAAGCTGCAGAACTGGAATTAATTTGCAAACGATACCATCAGATTAGGCCTGAATAAAGACACGGAGTGATTGGGTCATTACAAAACCTAAACTTAATTTCCCCAATACTAATTTCTCCCTACTGTTACTCATACCTTGTCAACTGTCTGTAATAGGCCACACTCTTACCACTTCAAATGTTATTTCTCCTCCCTTGGTATCCTGCTGTTAAGTGATTTATCTCATTAGACTGATTTAACACTTGGTAAATCAACCCACATCCTTCCATGTATTTATACCTGCTTCTGTATCTTTTACTTCATATGATGAATGAAGTGGGTTCTAGCCCACAAAAGCTTATGCCCAAATAAATGTTAGTCTCTAAGGGTACGTCTACACTACGGGATTAGTCCGAATTTACGGAATTCGATTTTTTGAAACCGATTGTATAAATTTGATTGTACGCGGCCACAGTAAGCGGATTAATTCGGCGGTGCGCGTCCATGTACTAAGACTAGCGTTGAATTCCAGAGCGTTGCACTGTGGGTAGCTATCCCACAGCTATCCCAGAGTTCCCGCAGTCCCCCCCGCCCATTGGAATTCTGGGTCGAGATCCCACTGCCTGATGGGACAAAAAATATTGTCGCGGGCGGTTCTGGGAACATCCTCCCCCTCCCTCCCGTGAAAACAACGGCAGACAACCATTTCGCGCCTTTTTTCCTTGTTGAACTGAGCGGACGCCATACCTCGGCAAGGATGGATCCCGCTCAGCTCAAGTTTGCAGTCATGAACATTGTAAACACCTCGCGCATGATAGTGCAGTTTATGCTGAACCAGGACCAGAAAAGCCAGGCGAGGAGGAGGCGGCTACGGCAGCGCGGCGACGAGAGTGATGCGGGCATGGACACAGAATTGTCTCGCGCCACAGGCCCCGGCGCTTTGGAGATCATGTTGGCAATGGGGCAGCTTCTCGCTGTGGAACGCCGATTCTGGGCCTGGGAAACAAGCACTGACTGGTGGGACCGCATAGTGCTGCAGGTGTGGGACGATTCCCAGTGGCTGCGAAACTTTCGCATGCGTAAGGGCACTTTCCTGGAACTTTGTGACTTGCTTTCCCCTGCCCTGACGCGCCAGAACACCAAGATGAGAGCAGCCCTCACAGTTGAGAAGCGAGTGGCGATAGCCCTGTGGAAGCTTGCAACACCGGACAGCTACCGGTCAGTCGGTAATCAGTTCGGAGTGGGAAAATCTACCGTGGGGGCTGCTGTCATGCAAGTAGCCAAAGCAATCGTTGAGCTGCTGCTAAAAAAGGTAGTGACGCTGGGAGATGTGCAGCTCATTGTGGATGGCTTTGCTGCAATGGGATTCCCTAACTGTGGTGGGGCGATAGATGGAACCCATATCCCGATCTTGGCACCGGAGCACCAGGGCAGCCAGTACATAAACCGCAAGGGGTACTTTTCTATGGTGCTGCAAGCAATGGTGGATCACAAGGGACGTTTCACCAACATCAACGTGGGATGGCCGGGAAGGGTTCATGACGCCCGCGTCTTCAGGAACACTAGTCTGTTTAAACGGCTGCAACAAGGGATTTACTTTCCAGACCGGAAAATTACCATTGGGGATGTTGAGATGCCCATCGTTATCCTTGGGGACCCAGCCTACCCCTTAATGCCGTGGCTCATGAAGCCATACACAGGCAGCCTGGACAGTACTCAGGAGCGGTTCAACTACAGGCTGAGCAAGTGCAGGATGGTGGTAGAGTGTGCCTTTGGACGTTTAAAAGGTCGCTGGCGCTCGTTACTGACTCGCTCGGACCTCAGCCAAACCAACATCCCCATTGCTATTGCAGCTTGCTGTGTGCTCCACAATCTCTGTGAGAGCAAGGGGGAGACCTTTATGGCGGGGTGGGAGGCTGAGGCAAACCGCCTGGCCGCTGATTACGCGCAGCCAGACACCAGGGCGATTAGAAGAGCACACCAGGAAGCGGTGCGCATCAGAGAAGCTCTGAAAACAAGTTTCAGTGCTGGCCAGGCTCCTGTGTGAAAGTTCTGTTTGTTTGTCCCTGTTGAAAACCCGCCCACTTGATTCACTCATTCCCTGTAAGCAACCCACCCTTCCCCCTTCCCCCTTCGATCCCAGTTTTATTTAAAAAAAAATAAAGTCAGTGTCGTTTTCAAATTACAAATCAAGAACTTTTTATTAACGGGGGGTAATGAACATAGGGAGAGAAATAACCAGGTAGTCCGGGTGGGGTTTGGGAGGAGGGTAGGAGTGAAGGAACAGGGCAGGAACAACATTCAAAATAATGAGAGCCTTTTGCTCGGGCTCTCTAATGGGGTGGACTGGCAGGTTGCACGGAGCTTCCCCCCCCGCGTTCTTACACGTCGGGGTGAGGAGGCTACGGGACTTGGGGAGGGGGGAGGGCGGTTATAGAGGGGCTGCAGCGGCACCCGGTAATCCGGCAGCTGCCGTTCCTGGAGCTCCACCAGACGCCGGAGCATGTCTGTCTGATCACGCAGCAGCCCCAGCGTTGCATCCCGCCACTTCTCCTCTCGGGCGTCCCTCCTCTCCTCGCGTTCGTCCCTTCTCTCCTCACGTTCATCCCTTTTCTCCTCCCGTTGGTCCCTCATGTCCTCCCGCTGGTCCCTCTTCTCCTCACGGTCACTGGCCTCTTGACGGAATTTCAATACAGTCTCCTTCCAATCGTTAAAATTAGCTCTCTCATCCCGGGTCGACTGCATTATTTCCGAGAACATATCGTCTCGGGTGCGCCTCTTTCGCCTCCTTATCTGGGAGAGCCTTCGTGCTGGGGGCGGGAGGATGGAAGAATTTGCAGCTGCAGTAGGAGGGAAAAAAAGGAGAGAAGTATGTAAAAAGATACATTTTATAGAACAATGCTTATACTCTTTCACGGTGAACACTTTTCACATTACATAGCAATGTACAAGGTCGCTTTTTGCATCTTATATTGAGTGCCCGCGGCTTTGGTGTTAGAGATCACAGCAGACGCAGGGCCGGGCAACAGATTTCGGCTTGTATGCAGCCATGGTAAGCCATTGTCCTGCTGCTTCTGCATTAAATCAGCGCCCTCCTTTCCCATAGCAAGCAAAGCCCTTTACGTGCTGCGGTTTCCCTGTTACCGTGCAGCATCAGATAACATAACAACCACCCCCCACCCACCCATTCAATTCTGTGGGATGACCCCCTCCCCCCACCACGTGGCTGGTACCATGGAAGATCCATGCAGATCGCAAACTAGCCCCCCCATCCACTTCTGTGGGATGATCGCGTTACCCCTCCCCCCACCACGTGGCTGGTATCAGGGAAGACCCCTGCTAGCCAAACGCGAAAAACTCAGCGACATTATCCACCCCCTCCCCCCCGCCCGCTTGGCTAACTGCAGGGAAAGATTTCTTTTCAGCTACAGGCAAACAGCCCAGTAGGAACGGGGCCACCTCTGTCCCCCTAATTACATTCCCATATCTCAAACAGGTTACCCTGAACGATATCACTCTCCTGAGGATAACACAGCAAGATAAAGAGCGGATGTTGCTTGAATGCCAGCAAACACCGGGACCATACGCTGCCAAGCTTTGTCAAGCAATGATACCGGATTACTTGCTGCTAGCATGGCGCGGTCAAGTGTCCTACCATGGAGGACGGAATAAGGCTGCCCTGCCCAGAAACCTTCTGGAAAAGCTTTTGGAGTACCTCCAGGAGAGTTTCATGGAGATGTCCCTGGAGGATTTCAACTCCATCCCCAGACACGTTAACAGACTTTTCCAGTAGCTGTACTGGCCGCGAATGCATCCCAAGTCCCCAGGGCAAATTAATCATTAAACAAATACTTGTTTTAAACCATGTTTGATATATTTGAAAAGGTACACTCACCAGAGGTCCCTTCCAGGGGGTCTGCGATGCCGCCTTGGGAGGGTTCGGAGGGCACTTCGGTCAGGGTCAGAAACAGCTCCTGGCTGTCGGGGAGAATGGAGTGCTGTGTGCTCTCCACAAGTTCGTCCTCCTCCTCCTCCTCCTCTTCCCCGTCCGCAGATTCGTCATGCAACGATGACATTAACCCCTCCTCGGAGTCCACGCTCAGGGGTGGGGTAGTGGTGGCGGCCCCTCCGAGAATTGCATGCAGCTCCTCGTAAAAGCGGCATGTCTGCGGCTCTGCCCCGGACCGTCCGTTGGCCTCCTTCGTCTTCTGATAGGCCTGTCGGAGCTCCTTCACCTTTATACGGCACTGAATGGAGTCCCGATTGTGGCCTCTCTCCATCATCCCCTTCGAGATCTTGTCAAAGATCTTTGCATTCCGTCTCTTGGAACGCAGTTCTGCGAGCACTGAATCCTCTCCCCATATAGAGATCAGATCCAGTATCTCGCGTGTGGTCCATGCTGGTGCTCGTTTGCGGTTCTCGGCCTGCATGGCTACCTGTGCTGTTCAGCTCTGTGTGGTCACCTGTGCTCACCAGGCTGGGCAGACAGGAAATGAAATTCAAAAGTTCGCGGGGCTTTTCCTGTCCAACTGCCCAGAGCATCCGAGTTTCGATTGCTGTCCAGAGTGGTCACAATGGTGCACTGTGGGATAGCTCCCGGAGGCCAATACCTTCAAATTCCGTCCACACTAACCCTAATTCGAACCGGCAATGTCGATTTCAGCGCTACTCCCCTCGTCGGAGAGGAGTACAGAAACCGATGTTAAGAGCACTTTAAATCTAATTAAATGGCCTCGTTGTGTGGACGGGTACAAGCTTAATTCGCTATAACGCTGTTAAATTCGAACTAAAATCGTAGTGTAGACCAGGCCTAAGCTGCCACAAGGACTCTGTATCAGGGGTGGGGGGGGGACGGGACGGGGGACGACGACTAACAAGGCTACCACTGAAAACTGTATTACAGCAATCTGTAATCCATTAATTCCCTTTGTGTCCTATGACTGGAGGGGTGTTAATGGGCCATTTCACCTTGAATGGTGCTTTAGAATGTGTGCTAACAATCGATTTCACCTTGTATTCAGGTCTGGAAAAGGGGGATTACCTTTTCCAGACCTGAAGAATAGCTCAGTGTAAGCTTGAAAGCATGTCTCTGTCACCTGCCAAAGGTGAGCCAATAAAAGAGATCACCTCACCCACTTTGTAATCCCTGAGACTAGTTTGGCTGTAACAACACTGCACCATGAAATAGTTAAACAAGGTCTGGGGTGTGGTATGCAGAGACCAACCAGCTTAGCCCCCTGTCAAATACACCATTAAAATTCCTTTTAACCTTTTATTAAAGAGACAGAAAATGAGGAAAACACAGCTGAAAGGTAAAATATTGAACAAGGTTTTCATTTTAACCACTCCCTTGTCTGACAGCTTCTCAGGGCTTGGCTACACTTGCAGATGTAGAGAGCTGGGAGTTAAACCAGCCTGCGGAGACAGCAGCAGGGAAAACGCTGCCGTGTGTTTACACTGTCAGCTGCAAGCGCACTGGTGTGGCCCCATTAGCAGCCCTTGCAACGCCACAGAGAGCAGGGCATTGTGGTAGCTAGCCCAGTGTGCAAGTGGCTGCAATGTGCTTTTTAAATTGGGAGGGTGTGTCAGCATGCTGTCTTGTAAATTCAGACAGCAGCAGACCCCACACACACATACACACACTCACAACAGCAGCAGCATTCCACACTAATGGTTTGCTTTGTCCCGGAGCAGATAAGCAGCCGGCTGTCAGAAACAGAGCTTTGAAAGGGGATATCCACATGCCTGTAGCCAAGTTCAAAACAATGACAAGAGTGGCCACTTCACTTCTGGGGATTATGGGATGTTTCCATTATTTGTTTAAAAATATTTGTCCCCCAAACACGATTGAAAAATGGGGTTTTCCACTGAATGAAAAAAATTGTTGACCAACCCCCCTGCCCTCCTTTTTGTTAAATCAGTGGCTCTCAACCTTTCCCGACCACTATACCCCTTTCAGGAGGCTGATTTATCTTGTGTACCTCAAATTACACCTCACTTCAAAACAACTTGCTTACAAAATCAGACAAAAATACAAAAGTGTCACAGCCACTCTATTACTGAAAAATTGCTGACTTTCTCATTGTTACCCTATAATTATAAATCAATTGGAATATAAATATTGTACTTACATGTCAGTGTATAGTCTATAGAGCAGTATAGACAAGTCATTGTCTGTGAAATTTTAGTTTGTACTGACTTTGCTAGTGCTTTTTATGTTGCCTGTTGTAAAACTAGGCAAATATCTAGAGGAGTTTATGTACCACCTGGAACACCTCTGAGTACCCCCAGCGGTACACGTACCCTGGTTGAGAACCTGTGTTAAATGTTAAGTATCTTCATAAGTAATTCAGGGCAGATCATTTCATTTTAAAATATGGGTCCAGTTCATTGCAGGATTGGAGGGGACGGATTCAGAGAAGGGCAATGAGGCTCATCCGGTGTCCAGAAAACTCTCCCGTGACAAGAGACTGAAAAGACAGGGCTTTAGAAAAGAGACATGGTAAGAGTCTGTACAATATGGGACTGGTTAAAGGAAGGAGAGCAGGAATTTCTGTTCTCTCTGTCTCATAAGACAAGAGCAAAGGAGGCATTCAATGAAAACAAAAGGTGGCCAGTGAACAACTGATAAAAAGGACACACTTTTCCCGCACCACGTGGGATTAGACTATGGAATTTGTTACCACGGGGAGTGGTTGAAGCCAAGAACTCAGCAAGATTTAAAAAAAAAAAAAAAAAAGTGGCTATTTATGCAGATAACTTGAATATTCAGTTAGAACAGCTGATGCTCACTTAATTCAATTAAGGGACCTTAATTGAATTGGCTCGTTAGCACTGCCCCCCCACTTGGTAAGGCAACTCCCATCTTTTCATGTGCTAGAATATATATTCCGTTTACTGTATTTTTCACTCCATGCATCAGATGAAGTGGGTTTTAGCCCATGAAAGCTTATGCCCAAATAAATTTGTTAGTCTCTAAGGTGCCACAAGGACTCCTTGTTGTTTTTGCTGATACAGACTAACACGGTTACCACTCTGAAATGCTGGAAAAGAGGCTGCAGGCCTTAAACCAATCTCTAATTACTACAGAAAGACTGATGGCGGGGGGCTGATTACCCCCACCATGACAAATGTGGACATCTTTGTGATATTGTTATGAACGATCTGTAGGACTCTGTACCTACCCACTTGTATTGCTACCCCTTGAAGGGAAAGAGTTCACCTTCTCCCTAGTTCTAGACCATCCCTGACAGGTGTTTGTCTAACCTGCTCTTAAAAATCTCCAATGATGGAGATTCCACAACCTCCCTAGGCAATTTATTCCAGTGCTTAACCACCCTGACAGTTAGGAAGTTTTTCCTAATGTCCAACCTAAACTTCCCTTAGTGCAATTTAAGCCCATTGCTTCTTGTCCTATCCTCAGAGGTTAAGGAGAACAATTTTTCTCACTCCTCCTTGTAACCTTTTATGTATATGAAAAGTGTTATGTCCCCTCTCAGTCTTCTCTTCTCCAAACTAAACCACCCCAATTTTTTCAATCTACCCTCACAGGTCATGTTTTCCAGACCTTTAATCATTTTTGTTGCTCTTCTCTGGAATTTCTTCAATTTGTCCACATCTTTCCTGAAATGTGGTGCCCAGAACTGGACACAATACTCCAGTTGAGGCCTTATGAGTGCGGAGTAGAGCAGAAGAATTACTTTTGTAGCCTTTGAAACAAATTGAACATCCTTTCCAAATCCCCTTTTTGGATTTTACCCTTCCACCAGCTCCAGCCAAGGCGGGACTGAAGAGGCAGAGACTAAACTGTACAATCTTCTCTTTATTATTAATTATTATAACATTTCAAAAAACTAAATCTCCATTTAATTCTTGGTTTAGCCAAAAATATTTCAAACTAGCTTTGTAACATCAACAGAAAAACAACCAACCAAACCTCAACACACAGCAGGTATGGGCAGTGTCTTTCTAGTGGGNAGAGAAGGGGGGGGGGGGGGGGGGGGGGGGGGGGGGGGGAGAGAAGAGAACAGCTCAGAGAACAATTAAAATAAATACCCAACCCTCAGAGTGCTGGAGGCGGCCTAGGATTCCCAGAACTACAGGGCTCACAATGAAAGCATCTCACATGATTTTTGGCACCTCCAGACATTTTAGCCAGTGATTCTCTTGTAGCATCTCAGCTTAGGGAGGAAGTTGCCCCGTTTGCCTCGGTACTACAGGCTGTTTTGGACGTCCATGAATAAATGCAATGTCCAGGGTCACAAAGGGTGGTGACAATGTGGAAGAGAGATTCAGGAGCACGCATGATGGTTCTGGAGAAGACCTGGTGCCTGATGGTTCTGGAGAAGACCTGGGGACCAAGACCGGCAGACAAGAGGACCATTGTGGGGAAGAACTAGAGGACAGATAGACACTGGGATGGTTCTGGGTGGAAAGCACTGGATTCTGGAGACTGGACACAAAGGGGTGGGGGGAAGCAATGTTTTTCCAGGGCTGGATCTTGGTCTGAACACCAGCAGGGAAGGGAAGGCAGCATTATGGGACTGGGCAGAGAGCAATGGGGTCTTGTGCCTGTGGAAGAAGAGAGAAGATGGTCTGGAGCTAGCTCCAAATGCCACCAGGAAGTGGGGGAGGGGGAAGTTGGATGGCTGGAATTCTTCCAGCAGGGCCAAAGGAAATGCAATGAGATCTGGGTGGCCAAGTCCCTTGGGAGCTTGAGTTGTTACGGGACAGAGCAGGGGGCCAGCGCTTCCGGGGATGCTCAGAGCTCCCTCTTCAGGTCTGGGGCCTAGATCTTCCGTGAAGTCGCTCACCTCCGCCTGCTCGGCCCACAGACACGAGCAAGGGTTTTGCAGGAGCACTGGGGCCCTACAGTGTGATGGCAGAGGGACAGATCGGGGGTGGTTACAATGGTGCGGCAAGAGCAATTCACATGTTGTGCTCGGACAGGAGGGGGGATCGCCTGACAGCAGCGTGAAAACCCACCCATCATCCCCGTAACCAAGCCCTCCCCTGCCCTCACACTTCAAAACAGAGCAACGCAAAGGGACGAAGCAGGCTTTGGAATGTCAGGCTGGCTGAGGCGGCCTCCCCCCAGGCCTCTGTGCGGTGCCGAATCCTGGGACAGGGTGGGGAGGATCCGTGCAATGGTGGGAGGGACCCAGCGGGGGAGGAGGCCCGAGGCAGCGGGGAAGCGGGTCAGGTGCAGATCTTGATGCGTGTGCCCTTGGCCAGGATGCGGAAGAAGGGGAAGATGCGCTCGCGGAAGGTGGCATTGAAGGTGTGGATGTGGGCCATGTTCTCGGCGTTGTAGAAGCACAGCTGGCCCCGCTCGTAGTCCAGGTAGACCCCAAAGCGCCGGAGCTTCTCCCCGGGGGGCAGTGCTGTCTGCTCCGTGGCCGTCAGCGCCTGGTACTTCTTCCCGTTGGCGCCCACGCACCAGATCTCCCGCTTCTGGTAGGGGCCGCCCGTCTTCTCCTTCCGCCGGGCCGTCTCCCGGGCCGCCCCCACCGCCCAGCCCCGCCGGCCCCCCACCTCCACCTCCCAGTAGTGGCGCCCCGTGCTGAAGCCCTGAGAGCCCAGCACGCAGTAGTCGGAGTCGAAGCGCTTGGGGTTGTCAGGTAGGTCTTGGCGACGTTCGCCCAGCTTCACGCTCCGGCGATCCAGGGACAGGCTCAGGTGTGGGTGGGCCGTGTCGGGGTCCAGGGTCACATCGGCTAAGGAAAGAGACCCACACACAGTCAGGAGAGTTAGGGTTAGGGGGGCAGCGTGATCCAGTGAACACAACTCTGTGCTGAGTGTCAGGACACCTGGGATCTATTCCCAGCTGACCCTGGGCAAGTTACGGCCTCTGTTTCCCTTCCCACCCTGTCTCATCTATTTAGACTGTGAGTACTGTCTCTCGCTGTGTCTGTGCAGCACCCAGCACCATGGGGCCCTGATCTCAGCTGGGGCAGGGACTGTCTCTCGCTGTGTCTGTGCAGCACCCAGCACCATGGGGCCCTGATCTCAGCTGGGGCAGGGACTGTCTCTCGCTGTGTCTGTGCAGCACCCAGCACCATGGGGCCCTGATCTCAGCTGGGGCAGGGACTGTCTCTCGCTGTGTCTGTGCAGCACCCAGCACCATGGGGCCCTGATCTCAGCTGGGGCAGGGACTGTCTCTCGCTGTGTCTGTGCAGCACCCAGCACCATGGGGCCCTGATCTCAGCTGGGGCAGGGACTGTCTCTCGCTGTGTCTGTGCAGCACCCAGCACCATGGGGCCCTGATCTCAGCTGGGGCAGGGACTGTCTCTCGCTGTGTCTGTGCAGCACCCAGCACCATGGGGCCCTGATCTCAGCTGGGGCAGGGACTGTCTCTCGCTGTGTGTCTGTGCAGCACCCAGCACCATGGGGCCCTGATCTCAGCTGGGGCAGGGACTGTCTCTCGCTGTGTCTGTGCAGCACCCAGCACCATGGGGCCCTGATCTCAGCTGGGGCAGGGACTGTCTCTCGCTGTGTGTCTGTGCAGCACCCAGCACCATGGGGCCCTGATCTCAGCTGGGGCAGGGACTGTCTCTCGCTGTGTGTCTGTGCAGCACCCAGCACCATGGGGCCCTGATCTCAGCTCAGGTCTCAGGCACTGAGATAATACAAATAAACAGTAGGCTTGGTATTTGAGACCTCTCCCTGCTTTCCCTGCATGGAGAGCCAAGGCCTTACCTCATCATATGACACTCCATAGGCCAATCAGCAAGCCCTCAGTGCTAGGTTTATGTTTATTACTACCGGCTGGGAGCTGCTCCCAGCACTGGCACTGGTTGTCCAGTAGGGGGCATCCTCCTCCTGAGCAGCAAAGAGCTGCTGCAGACTGCCAGGGCCAGGAGCACGGTGAGCTCAGGGGCAGGATAGCACCAGGCTGCGGGTCAGGATTGAGGGGCATCAGCAGAGCCGGGCAGGAGCCTAAGGCTGGCAGGATAGGGGGCGGTGGGTCAGGACTGCAGTGCATTAGCAGAGCTGAATAGGACACCAAGTGGCTGGGATGGCTGGGCACTGGCAGAGCCCAGAGTTTGGGGGGCAGAGCCCAGGGCTGGGACAGCAGGGGAGGGCTGTGGGTCGGGATAGGGGAGCACCAGCAATCGTGTGCGCTGGGGGAGCCCAGGGCTGGGACAGCAGGGGACGTAGGTCAGGACAGAGTTGTGAGCGAGTGCTGATGCACATCAGCGGAAGCAGCCTGTGGGAGAAACTCATGCTACAGCTGCCTGCGCTGTACAGCTCCACCACGCACAGGACGTCAGTGTAAACAGAGTCCTGGCTCTCCCCGGTCCGCTAACCAAGGGAAGAAAGAGCTGATCTCCTTACCTTGGGGGACTTTCCTGAAGACCTTCTCCATCTTCCTCATCACCACATCCTGCAGGAAGTAATTGCGGTATTTCTTCCCCACGTCTACTGGCACCGTCTCCGGCTCCTGGAATTTGACGCTCTCGCACCTGGCAAAGGGAATACAGCAGTGAGTCAAGGGCTGGGTGTAGTGGGAAGCGTGGCCTAGTAGGCAGAGCACTGAACAGTTCTCAGGGGACCTGAGGTCTATCCCCGGCTCGGCCGCTGTCTCGCTCGACGACCCTGGGCAAGTTAGTTTCCCTCCTCTGTCTCTTTAGACTGTAAGCTCCAGGGGCAGAAAGTCTCTCACTGTGGGGGCGGGCCGACAATCTTCTGTCAAAACTCTTTTGCAACAGAAATGTAGGTTTTTGACTAAGCAATTTTCTTGTCTCCTTTCTGCAGAAGATTTTGATTTTTTTCACCCAAAACCAGACCACCCCCAAATTTGAAATATTTGACTTAGAATGCCGCAGGGCCTCCTGGGAGTTGTAATTCAATTGCCTCACGTCTCCCTTCTCCTCTACTGGCTGGGTTCCCAGGCAGACTACATCCCCCATGATGCATCGAGAGAGTCCCTGAGCATGGTGTACCGCCTCCCCTCTCCAAGAGGAGAGACCGTGGTGCATCATGGGAGATGAAGTGTGACCAGGAATGCCAGCCTATACAGAAGAAGGGGAGCATGAGGCAGCTGAACTAAACTCCCATGAGCCACTGGGGCAGCACTTCCAAATTGAGTTTTCTGGTATTCAAATTTTCCATAAGAAAACATTCTCACGCGAAAAAACATTTTCCGACTGGCTTTACTCATTACGCACGGCTACCACATCCAACGCAGTGGGTCTCTAACTCTAACACAAATGACCTAACAGTACCTAAGATCAGAGAAGTCTGCATAGAGACACAAGTAACGTCTTTAACTACAGTCCGTGGACCAGGTCTACAATGTTCGGACTGCGTGTGACCCGCTGGTAATAAGGACCAAATCGGTTTGGAAGACTGCTCCTTGAAGCACCATAATTGGATTCCAGAGTTAATACAGCGTGATGTAAATGAGGAGAGGTGGCTCCCGACCTGTTTCAGGCAGTCTGAGGCCAGATCTACACTAGAAATTTTGGCTGGTATAGTAAATTCAGTTAGGGATGCGATTTTTTGGACGACATTTCTCTACCGACAAAAGCCCTGGTGTAGACCAAGTCTCAGCATAAGAATCCTTGTGCTGGTATTTCGTTTGGAGAACCAAAATAAGCTATACAGGGGAGTCGCATCTTACGCGTAAGTTAAATGCGGCTATGATGCGACTCCACTGTACTCTTTTGCCTGGACAAACTGCATCTCCACTAGGCGGCTTTGTTAGTAAACCCTTTGCTAGCGTAGACTGGGCCTAAGACAATGCCACTTTGGTTCATGTTTGAGAGTTTCTCTTTGCAGCCGCAACGGCTGGGATCCGGTTTAGAACGAAAGCTTGACTCAGGACCCGTCACAGGGGCTGAGTAAATACGTCACGTCAATACATCTGGCACAACTGCCTCAGATCAACGGTTCTCTTGGGTAACTTTCCACCCTCTTTTGGGTCTTTCTGTTCTCTGTTTGCACAGCTCCTAGCCCAGTAGGGGCCCAGTCCATGACTGGGGCTCCCAAGTGCTAGGATAATACAAAAAAATATTATAGAGGAAGCCAAGTGTGTAGGCTGCACAGAAGTCTAACTGCCATGACTGTAACTACATTGTGGGGATACCAGAGATGTTTAAAGCCAACCAGGACACTGGGTTAAGATCTATAGTGTGCAGAGGAAGCAGTGTGGCCTAGGAATAAACTCTCCTAGTGAGACTCAGGAGACCTGGGCTCTATTCCCAGCTCTGCTGCTGCCCTGCTAGGTAAGTCACTCCCCCACCACCCCCATGCCTCAGTTGCTCCATCTGTAATATGGGGAAAATGAGACTATCCTCCTTTGCAAAGTGCTTTGACGAAACGCACTATAGAAGAGCTAGAGATCACTATCCTTCAGTGCTAACCACGGCTAGTCAGTTTCAACAAGTGACATCATGGAGCATTTCCATATTTCTACAACACGACGTTCTTAAAAGCAATCGGTTTCCTTCTGTAGCAACAGGTGTAGCAACAGAATTAGCCCGGGACTGACCTGATAAAGGTGTCTTTGATGTCCTGAGAAGAGTGGGAAGAAAAGAGAAAAAGATTACTAACAAGCCAGCGACAAACACCACTGTGTCTCATAAAACACTTTGATCAGCCACGACTCAGGTAGATCTTTGAGCACCTCCCTGGCTTTGAGTGTGGGAGTGACCCCATTGCAGTCAGGGGGACTAATCACGTGCTTGAAGTTAGAAAAGCACCCCTGATGTCTGTGCCTAAGGCATACAGCGGAGTTAAGCGAGGTGCTTTTCAGTGGGCGTTGCCATCTGTGCCCTTGGAAGTCTCCCCCTAAGTACAGCTGGGTGGGGAACATTTTCAGCGCAATTTCATTACACCGGAACATGCTGTTTTGAAGCCGGGGACATATCAGTTTCAATGAAGTGTCCCTTGGGGACAGAGAGAGATAAAAAATAGTGCTGGCCTGGGACGTGGGAGCAGAACAGGCTCAAGTCCCCTGCTCTGAGTCGGAGCAGTTTTTTGTTCCAGCTCATAACCCAAATCAAGGACTTGAAGCTTGGTCCCCCTGCCAGCCGGCGCCCCCCTCTCAACCTTCCCCGCACACACTCTCCCAGGCTGTGGAAAGGGTCCAAATATTTCATTTTCATTCCAGCAGGGATCTGGAAAGGGGCTGGGGATGACAGACCAGGGCTGGGAGGGTGTGGAGGGCAGACATCAGATTGTACGCTGGGGGCTCTCACCTTGAGCAGCTGCAGCCCGTCCTGCCTGCTCTTGTCCTCAGCCTCAGCGATGAGGCGCCCGAGGGTGGCGCCCTGCTCCTCCAGCTGGCTGATGTTGCTGCTCTGGCGGGCCAGCAGCGCCTCGTAGCGCTCCTCCAGCTGGTGCAGCAGCAGCACCTGCTCCCCGATCAGGAACTGGTGCAGCAGCTCAAAGTCCGACTCGAACTCCTTGATCTCCAGCTTCATCTTGTTCTGGAGCAGGGAGGGGAAGAGTTAGACACAGCTCCTCTCCAACCTCCTGCCTGCCTGGGCTTATCTAGCCCGGGCAGCTGGTCCCGAAGTCCCAGGTTCAACCCCTGTTAAGTGACCCGTCCTAGGGCATCACTCCACCTGCAGGGGAATATTTGGACAGTGTCAGCAGAGCGAAGCCAACGCTATAGTCTGTCCTTGCCAAAGAGCAGTGGGATAAAATCCCCTAGTGCATGTCTAACACGAGGCCAGCTGAGCTACATGTAGCAACAGGCTGGGCAGCTCTTGGCCTGTTAAACCTGCTAACAATGGCAAAGTCCAGCCTGGCTGCCAAAGCCTAATCTGCACTGGGCCCAGGCTTGTTCAGCTGGTGCAGGACTCATGGGAATCTTCCTGTAAGGTAGAGCCCTGCAGTGGGACTGGGATCCCGAGGTTTCTACAGGACCCGCTGCCATAATAGCAGGTAAAATTTACTTTGTTGCAGATGGGATTGGGTGGGCAAAAAACGCCAGACGGCGGTGATTTGCGTGAAAACACTCAATCTTTTGTCAATTTGCCAGAAGCTGGGAATGGGTNCCCTCTGGGGCACCTAGCATTGGCCACTGTCGGTAGACAGGACACTGGGCTAGATGGACCTTTGGTCTGACCCAGTCTGGCCGTTCTTATAAACAGAATTTAATTTATAATATATTAACTGACTTTTTTTTTTTTTTTTAAGGCGCATGGGGGAATCTGTCTCTCTTGCGGGATTTGCAGGATCCAAGTTTTTGCAGGTGGGAGCAGGATAAAAATGCAAGAGACAATGCGTGAGTGCATGTTGCGGGAAAGGAGCAGGATTAAAAAAATAGCCCCCCGCAGGGCTCTGCAGTAAGGTTTGCTAGTGCAGACACAGCTACAGAACCCGTGGAAGGCGCTTATGTGGAAACACAGAGTGTTGTTATCTTTGGCAACATGCTACTGATAAGGTACAGCAATCTACAACGGGGATGCCAGACATGGGGGGATCCAGCTCACACGGTTTATTTAAGTGTGCAAAAAAAAACCTTAGATCAGTGTTTCCCAAACTGTGGGTCATGGGAAGGGTCCAGGTGGGTCGCCCAGTCACTGCCCCTCTCCCCCGCAGAAGGGGGCAGGGCTGGGAGCCAGAGCAAAGGGGTTGGGAGAGTGGGGAGCAGGAGGGAAGAAGGGATACAAAAAGAAATAAATAGTTGGTGGGTCGCCTTACTAAAAAGTTTGGGAACCACTGCCTTAGGCGAACCAGAGGACTTTGATATCACGTGACTCTTGGGGAGGCTGTATATCAGGAATCCTGTGCTCAAATGACCCCAGATTTGGATCACTAACCCTACCCCACCACCCGCACACAGCACAGCAAATTTCAAGAAAAGCTGAGTCAGTGGGTGGATTTTAGGGCACTTAGAAGTTATCTGTTAAACAATAAGTGAGTCACGACGTTAACTCTACCAACGCTGCTGCTGTACCTCAGCCTGCATGTCGTGGTCAGATTGGCCAGTATCTCAGCTTCCATTAAAAAGAAGGGGGAAAAAAAAAAAAGAAGTCTCTAGCCCTTGCGGTTGTCAAGAAAACCTGCTGAATGTGACCCGAGCATGAGTGACATCTGCCTGAGTCTGCAGGCATGAGTCTGAACCAATAGCTCAGAGGAGAGTGAACTCCCCTGTCCGCCTCACTGAGGCATCAGCTCTAATAGGTCAGTGACAACGCTTCAATAACTATTTCAGTGCTGATCATCTGAGCAGCTGGAATAGGGAAGGAGATAGGAGCCCCAAGGGAGGTGAGACTTAGGAGTGGCTGCAGAAAGGGAAGAAGAAGAGACACCAAGAAGATATGCGGCAACATGGGAAGGGCAGGATGGACGTAACCTCTCATCACCTGACCCTCAAGTTGAGAACCCCCCTGAACCATGCAATCCCTGGTCGGGGTGGAGAGCACAGATGGTGGGGAGGGGAGAGCCTGGCACCTGCCTTCAGCTCAGTAATTTTCTCCTCTTCACTTGATTTCTGTTTCAGAACTGCATCCAGCTTCTTCTTCAGCGGATCCAGGTGGCCCTGGAGTTTCATCTACAAAGAAAAGACAATAAACATAGTTTGGCTTCAATGGACCAGGAGGCAGCATGGTCTAACGGGTAGGAGCAGCAGAGCAGGAAACCTGGGGTCAATTCTCTGCTCTGTCCCAAACTCCCTGTGTGACCTAGAGCAAGCCACTTGATTTCTCTGGGCCTCAGCTCCCCCTGTGTAAAACAGGGGATAATCCTTCCCTGGTCTGTCCTGTGTTTACACTGTCAGCTCTCTGCAACTCCCCACCTGCACATACAGAGCCAGAACAACAGGGCTGCCATCAGCTGGAGCTTCCAGGCGCTGCTATAATATTCAGACTCACGAAATCTGGAGAAAGCAACAAAGAGTCCTGTGGCACCTTATAGACTAACAGATGTCTATATCTGTTAGTCTATAAGGTGCCACAGGACTCTTTGTTGCTTTTTACAGATCCAGACTAACACGGCTACCCCTCTGATACTTGAAAGCTGGAGAGACTCCAGCCTGGACTATTCTGGTTTTGCTGGAGAACTAGAGAGGGCAGGACAGTAACATCGCAACAGGTTGAAACCTGAGCTGCGGTTGCACGCACTTAGGGCTTGTCTACACTTGAAACGCTCCAGCGCAGCGCTTCGGCGTAGACACTGCCTACGCCCATGGGAGGGGTTCGCCCATCAGCATAGGTCCTCCACTTCTTCAGAGGAGGTAGCTAAGTCGAAGGAAGAATTCCGTCAACCGAGCGCTGGCTACACCAGGGGTCAGGACAGCTTACCCACATCGCTCAGGGGGGTGGATTTTTCACACCCCTGAGCGACGTAGCTGGGTCGACTGAACTTTTTACTGTAGGCCAGGTCGACACTTACATCACAGTTATATCAGTCTGATGTAACACACGTTGGTCCAATAAAAGATATGACCTCCCTCTCCTTGTCTCTCTAGCATCTTGGGGCCAACACAGCTACAACAACACTGCCAACGCACGTTAAGCCTCGTTAAAAAAGCCAGTCTGGGGTCCGTTTAAAAACTTTCCCTGCCCTGCTTCAACCCAGGCATTTTGATAACAGTTTCCTGGTTTTGTTTTTTCCTTCCCTTTTAACGAGCGTTTCTCCCATCCCTGCTGCTGTGGAAAAGTCCCCCAACAAACAGGAAAAGGACTAATTATACAGAGGGCCAGCCATGGAACTGGCAATCCACACAGTGCTGTCCACTGCACACAGGAAAACCTGAGACGAGAAATTAAATATCCCCCCTCTCCCGATCTCTTCTAGTTACAGGAATATTGGGCCTTGATCCTGCAAACACTTCTGAGGGTAATTTTACACAGATATGTAGCCCCCCTGAACTCAGCAGGGGCTAGTCACTCTTTGCAGGACCAGGGTGTTAGCTGTAACTTTTATAAGTATTTATTATTTTATCTGTGGCAGCACCTAGGAGCTCCAGCCAGGGATCAGGACACCACTGTGCTAGGTGCTGTACAAACAGAACAACAAGGCAGCCCCTGGCCCAAATAGCTTATGGTTAGAGCCGTGCCCAGATACAAAATTTATATCCGCAGATGCGGATATCCATGGATATAATGTGGATTTCCGCGGAGCTGCAGGGCCCTACCAGGAATACAGACCACTGTGTAGACGGGACTCCTGTCTGGGAGCATGCAAGCCACTTGCACACACTCGTGCGACCAGGGACAGCTGCTAGTGAGCCTGGTGCCCGCTCCAGTAGGCAGGGCTGGGGGCAGCACAGCCATACCGGAGGAGCTGCCTGGGCTGGGTGCTAGCTCCTGCGAGCGGCGGCCCAAAATGCTGCTGCTTTCGCTGCTGTGGTTCCTGGTAGAGCCCTGCAGTTCTGCGGCTAGCCGCAGCCGCGGATATAAATTTTGTATTCACCCAGGGCTCTACTTACAGTCTCCAAGAGACAATGTCAGCTTGTGGGACTATTCCAGCCAGCCACAAATTTTCAACTACATGCAGCCCCACAGGCCCCGTGCACCCCCTCTCCCTGTGGTAGCTTGCCCCAGGGTTGCCATTTTCACCACTGCCCCCCCCCCCCAAAGCCCCCAAAATCCCAAAGGCAAGCCCAAGCCCATTGTAATCCACAGCAACATTAGGAACCTGCAGTCCAGAGTTCATTGCTCTGCACCGATATCATGTCTGTCGGTCATGCCAGCAGGGGTGGGGTGGCACGCTCTGCAGAATGGGGTCCTCTTCCCAGCGTGACCTCTGTACGGGGACCGCGGAGGTGCCCCAGAACTAGCATCCGGCTCACACCATTGAAAAGGTCAGATCACCCTCACGACACTAGCAGTTGCCACATTTCCAGGCAGAGTTTTAAACTGACAGCGTCCCTCTAAAGACTTCCTTCTTCTACAATGCCCGGAAGAGTCAATGATCACAGAAATAAGCTTTTCAATTGAACCCAGACACTGAGGTTCAGAGTGTCACAGGTATTTAGATGGCTAAGTCCCACTGAAATCAGCACCTAAATGCCTGTGATGCTCTGGGCCTGAGCAACTGATGGTCTTATTGGTCTGATCCTCTCCCAGCCAGCCCAGTCTTGTTGCTTGTTAGCCCCTATCCTGATGTCAGACCCGGCTCTCAGCTCTGCTCAGTGGGACTCGGGAGCTACCCAGAGCAGCGCTGACTCCAGGGAAATGCCTGCACAGAGCCCCTCCCACGAGGGAGGCTTTACAGTGTAAGCCAGGGGTGGGCAAACTTTTTGGCCCAAGGGCCACATCTGGGTATGGAAATTGTATGGCGGGCCATGAATGCTCACAAAACTGGGGGTTGAGGTGCGGGAGGGGGTGAGGGCTCTGGGGTGGGCCAGAAATGAGTTCAGGGTGTGGGAGGGGGTTGCAGACTGGGGGAGGGGGTTGGGGTGCAGGGGGGGGTGGTGAGGGCTCCATCTGAGGATGTGGGCTCTGGGGTGGAGCTGGGGATGAGGGGGTGGGGGGGCAGGAGGGTGCTCTGGGCTGGGACCGAGGGGCTCAGAGGGTGATCAGGGCTAGGGCAAGGGGTTGGGACACAGGAGGGGGCCAGGGGTGCAGGCTCCGGGTGGCGCTTACCTCAAGCAACTCCTGGAATCAGTGGCATATCTCCCCTCTGGCTCCTATGTGGAGACGCAGCCAGGCGGCTCTGCACGCTGCCCCCTCCACAGGTGCCGCCCCTGCAGCTCCCATTGGCTGCGGTTCCTGGCCAATGGGAGCTGCAGAGCTGACGCTTGGGGCAGGGGCAGCATACAGAGCCCCCTGGCTGCCCCTACCCATAGGAGCTGGAGGGGGGACATGCCACTGCTTCCGGGAGCCGCGCGGAGCCACAGCACACGTGGAGCAGGGCAAGCCCCAGACCCCGCTCCCCGGCAGGAGCTCGAGGGCCGGCTTAAAACATTTGAAGGGCCGGATGTGGCCCCTGGGCCATAGTTTGCCCACCCCTGGTGTAAGCTGCCTATGACCTGAGAAGGGCCCAGAAAACACACCTGTGGGAGCCGGAAAAAAACCCAAACAGCTCCCATCTATCCCATCCCAATGCAATCCAGCACCAGCAGCCTCTGACCAGCCTTACCAAACGACACAATTCGGCCAACCCCATCCCATTGTGGATCAAACCAACTCCCCATAACACCCAGCTGCGTGAACACGTGACCAAGCCAGCAACTCCTAGCCAACCACTCAACTCACCATCAGCCACCAAGTGAACCCAACTTCCTCACTGAAGCAACGCAATAACTCCAGCCACTAACTAGCTTTACCAAAGCTATCACTGCCAACCCAATCCCTCTGCAAACCAAGCCAATGCAATCTCCCCTATTCAAACCACCTGGTCAAGCCAACACCTCCCAGCCAACTAACCCCCAACTTCTTCTTAGTGTATCCGCAACATGCCTCGGGTAGCACGTGACCAAAATTCATCACCGAATTTGGTCTGCTGGTTGGACCATTAGCTTCCCTGGCTCGGGCCGGGTACTGATGGAGAGTGTAACGTGAACGCTGATCCATGCACGCTCAACTACCATCAGCCAAGCAACCAACTCAACTCAACCCAACCCACCGGCCTCTAGCTAGCCTTTAACAAACCCAACGCTGCCGACTTCGTACCTTGTAATCCTGCACCACCTCCTCCAGCGGGACAACGCTGTGGTGCTTGTGGCTCCGGGACTCCCGGCACACCACACAGATGGCCTGCTCGTCCACCTCACAGAAGAGCTTGAGGGGTTCCTGGTGTTTCTCACACAGGGCTCTTTTCTCCAGCCCCCCTGCCACTCCTGCCGCACTCCCAGACCTCCCAGATGCCGAGGTCCCAGCGGCTGGTGACGCGAGCCGCTGGGGGTGTGGGTGCATCTGTCGGATGATGTGCACCATATTGGCTAGCTGGAGGTTGGGCCGGAAGTTCCTCTGGGGGAAGGTCTTGCGGCACTGGGGGCAGGTGAAGGTTGGGGGATGTCGAGGTCGCGTGGCCACTGCTGCTGGGGGAGGTGGTGGCAGCGGCTCTTCTTCCTCCTCCTCCAGGTCCTCTTCCTCCATCACCTCCTCATCGTAATCGTCCTCCTCGAAGAAGAGCTCATCTCCTACCTCGTCCTCCCACATGTCGTCCTCCACTGGGTCGTCCCACAGGTCGGTGTCCTCGTCTTCCTCGCTCCACATATCGTCTTCCTCCTCGGCCACGTCATCCCCGTCCCCCTCCTCTTCCTCCTCGTTGTACTCTACATTGTCATCATCGTCCAGCTCATCCACGTCATCCTCCTCGCTGCCCATCCCCACATCGTCCCCCGCGGCCTCGTACTCGGCCTGGCCCTCGCCCTCTTCCTCGCCTCCCCAGAGCTGAGTGATGCAGACACGGCAGAAGTTGTGGCCGCAGCCGATGGAGACGGGGTCAGTGAAGTAGTCGAGGCAGATGGCGCAGACGGCCTCCTCCTGCAGCGTCTCTACCGCGTTGGGCCGCCCGGGGCCCCCCATGGAGCCACCTTCCCCGGCCACCGCCATGGACCCGCTACACCAACAGGGCCTGCAGCCCCCACCCTCACCTTCCCCCCGGGGTCCTGAGCCTCCTGCCCTGAGCCCCCCGCCCTGAGCCCCCAGCCCTGCTCTGAGCCCCCGTCCAGGGTCCTGAGCCCCCACCCCTCACTGGAACCTGAGCCCTACCACTTCTCCTAGGCCTCCCTCTGCCCCAGACACCAGCAGGGTCCTGAGCTTCTTCCTTCTCCTCCCCCCAGCTCCTGCCCCCCTCAGGGCCCTAAGCCCCTCCCCCACTAGGGCCCTGCCCCCCTCAGGGCTCGGAACCCCCGGAGCCTCCTGCTCCCCGGGGCCCAGCTGACAGCTGCCCCAGCCAGCCCAGTGTTGCGAAGGACGCTCTACCCTCCCCGCCCACCGCTCTCTATGGTGTGCGAGGCTTTTTTTTTTTTTCTTCTTCTTCTTCACCGGAAGTGGCGGCGAGACAATCTATCCCCCACAGACGGGCTCCCCCATGCGATGGTATGTGGTCATGTGACCGGAAGTGACAGTGAGACGCTCTCCCGCCACTCTGTGGGGAAACGGTCTTTTGAGCGGAAGTGCCCGCCGGACGCTCTATCCCCGCCCCATCCCCCAACACTATAGTATAACGGCATGTGACCGGAAATGCATGCGAGACGCTCCATCCCTCTCTCTCACTCTCTATGGTATAAGGACATTTGACCGGAAGTGCCTGCGAGACACTGTATCTCCTGCCCTCTATGGTGAAAAGTTCTTTGCGCGGCAGGCCCTGTGAGGCGATCTAGTCTCATTGACTCGATACTCTATGGTGCGATTCTCTCCCCCGATCTGCGGTGCCTGCAGGACGCTCTATCCCGCGCCTCTCTACGGAGTTTAAAAAAAGACCGGAAATGAGTGGGTCGGACGCGCTATCTCCCGGAAAGCCCTTTTCTCTATGGCCTCTCGGCGGGAGGAGTATGACGCTCTGGCTCCTGCCTCCCTCTAGTCTCTATGGTCAAAGGGTGCGGGGGCCGAAGTTCTTGGCGGGGGCCGGCGTAGGCCCCGCCCTCAGTTGAGTGGGAGGAGCCACTGAGCCCATGAGCGGGGGGAGGGACTTAGTGGGGGGCGGGGAGGTCGGAGGCAGCCCCGAGGCCTCGGGGATGGAGGTCGGAAGCAGCCCCTGCGGAGCTGCCTGGTGGCGGGCACTGGGTCAGGCCGATGAGGGTGTCGTGGGGCCACGAGAACGAAGGAGCTGGGGGTGGGAGGGGCTGGTGAAGGTGTTTGGGGCTCGTGGCCCGAAGCATTAGGGTCTCCCTCTTGCCGCCTATGGGGCAGGCATTAGGGGACTCTGTGAACCATGCCCCTGCTGAAGGAGTCATATCCCCCGTGGGCCGCGGGATCAGGGCGCAGTGGAGGCTGGCCTGCCGGGGCTCCCCTCCCACCACAGGTGGCTGCAGGTCCCCCCACACACACACACTTGGCTTCAGGCCTGTGTCCAAGGCAGGTCCCCCCAAAGGGGATCCATCCACCACACCCTTCTACAGGGCAGCGGGGCGGGGGACGACGACAGAGGGATTCCCTGAGTCTGGGGAGAGGTCAACAAATGAGAAAACAGGAAGAGTGTGTGGGTACAAGGTTCAGAATCAGGGATCCAGAGAGGGCTGCCAAGCAGGGAAGTCCGGAGAGTGCCCATTGGTCTTTGAAAGAGTCCAGGGAGCTGGTGGATGCCATCCAGAGGAACTCTGCCTGGAGACAGGAACAGACAAGTAAACGTATGTCAGCCCCACAGTCACAAAGAACACCCACCCCCGCCCAATCTTCTTGTCCTCAATGGATAGATGGCCATATTAGCCAGGGCGAGGAGAAGGGCCCCAAGGATAGGGGGTGAACAAATAAAGAGGTGTGGGGAAAAGTGCAGTTGGGACCTTGGCAGGAGGTTCTGGAGGAGATGGAAAATGGACTGCAACCAGGCCTGCTGCAAATACTCGTGCAGCAGGATCTCCTTGCCACAGAAAGAACAACCGGGTGGGGATAGTGGGGGGAGGGGTCTACTGGAGGGGAAGGGGTTTAAAGCAGAGGGAGGGGGTGGAGCTTGTATGGGGAGGTGAGAGGGGTTTAATAGAGGGGAGGGACTGGGTGGGGAAGGGGTTGGTTGGGGGGGCTAATTGAGTGGGTGTGGCTTGTGTATGGAGGAGGGAGGGGTTTAAGTGAAGGACCCTAATGGTGGGGTGGGAACTATGCAGAGGAAGAACTTGTGTGAAGGTTCCTTGTGGGGGGGAAGGAGCAGGAGCCTGTAGGGAAAGGGGGTGGAGTAGAAGGAGAAATGGGGACTAAATCCCCCAAGTTAGAGGAGTAAGAGAGCAGAGGAAATAAAGAGGCCAAAGCAAAATGAAGAGCATGATGGATTTGAAGCTGCCTGTAATAATCTATGAGTACAGTGGAGAGGTTTACTGGTTGCAGATAAATATATGGAGATATACCTATCTCATAGAGCTGGAAGGGACCCTGAAAGGTCATCAAGTCCAGCCCCCTGCCTTCACTAGCTAGGACCAAGTACTGATTTTGCCCTAGATCTCCAAGTGGTCTCCTCAAGGATTGAACTCACAACCCTGGGCTTAGCAGGCAAATGCTCAAACCACTGAACTATCCCTCCCCACAATGTTGGGTTAATTCAATAATCAGGTGATCAGGACACTCCCCAGAAAGATGGACAATACACAGATAAGAAATCCTTAGCAAATGGCCAGGACTAACCATGAGATGTTGCCTCTGTCTCCCAGTGGGCTGCAGAAACTGCTTTGACCAGCTTCAAGAGACTCAAGTGGAACAAAGAACTTTGCAGCAAATCAAAGGGCGAGCCAGTGAATGGAAGGAACACTTCAAGAACAGGGTCTGCTGGTGTGCAGGCCTGTGTTCTTAAAAGCACGGCATCCCAATGCCAAGACAAGACAGCTCTTCCCTATTGGACATGATGTATTGAGCAGCAAAAGGAGACTTGAGCCAGTAAAATATTTTACATCCACCCACTGCCAAAAATTGCAATAGTCATACATGATTTTAGTGTGAAAGAGAATCCCGTATCAATCTATCTGTCTGCATAACACCTCCGAGCAGTTCACAAATTTGTCTTACCTGGTGTTCTGATTGCCTGAGTTGGACTGGGTTTTTTGGTAATCCACTGTCCATAGAGTTTCACTCTTTTAAATTGGTTACTTTTTAAAATGCTATTTTGATGACTCTTAGCACTTCATCATTTCCCTTCATTAACATGGTGCAGATGGATGTCCGTGTGTTCATTCATTTCTATTTTCATAGCAAATAATCTTTGAAAATATTAATAGTTGCTAGTACCTTCAGCAGTCACCTCTCACAGTGTTTCTAGTGTAACACTTCCTGTTTGTATGGCAGACGGCAACTTGAGTTTTTAATGCTAAATTTTTGTTCTTTTTACCCAGTTTATTCTTTGGGATCATATGATTGCAAGGCTGACTGATTTCCTGGTTTCTCTGATGCTGACTGGGTAGTGAACACTTCTCTGGGATAGCTCAGTGGTTTGAGCATTGGCCTACTAAACCCAGGGTTGTGAGTTAAATCCTTGAGGGGGCGATTTAGGGCAAAAATCTATCTGCTTTGAGCAGGGGGTTGGACTAGATGACCTCCTGAGGTCCCTTCCAACCCTGATATTCTATGATTCTTTCCTGAGCAGAGGTATTTGCATCTGAATGTCTGTGCCCCCCCCCCCCCCCCTGTTCATATGGATGTCATGGAAATAAAAAAAACAAATTTTAAACTAAAGGAATTAACAGAGGCTTCAAGCCCTTCAATTTCCCTTATTCAGGGCTTGTCTACATGGTGTGATGCTAAAGGTGTGAAGTTAATGTGCCGTAAACCTCTGTGTGGATGATCTCGTTCAGAAGTAAAGTCACTTTAGTTATGACTATAGCAGTCTTGGCAACCATAGCAGATTGCAAGAGTCCTTCCCAAAAACGCTATTATTCATCAGACCTTTGATGTGTCCGGAACATTTACAAAATTTTGTATAGTCCAGGTGTAACCCACATTTGATTTTTCAAAGAGAAGGAGTGAAGCAGTGGGGCACTCATCTTAATTTCCCTGAGTGTTGCCCTGTGTGGAAAAGTCATTACGATATTTCCCAGGTCTCAATTTTGGCCTGACAAAATTTCAATAAATGGTTTAAGGTTGAAATTTAAGATGATCTCGCCTCTTCTCTCTGCCCTGGGCATCTGTTATGAGCAGGAGAATGAAGGCCGGATAGTGTCCTCGTGGTAGATCCTGCTGTGCGCACAGAGGGTGTTGGCCTGGCTGTATAGGGATCCCCTCTATAAGCGATGTATAGAAATTCTTGTCCCAATAGAATTAACCAATCGATCCACATTTTTGGTGCTCTAACTGTAAAATTCCTCTTTGATCTCAGCCTCTAGCTGCTCACTAATCACATGTCATATAAAGCTTATCTGTTACTATGTGCTCCCTGGGGAATTTAGCTCACAAACACAGCATTGTCTCTGACACCTTTCTGACATTTTCATGGTAATATTAATGACTGTGATATCTGCATAGGTGTGAGAACACAGCTTGAGAGGCTGTAATACAAATATTTTCAGCTCACTTAACACGTTGTGATGTTGCATCTCAGCCCACGTGCACAGCGCAGGGCCGATCACCCAGCCCAGAAACACCCAGAAATAGGCTGTGACTGCAGTTACTAGATATGCTCTGTACTTTGTTTCTGAAGCTGTATAGGATGTTTTCATTGTAGGCAAACCACCTGACAGGTCACTCCCTCTTTACTCACCTGACGGATGAGCTGATCAGACATCAAGGGGGGAAATATTATAAACATATCTGCTTAAGACAACCCTGTGATATCAGCGGCTGCTCAGTGCAAGAGCGTGCCTGTGTGCTGACAGCGCTGAGAAGTGTTTTGAGAAGAAGGACGGAGGATGCTGACATTCTTATGAAGAGCTGAAGAAGCCAGGTGCACACAACTACACGTTACGCCCACATTATAGAGACCCTGGGCAAGATTCACAAAGGTACTTAGATGCCTAAATTTGGGTTTCGGGGCCTAAGTCCCAAGTTTTGGCTCCACAACTATTCCCACAACTCCTGTCAAATCGTCTAGGCTCCTAAACTCACCCAGCGCCTACATTTTCAGGGTAAAAGTTCCTTTGGTGCCTGCCCCTGGGGTGGGGGGACATGAGGGGGTTTGGGCCCAGGAATGGCTTAATATGGCCCTACAAATAACTCCAGGAACCTGGCGGCAAAGCACTGGCAGCTCCATGACCTGAGCTAGGGGAGCAGAGCTGGTAGCTCCGGCCCAGGGCTGGTAGCCAGGGAGCCTGGTGTGCAGACAAGAGACCAGCTCTGGCCAAGTGCTCCCTGTACCAGTCTGTTACCAGGGCAGTCACACACGCAGTGTCATCAAGAAGCATGTCGCCTGCAGCTCCAAGCTCTGGGCAGCCTCTCCAGGACCAGGACCCCCATCATCCCTGTGTCCATGTAGACAGGAACAATCCCCAGTCTCCATAGAAGCCCCCTTCTCCCCCCTCCCCGCGATATGGACGTCTCCTTTATCTAGTCACTAACAGGGTGGCTTCTATGCACGATGCCCCCTAATGCGGGGCAAAGCTGCTGTGCTCAGGGGCGGTGGGGCCCCAGGGGGCAGGGTCTGGGTCAGAGGGGCTGCACCGCGATGGGTTTATCGCTAGGACCCAGGAGCAGCTGGGAGGCGGCTCTGGGGGAGCGATCGCTGGGGTCAGTCCTGGCAGCAGGAAGTGACTCGCAGCCGCTGCGGTGACTGGCTCCCAGGCTCCTGGCGAGATCCCCGAGCCCCGGCGGCTGGTGCTGGGAGCCCGGAGCCCGGGCTGCAGCCGGGAGAGGGGAATCTCCAGCAGGGCCCTTCCCGCCGCTCCCCAGGAGCCTCTCCCAGGGCAGAGCCCCCAGCCTGGCCAGGGCCCTTCCCCAGGGGGGCCCCGCTCGGAGGGAAGGTGAGAGAGACCCGCCCCCCCGTCACACCCGGGCTGCAGGGGAGGTTTGGCCCCAGGCTGCTCCCTGCGGAGCTGGCTGCGATTCCCTGCCCTGGGCCCGGGAAAGCTGCCGCCAGCTCCCGGTGTGTGCGGGGCGGGGGGAGCCAGCCCGGGCCGTGCTGGGGCAGCCACAGGGGGGAAGCGGGAGAGGGTTGAAGAGGGGTAGGGGGAATTGAGGGGGGAACAGGGATGCGTGAGGCCAGGGGCAGGAGGGGGATGGATGTGGGCAGGGGGAGGTGGCTTTAAGACAGGGGGGGGGGGGGCTTTAAGAGTTGTCCAGCCTGGTGGGGACTTTCTCCAGTGTCCGGAGCCTGCAGGTGAGGAGAGAGACGCGGGGAAAAGGGCTGGGGCCGGGCAGGACAGTGACTCTGCACAAAGGGCCCCTTTCAGGGACCAACTAGTGAGTTTGTAGTAGAGGGAGAGCAAGGGTCTGTGAGTCCCAGAGCTGCTGCCCTCAGTGACACACTCCTGCTAGTAGACGGGTGTGGAGACAGTAAAAAAGGAAGTGTTATTTACTCTTTCTCATAACACAAGAACTAGGGGTCACCCAATGAAATTAATAAGCAGCAGGTTTAAAACAAACAAAAGGAAGTATTTCTTCACACAGCGCACAGTTAACCTGTGGAACTCCTTGCCAGAGGATGTTGTGCAGGCAGATGGTGTCCCTAGAAGTGGGAATGGACAACGGGATGGATCACTTGATGATTACCTGTTCTGTTCATTCCCTCTGGGGCACCTGGCATTGGCCACTGTCGGAAGACAGGATACTGGGCTAGATGGACCTTTGGTCTGACCCAGTATGGCCGTTCTTATGTTCTAGATGAAGTAGCTGATCTGTGTACTGGAGAGCAAATGCCCAGGGGAACAGGACAGTCACCAGTTGTCCCAGGCAGCGGGGAGGAGAGAAAAGGAAGGGGACAGAAAGGGAAAGAGAAGAGACTGAAAGGGGCAGCAGGAGCAGTAAGTGAGGAGGGAGGTTCCCAGCTCCCAGCCCTGCCCAGATCCATTCCCTGCATCACCCTTGGGCAGACTGACTCTCCTGGGAACAAGGTGAGGAGCTGACAAAGGAAAAGCCAGTTGCTGCCCCAGTCGAGTCACTGCCACTGTGTGCTGGATGCTGCCCTTGGGGCAAATATCAGGGGGAATCCACCAACGCAGCTCCTTTGATTCTGGTCTTTTCTAGTGTTTGGCTCAGACAGTCTGTTACTGGGGGGGATTTAAAAGTGTCTCAGGGGGTTCAGTGCTGGTGGGAGGGGCCAGGTCAGTGTTGTAATAGTGACTGAGGGTTTTCCCAGCATGGCAGAGTCCAGAGAGTCTTGTCTGCAGGGAGAGAGCCTGGGGGGAATTGGGGTGTGAAATGGACTCAAGCCCCTTATGAAACCTCCCCCATCGCCCCTCTCGGCCTGACAGACTGAGGAATCACGTCCACGTTTTGCTCCAGATTGTCCTGTCTTCAGGAGACAGGAAAGGGAAATGGCTGTGATGGAGCCAGCTCAGGGAGGGGATTTTCAGGGAGCTGCAGGGGGGATTTGTTGTAGAGGGGAGGGGCAGGAAACACAGGGTGAGGCAGGGAGGGGACAGGGTGTGACAAACCTGCTGGGGCATGATTAACCTGGGCCTGATTTTCTGAACAGGCCCATTGGCGGGGGTGGGAGGGAAACATTCCCCCATTTCTGAACCAGGAAACAGCCCCCTGGGCAGGGCTGGGAAAACTGACCAGACTCCCAGTGCCCGAGCCTGAACCCACTAGCCAGAGGCTGCTGTGAAATTTTGATAGGTCCATAGATTCCAGGGACTGTTTTGATCATCTAGTCTGACCCACTGTATAACCCAGGCCAGAGAACTTCCCCAAAATAATTCCTAGAGCAGATGAATAACATCCAATCTTGATTTAAAACTTGTCTGTGATGGAGAATTGGTGAATTACTCTCACCATTATAAATGTACGCTTTATTTCCTGTCTGAATTTCTCTAGCTTCAGCTCCCAGCCCTTGGATTGTGTTATATTTTTCTCCGCTAGACTGATGAGCCCATTATTCAATATTTGTTCCCTGTATAGACTGCAATCAACTCACTCCATAATCTTTTCTTTGTTCACCTAAATAGATAGAGCTCCTTGAGTCTATCACAATAGGGCGGGTTTTCTAATCCTTTGACCATTCTCCTGGCTCTTCTCTGAACCCTCTGCAATTTGTCAACATCCTTTTTGAACTGTCAGTACCAGAACTGGACACAGGATCCCAGCAGTGCCTGCACCAGTGACAAACACAGAGGTAAAATAACCTCTCTACTCCTACTCAAGATTCCTCTGTTTATACATCCAAGGATCGCATTAGCTCTTTTGGCCACAGCGTCACACTGGGAGCTCATGTTCAGCAGATTATCCACCCTGGCTCCCATAGAGTCACTGCTTCCCAGGACAGCGTCCCCCATTCTGGAAGTATGGCCTACCGTCTTTGTTCCTAGATGTGTACGTTCACATTTAGTCATATTCAAATGCATATTTTTTGCTTGCACCCAGTTTACCAAGTGATCCAAATTGCTCTGAATCAGAGACCTGGCTTCTTCATTGTTTACCCGTCCCCCAATTTTTGTGTCCTCTGCAAACCTGATCAGTGATGATTTTGTTTTCTTCCAGGTCATTTCTTAGAAATGTTAAATAGCATAGGGCGAAGAACCAATCCCTGTGGGACCTCACTTGAAACATGCCTTCGATGTTGATTCCCCTTGTAAAATGACATTTTGAGACCTATCGGTTAGCCAGTTTTTAATCCATGTAATGTGTGCCATGTTAATTGTGTATCATTTGAGATTTTGATTCAAAATGTCATGCGGTATCAAGTCAAACACCTTACAGAAGTGTAACTATATTATGTCAAGACTATTACCCTTGTCAACCAAACTTGTGATCTTATCAAAAATGATCTCAAGTTAGTTTGAAAAGATCTATTTTCCATAAACCCATGTTGAATTGTATTAATTACATTACCCTCCTTTAATTCTTTATTAATCAAGTCCTGCATCAGCTCTTCCATTCTTTTGCCTGGGCTCAGTGTCAGGCTGACAGGCCTATAATTACCCATATCATCCTGTTTACCCTTTTAAAAATTGGCACATTAGCTTTATTCCAGTCTTGTGGAATTTCCTCAGCACTTGAAGACTTATTAAAAATCAAAATTAACGGTCTGGCAAGCTCCTCAGCCAGCTCTTTTAAAATTATTCGATGCAAGTTATCTGGATCTGCTAATTAAAAAATGTCTAGCTTTAGTGGCTTCTGTTAAACATCCCCATGAGATACTAGTGGAATGGAAAGAGTGTATCGTCTGTTTTCCCCCCAAATACAGAAAGGAAGCTGTTGGGATTCCTGTCCCTGTCCCCTGCTCAGAGCTCTGCTTCCTGTATCAGCCTGTGGCTGACAGGCATGTGGTAAATAAGAAGACTCTGCCTTCCTCCAGCTGCTGGGGGGACAAGGAGCTCTCACCTTCTCCCCACCCCCTGAAGCCTCCTGGCTGCTCTGAGCGGGGTGGAGCTGGGATTCTGCTGCTCTGGTCCTCCGAGAGCTTCTGTTTTTTTGCCTTCCTCTTGTGTGAGTAGTGAGAAAGTGGCTGGGGCAGCAGGTGCTGAGTGGGGGACTCTTGTTGTTTCAGATGCTGGTGACCTTCGAGGAGGTGGCTGTGTATTTCACCGAGGAGCAAGGGGCTCTGCTGGACCCCGGTCAGAGAGCCCTCTACAGGGACGTCATGCAGGAGAACTACAAGACGGTGACCTCGCTGGGTAAGGGATTCCCATCCCCTCAGCTATTAGAAGCCTTGGGGTCTGCGTGTCTGAATCTGGTCAGGTTCTTCCCTGGTCAGTTAGATTAGAGGGGAATGGGTCCCATAGTCCACAGCTCCTGTGTGAGAGAGACTTGCATCTCCATCCCCTCCAAAGCAGTCAGGGAGTCGTAAACCTAACGGACGTGCTAATTCATCCCCATCCCTCCAGCTTTCAAGGGGGCGGAAGCCATGTATTGTCCTATCTCTATTAACTCTAACTCACATGCAGAATCCCTGTTGGTCTCCTTTCCCAGGACTAGTTCCATCCATGGGGAGGGCTCTGGAGGTTTAGAACTAGGCAGGGGTTTAACACCAGAGCTGTGTCTGCATCAGCAAATCCCCCAGAGTGCACAGACCCTGGAAACTCATAGTGAGGGGATGGTCTCCCACCCCCAATGTCTGCCTCTCTCAAGGGGGCTCAGTGATCATGCTCCCATCTGTTCAGATTAGTCATGCTCCCAGCACAGCGTGCGGGGCCAGGTTAAACTCAGGGAATGTTCCTTGTGACAGATACTCTCCCACTACTCCATGCACCCTGATCTTGTCTGATTTCACCCCCCGAGCAGGATTTCCCATTCCCAAACCTGAGCTGATCGCCCGGCTGGAACGAGGGGAAGAGCCGTGGGTCCCGGATCTCCAGGCCTCTGAGAAAACGGAGGCCATGCGAACCACCCACGCAGGTGAGGCGTCAGTGAAACGGACATAGAAACTGTGTGGTGAGTGAAGGAAAAAGTCGAGACTCCCAAAGATGTGCTGTGCGAGCTCCCCACAGGTCTGCCCCTTCTCACCCCGGTCAGGGCTGTAATCAACAGGTTGTGCCTCACTATGACAGATATCACTCACGGCTTCCCACCCATCCTTTAGCTGTATGCAGTTTCCTCCCCAACTTTACTCCTCTATGAGTGTTTGGGTGGGATGTGGAGGCAGAATTCAATTTCTCAGTCTCCCCAGCAGTTACTGTGTTGTGTTTTCTCTCTTTGCTATTCCCCGTTCTGTCCTTTCTCCCCGGCACAGACAGTGACTCCTGTCTGGATTCTCTCTCTCTCCCAACAGGTGATGAGACCCTGAGTGAGAACAAGGAGGTGAATTGGCAGGTGGAACCAGAGAGGGCCTTTTTGAAAGGAGCTGAAGGGAATTTTTCCCAGTGCTTGGAACAGGGAGAAGCCTGGGGAAATCGGGGTGGGTCAGAGAGGCAGCTGGAAAACCAGCCAAGGAAGAAAGTGGATGAATCAATTCAAGATCGGGGAGGATGCACAGATCCCAAGGAAACCACCACCCAGCAGACAAATCCCAAGGACGAGAAACCCTACAAATGCCTCGACTGTGGGAAAAGCTTCAGCGTGAGAACGAACCTTATTACGCATTGGAAAAACCACACGGGAGAGAAGCCCTATAAATGCTTGGACTGCGGGAAAAGTTTCCGTCAGAGCTCACACCTTATTACCCATCAGAGACTGCACACGGGAGAAAGACCCTATAAATGCCTAGAGTGCGGGAAAAGTTTCAATGTGAGATCGGCCCTTATTGCACATCAGAGAACGCACACGGGAGAGAAACCCTATAAGTGCCTGGAGTGTGGGAAAAGCTTCAATGTGAGATCAGCCGTTATTAGACATCAGAGAATCCACACGGGAGAGAAACCTTATAAATGCTTGGACTGTGGGAAAAGCTTCAGTCAGAGCTCCAGCCTCACTAAACATCGGAGAACCCACACGGGCGAGCGACCCTATAACTGCCTCGTGTGTGGGAAAAGTTTTAGCGACAGCTCGTCCCTTATTAAACACGGGAGAACCCACACGGGAGAGAGACCCTATAAATGCCTGGACTGTGGGAAATGTTTCAATCTGCGATCAGCTCTTCTTGCACATCAAAGAACCCACACGGGAGAGAAACCCCATACATGCCTGGACTGTGGGAAAAGCTTCAGTCAGAGCTCAAACCTTGTTACACATCAGAGAACCCACACGGGGGATAAACCCTATAAATGCCTCCACTGTGGGAAACGGTTTAACGTCAGTTCAGCTGTTATTACGCATCAGAGAATCCACACGGGAGAGAAACCCTATAAATGCCTGGACTGTGGGAAAAGCTTCAGTCACAGCTCAAACCTCACTAAACATCAGGGAATTCATGAGGGAGAGAGAACCTATAAGTGGGGCATGTTTCAATAGGAAGTCAACCCTTAATACTCATCAGGAGACCCCAGCATGGGAGAGAGACCCCAGAAGTGTCTCTGTTGAGGGAAAAGTTACATTCAGAGATCAGCCCTTGTTATGCATCAGACAATCCACAAAATAGAGAAACCCCATAAATGCTTGGACTGTGAGAAAAGCTTCAATAACAGCCCAGGCCTTACTTACTACTGGAGAACCCACACGAGAGAGAAAAACCTTGAATGTGGGGCAAGCTTCCCTTAGTATCTGGCAACAGCAAATCCGCACAGGGAAGAAACTGCTGAGATGTCCTTAGCAAGGAAAATGCTCCAAGTGGAGCCAACACCATGTCATACATCAGCGACTCCTCTGCACATGGGAGAAATTCTCTCAGGGCCCTAACTCGGGCTGGCCATGGTGACAAACCCATTTCCTCGTTCCCACACACATCAGGGGCATTTGGATCCCAAGGATCCAGCTGCCCATTGCTGGGGCGAGGATCCAGCAGCAGCCGAGCAGCAGCTGGTCAGTGTCCCTCTGGCTCTGCCTGGTCTAAGCAAACCACAGGCAGAGGAGGAGAAGCTCCGATCAGCCCCTCCCCCCTGCTGCAGCCCTGGCTGCTGAGCTGATGGGCCACAGGCGGGGGAAGGGAGAGAGAGAAACTCCTCCAGATGCTCCCTCTGCCTGGCTGAAGTTCCCCCCCTCTCCCTTCCCCTCCCAGCTGGGATCCCCCTGCCATGGAGATGAGGAGAAGGACACTTGGGCCAGGCCCCACCTTCACTCTACACACCTGTTCACACCCCCCATCTTCCACCAGCCCCTGGGCTGGGCTCCCCCACTGACCTGGGGCTGTTCCCTGCAGGGGGAGTGTCCCTGGACGCTGGTAACTCCTCCCCTCCCCACATCCCGCAGGATGCTGGGCTCTGGGGGATCAACCATTAAGGGACCAGGCCAATGGGTTGTGGGGAGGACACTGGGGATTGAATGGCTGGGGCTGGGAGAGCTGGGTGCTGGGGCTATCGAGTGTTTGGGGATAATGGGATAAGAGGCGAGGGAGAGCACAGGGGTAGAGAGGTGCTGCCTCTCATCACACCCCCTCTGCCCCTTCTCCCTGCCCCCTCTGCATTCAGACAGCACCACTGAGTGGGACTGACTTCCACAGGGCCTTTTGTGGGAGGCCTGGAGATCCCACCTCTGCCTAAGCAGCATTAGCCTCCGAGCGTCCATCTGTGGTAGGAAATGTGGTCGGGATCAGCCAGCTCGTCTCCTCTGACCCTCCCCCACTCATCCTACCCTAGACTGAGCCTGAGCATCTAATTCATTCTGATCCTCACCATTAGCAGAGTGACCATTAGAGTCACCGAGTTCCCCCTTTGGGGGTAGATTCTCTCACTCCCAGCTAGTCTCACCTCGATCCAGGCCGTGCTGGCGAGCATTTCTTTTTGTACATTTTCTCTCTTACAGACGAGAATTAAATGGATTCTAGAAGAGTTGGAGCAAGGGTAGTAAAAGGTGGTGTTTTAGGTTCTGTGCTATTTGAGAGCAATGGGGTGAGTCTGAGGGATTCCCTCCTTCCCCCGTCACTGTCACGCTCCATCCTTGATGCAGCAGCCTCTGTCCAAGCCTTGGAGAATTTTATCCTGTCCCCGTTCTACTCCACCTCCCAAAGTGTCGCTTACCACAGTGTCCCTGGCTCTCCAGGCGTAGGAATCACACTTTGATCCTAAATTAGACTCCTGGAGGTGAAAGTGTCACCACCCTGGGCTGAGGTTGGGGGAGGATTCAGATGAACCCCACAGCACAAGCTGAGGTTTCTGAGCTCAAATTCCATCTATCGGTAAAGTGGCTTCTGGGCTTTTCACAGCCAAGTACAGATCATTTGTCGAGGGGAAGGTTTTGGTTTTATTTATTTTTTTCTGTTGTGTTGTGAGGGTGCTAAAATTTTGTAACTAACACAACCGAATAGCGAGGAGGCACTGAGTGAAGCAGGGTTAGCCAGCTCAGAAGAAAATGAGTCAATTTGTTCTCCTGGTTGTGAATCTGAAGATTCTCTGGGATTTCACTTTCTGAATGTAAAAGTGTTTCGTAGCCCACCCTGTATCGTGGGGTTTTCTTTCCTGAAGGTGTTGGGTCACATACTTTGATATTAGTTTGGTTTGATAGGATGTAGCTCAGATGTATTGGGGACGTGATGAGGCAAATGACTATTTGCCAGAATAGTCCTTTCCTATTTTAGTTTCACCTCTACCCCATCGTGAGATTTTCATGTGGTTTGAACAATGCCAATTGTCAATATGTATCAGCACAAACAGGGTGAGTGCTAGATTTACCCTCCCAGAGGCAGAGACTGAAATGGAGAAGGAAGTTACTGCCTGATCCCTGCAACAATGTGAGATACAGTCGGGAGGGGAATGGAGTGGGAGGTGAGGGGTACAGAGCTGGAAAACTGCACATTTCGCTGTTGACAGCCAATGCTGAGAACTGTGAGCTTGCTGCAGTGGGGCTAGAGAGAGACAGGAAATGTCCTACGATTGCCATGGGAAGATGTCCCTGAAATCTAAAGGGCTATGAATGATGCCCCAAGAGGAGAGAGGTGGGGAGAGGGCAGCGTCTCCTCGTTGCTGAGAGGACGAGGCTGGGCAGATGCAAGAAGGAAGCCGGGGAAGTCACGAGGCCTGAGCTCCCCGGAAGCCAGGCTGACCCCCATCAATGAGGCCAGAGGGAGAGGAGGACCCTGAAATTTTAGCTCCCCTCTCCATCCACCGCAGAGTCCTAGGTGCAGATGAGAGAACCCCTCTGTGCCCCACTTGCCTTAGGGTTTCCTGCTCTCTGAGCATTTGCTCTTGTGACTGGATCCCGGGGTCTCTCGCGGTCTGTCTGCGCTTTTCTACCATTTTTAACTTGTTTCTCTTTCCCTGGTGCCCGCGGGAGCTAGGAGCAGCTCAGTGCTGGCCTGGGACAGAAATGCACCGCGCTGGGCTGGACTCCGGGCCCTGGCTGGGGAGGTGGGTTTAGCTTGTATTTCTCATTTGGAAATGATAAAGCAGAACATAGTTTCTCAACCTCTCAGTGTCTCTTGTCGTGAATAATGAATCAAAATGGGCTTTCATGGAAGCCTCTTGGAGGTGTTATTTCTCTTTCCCTGAGCACTGCAGATGCCAAAGCAGCCAGCTCTGGGATTTCAGACTTTTCTATGGGTCTGTGGGGAAAATCCATCATCCGCAGGGGAAATCCCTGCTGGCTGTCCTGTCCCATTCACCCACCTCCTGTGGAAGAAGAGTCAGTCAAGCTGGGGAGGCATTTTTTTGAACCTCGGTGGAGCAGCGATGGAGAGGAGTCATGATAACCTGTTCTTTAAAGCAGTGGTTCTCAACCAAGGGTACACACATCCCTGGGATTATGCAGAGGTGTTCCAGGGGGTACATCAACTCATCTAGATATTTGCCTAGTTTTACAACAGGCTACATAAAAAGCACTAGTGATGTCAGTGCAAACTCAAATTTCACACAGACCATGACTTGTTTATACTGCTCTATATACTATACGCTGAAATATAAGTACAAGATTTATATTTCAATCGATTCATTTTATAATGATGGTAATGATGAGAAAGGAGGCAGTTGTTCAGTAACAGTGTGGCTGTGACGCTTTTGTATTTTGATGTCTGATTTTGTAAGCAAGTCGTTTTTAAGTGAGGTGGAACTTGGGGATAGGCAAGACAAATCAACCTCCTGAAAGGGGTACAGTTGTCTGGAAAGGTTGAGAGCCGCTGCTTTAAAGCACCTTGAAATCCACCGATGAAAAGTGCTATCTGAGAGCCAGGTATTCTGATTTATTTTTGGCCACGCAAAGTGAGGCCCTGCACTCAGCACGATGGCGTTTGGACGCAACGCAATAACTTTCGATTGCTGCACCCGATCAGTTCTAACATTTCCGGAAGTGTTCCAGGCAGCCCTCGGGAGGAGGCTGCTGAGTTCGGTGAACGTCGGGAAGTTCTGAGGGGTAATGGCGGATCACGGTGCTCTCCAGGCATCTGGTCCCTAGCCCCCTCTGCTTCCACCAGGTCTGCAATTGTCGAATGTCTGGTGCCTGGTTGCCACTGAGCCCTGGAGGGCCGAAGGGACGGTGATGTTTGTGAGGGAGCAGGGCGGATTTGACCTGGGAATGTTGCAGGGGAGTTACATTGGGGATGGGAAGGAAGCTACCTGAGCTGTAACCTGAGCGGGGGGGTGTGTGTGTGTGGAAGAAGTGACACCTTTGGCCGGGAGACTGAACAAAGGAGAGGGGGAGTGGGGAGAGAGCTGCTGGAGGAGTTTCTCGTTTCAGTTTTGGGCTGGGTGGTGAAACGCAGGGAACCCCAAGCTGGGGGCTAAGTTCCCTAACCCCCCCCAGAAGGACTTGATTGAAGGGTTCTGGTTGTACCTACAAGCTCTGCTCGGGACTGTGTTCCTGTCATCTAATAAACCTTCCGTTTTACTGGCTGGCTGAGAGTCACGGTGAATCCCAGGAAGAGGGGTGCAGGGCCGTGACTCCCCCACTCTCCGTGACAACTATGTTGCAATACCTAACTTTTAGGTGTCTAGAAAATCACTGNACCTACAAGCTCTGCTTGGGACTGTGTTCCTGTCATCTAATAAACCTTCCGTTTTACTGCCTGGCTGAGAGTCACGGTGAATCCCAGGAAGAGGGGTGCAGGGCCGTGACTCCTCCACTCTCCGTGACAACTATGTTGCAATACCTAACTTTTAGGTGTCTAGAAAATCACTGAAACAACCCTGGGGTCCAGAAAAGCTGAATTACCGGTAGTCAGCTAGGCTCCCTGTACCGTGCATGGGGAAACTGGAGCACTCAAGGATGGGATCTACAAAAGCCAGCATGCTAGGCAGGGAGTCTCCTGAGCTAGGCGATGAGAGATGCTGATATGGGGGGGGGGGGTCCCCTCAGTCTCTCCTGCAGAACCTGTCACACTTTGCAGCAGTCATTACAGAGTCCTTGGGAAAGGGGACGGGGCCTCCCAGGCAGGTGCCCCAACCCCCAGACTGCAGAGTCGATCTCTCGCTGTGGCGCAGTGAACGTTCCACCTGGGCTGGGCACGGCACAGAGGGGCCTTTGATGAAGGTCTCCCCTGCACAGACCCTGCTGGGGGAGCAGCAGCTGCTCAGTGTCAGCTCCCAGATCCCAATGGAGCAGGCAGCAGCTCATGACCCAGGACGAAAAACAGAGACAGATGGAGCGCAGCCTCCTCTCTCTGAGCAGGGACACAACAGCTACTGAATAGCTGCCCCCACTCCTCTCCCTGCCAGACCCCCAACCTGGGAGGGGATCAAGTGTAATTAGGGTTGGATTAAGGCATAGGCTATTTGCTACCCCCCATCCCAGATGATAGGGAAAGGCAGAGGTAGCACATTATAATAGGTGGACCCTTATCCGTTATAATTTGCTGCCCCAGACAAGGAGATGGAGAAAGGTGAGAGAGAGCAAATTATGACGGGAAACCCCCCCATCCGTCACAATATGGTACCCCTGGACCAGAGGATGGGGAAAGGCAGACGCAGCAAATTGTGACAGAGAACAAAAGTGATCAGCAGCAAATTGTGCTGGCAGCTGTTTGCAGCCTGACTCCTGGCTGGGGTCTGGGAGATCCCAGAACAGGCAGCTGTCACTTTCCATCTAAACTCCCGTAAGGGAGAGTGTGCCAACTTTAGGAAAGAGCTGGACACACAGAGGGGGGAGAGGGAGGATGCTGCACAAAATCTCTTTTCCAAAGCAAATATCCCAACCTCTAGGCATTTTCTTTCCCCTTTTCCTTCGAGGCAAAGGAAAATGCATGGAATATAGGTAAATAATGATTTAAAAGCGACCATATTATATGTTGAGTCTTTGCCCCTGCCCTTTGCTGTTTTAAGCTAAACCTCTGACTGCCAGAAGCTGGGAATGGGTGACAGGGGATGGATCACTGGATGATTACCTGTTCTGTTAATTCCCTCTGGGGCACCTGGCATTGGCCACTGTTGGAAGCAGGGGCACTGGGAAAGGCGGGGGAGGGGACATGGCCCTCCCACTTTTTGAAAATGGATGGGCCTGGCCTATCCACTTTTCGCCATGGCCCCCCGAGGCCTCGCCCCCCTGGCCAGGCTAGTAGCATCACGCTACGGACCCTCCACCTGCCTGGGGTGGGGGGGCCAAGAGTAGCTCCTGACCCGTGTCCTTCCCCTCCAGGTCACCCACCCAGGGCAGGTGGAGGATCGGTTGCTCCTCACAGCTGCCCGGCTACGCGGTCTTACCATGGCCGGGCTGCAGCTCTGAGGCCCGGTTCCCCAGCTGGAGCCAGGTTGGGGTAAGAGCCACGCTGGTAGCTGTGGGGGGACGCGAACACTCCACCTGCCCTGTATGGTGGGGCCTGCATGGCGGGGACATGGCCCAAAGCTGCTCTTGGTGCCCCCATCCCAGTGGGTGGAGGGTCTGCAGCTCCCAGCCCACTCTGGCTTCCGGCTTGGCCGGGGTCAGGGCCTTGGGTGGAAGGGGTGGTGCCATGGAGGGGGCGGGGGGCCCTGGTCCTCCTCTTTTTGGCAAGCTCCACAGCCCCTGGTCAGAAGACCAGGATATTGGGGTAGATCAGGCGTGGGCAAACTTTTTGGCCTGAGGGCCACATCTGGGTGGGGAAATTGCATGCAGGGCCATGAATGTAGGGCTGGGGCAGGGGGTTGGGGTGCGGGGTGTGGGAGGGGGTGCAGTGTGCAGGAAGGGGCTCAGAGCAAAGGGTGCAGGGTGCAGGAGGGGGTGCAGGGCAGGGGGTTGGGGTGCTGGCTCTGCCCCGGCACCGCTTATGTCAAGCAGCTCTGGGGTGGCAGCGGCACGCAGCAGGGCTAAGGCAGTCTCCCTGCCTGCCCTGGCCCCGCGCAGCTCCCAGAAGTGGCCAGCATGTCCGGCAATGGCTCCTGGGGGTGGGGTGGGGCAGGTGGCTCCGCCGTGCACTGCCCTCACCTGCAAGTACCACCCCCAAAGCTCCCATTGGCCGCGGTTCCCCAGCCATAGTTCGCCCTTCCCTGGGGTAGATGGAATATCGGTCTGACCCAGTGTGACTGTTCATAAGAACATAAGAACGGCCATACTGGGTCAGACCAAAGATCCATCCAGCCCAGTATCCTGTCTACCGACAGGTTTCAGAGTAATAGCCGTATTAGTCTGTATCCGCAAAAAGGAACAGGAGTACTTGTGGCACCTTAGAGACTAACAAATTTATTGTAGCTTTTGCTACAAAATTTTAAATTTGTTAGTCTCTAAGGTGCCACAAGTACTCCTGTTCCTTTTTGTCTTCCGACAGTGGCCACTGTCAGGTGCTCCAGAGAATGAACAGAACAGGTAATCATCAAGTGATCCATTCCCAACTTCTGGCAAACAGAGGCTAGGGACACCGTCCCTGCCCATCCTGGCTAATAGCCATTGATGGACCTGTCCTCCATGAACTTATCTCGTTCTTTTTTTAACCCTATTATAGTCTTGGCCTTCACAACATCCTCTGGCAAAGAGCTCCACAGGCTGACTGTGTGGTGGGTGATGAAATACTTCCTTTTCTTATGTTTTGCTGAAGTTTCTTGTTTCCTTTGCTCTTATCTTCTGTTCGTAACTCCCCCAGCTCTTTGCATCTATTACTTTGCATCCTGTGGCTTGGCATTCTGGGGGTTCCCAGAAAGGAGCCTGTTGGATCTGTTCCCTGGGGTTAGTTCAACACGGGGTCAGAAACCTAGCGAGACAGCAATGGCAACTTCAGAAACATAGCCGTAGGTCTATTCCACATGCTTGAATTAAAAAGTTGCATAAGCAGCCCGGCTAGCTCAGTCGGTAGAGCATGAGACTCTTAATCTCAGGGTCGTGGGTTCGAGCCCCACGTTGGGCGAAGCGAGTTTCTTTTAAAAAAAAAATAGTGCAATGTGTTTTAACCATATCTTCCCTGGAAATAAATGTCTGTCTGTAAAAATGGCTGTTTCAACCATCTTCCTGGTTTTTAAAGAAAGCAAAGAGAGAGAGAGAGACGCCAGATGCCAGTTCCAGGAGTAATGCCACCCTCTTTCTTACAATCAAAAGATAATATTCTGATCTCCTCTTCTTTCTTTTTCTGTCTCAGCTAGAACAGAAAAACAGACCAGCTGCAATTCCCTGTCATCTTTTGTCTCGGTTGGCTGGGTTGATTATTAAGGGGGGTTGCTCTGGAGACGGACAAACAGCTGATGGATAATTTGAATCATAAGAAAAGGTTCAGCAACAAAATTAGCAAATATGATTTTTCTATCCAGCAAAATGGAAAAAAGGTGGTGTGTGTTGATTGTTCTTTTTTCTGTGCATTTATTATACATGCAATCAATTATATTTGAAACAGCAGAATCTAAAATAAGACTATGTTAAAATTTTTGCTTTATTTTTTTTTTAAAGTGCTTGAAACAAATTGCTCCCACATCTTCAGTAGATTTGCCCCAGGGCTGACTTTGGCCTAACACTGATTAAGGATTTCAGACAAACAAAAACACCTCTTTGATTTATATTGATGTGCATTGCAGTGTCCTTTATACTGTCTCATTTTTATAAATATGTATAGAGTAAATTTGTGTTAGTTAAAGTTCTTAAAGGGAGACTGAAGTTAATTTTATTTGAAACTGACTAAATTTTTAATCCAGTTTTTGAGGGAACAGCCATTAAATGGTTTTTTCTTTTAATGAGGGTTTATTGAGCTCCCCTTCTGATGTATGTTTTATAAATGTAGTTTCAGGATGAGAGAAACTGACTATAACAGAGGAACAATGAAATTGACTAGACACAAACTTGTCAAAGGCAACAAGTGAACACACTGAAAAAAATAGAGAAAAGTAAGATTTAATAATGCCGGTATATTTAACATATTTTATCCTCTATAACAAAACATTGTTGTTATGATTTGCTGAAGTTTCTTCTGATTCACCAAAACTACATGGGAAATAAATGGAAAGTGGTGTATTTGGTTAAATATTGAAACTGCTTTTAGTTTAGCAGAAGTTAAACAGGGACTAGAAAACCGGTAGTACTAGCATGTTACTTGTTCAAAGCCCTGGGCTTGTATCCCAGTAGGGCATGAGTTTTATTCCGTACAGCAGTGGTTTTCCCAATGATCAGCCACACAAACCCCCTATTTTAAAACCGAAAGGATTAATTTGAATATGCTTTCCTTTTATTCTTTAACATGATCCACTTTGAATGGTCATAAAGCTATACAGTAAATAATTCAATTCTTAATCTTCCGTCTGTACAAGTCCTGTGTATTCACTTTCAAACCCATCAGCCCTCGGTGTATTACATGTTTCTTATCATTTAAAAACAGCTATACAGAGTTGGTCCTTAGATTGCTTCGGGGCAGGGTTGCTTTACACCTGGATGCTGGAGTTTTCAGACTTATCCTGTGTGCATTTTGCTTTCCCCCTGCATCTGCATGTGTTCTGCCTGGATCCTGAGGAGGCTCAGGTATGTGTCTCAATTCTGATCCGCCAAAAGTGTCTATACGGTTATGTCTGACTTGGAACTTTGAACCATCCAGGTGTATTTTTTTAACCTTCTTGTGTTATTCAGGTCTTCTGACTTCAGGTGCTGACTGCACCAAGAAAGAGAAGTACAAGCAGCCTGGGTTTGAAAGCGCAGGCATCCTCTATATAAAATAGTGAGCTAGATTTTTTTTAGAAACGCAGATGTTTTTCACAAAAGGCTTTGTCCTCCCAGTTCTGCCGAAGCCAGGTACTTGTGGGACTGAGTTGCCTGGATTCTGAGGGATTCTAGCATTTTGCACAGCTGTTGTGTTTCAAATCCGCTGCTGAGACAGTACAGGTACCTTGTCTGGAATCTGAAGAAGCCAGATGTGTTCACAATGACTGCGTTCAGGTTTGGTAGACACCAGGCGCTTGTACCATTCATCCTGCTGGATGAATTACTTTGGCTGGATTCTGCCAGTTGTGTCACACTTGTGCTCGGATTCCAGACTGTATCCCGGCTGTTTCACACTTAATACCCTTCAATTTTGCCACCAACGGGTGTTTTAAAACTTTCTGCCCCCTGCATTCTTCCAGATCTAAGTGGTGCCCACATCTGGCTGGACGCTGGTCTTTGTTTAGCAACCATGCTGCATGCACGCGTGTGAATGAAAGGGAATGTTACACAGGAGGAGATAAAGCAACCTCTGCGGGAGGCACCTTTTAAACAGCTGCCTGTGTGTTATCTTATCTAGCACCAGGAAAACATCAGCACTTGGCTAGAACAGGCCTGCAACTCTCACACCAATGGCTGTAGCCGCTGTAAAGAAAAACGCAGCCAGCTGGTTTCTGTAGTGTAGTGGTTATCACGTTCGCCTCACACGCGAAAGGTCCCCGGTTCGAAACCGGGCAGAAACAGCCTTGCTTCTTTTCCCCCCCTCTCTGAGAACGTGTCTTGTTTTGCAGTCTGTCTTCGAGCACCGTCATTGCTAGAGAATTGCCATATTTCTCCACCTTCATTTTTCTTGCATAAGGAAAGTTCATGTCAGCTCTTTAATCAGCATGTCCCTAAGTCGCCTAAAGCACAGCAGACTAATAATAATGAAAGAATGTTATACAACTTGATCTAATATTTAGGTATATTTGATTTTGTCCAAAATTGCTCAATTGACTTTCAATGGGATTTATGTCACATTAATGATTATGATTGTTGTTTAGGGAGGAAATGAGTGCTCTGCTGTGGGTAACAATAACAGAGAAATAAACTGACCTTGGGTATTGACCAGCGTTTTCTTTGCCTTTAGATTATGTGTTAACCTGGAACGGGAATAAAAGGCATGGAGACAAATTGGAGGAAACGGCTTCCTGGTTATTGACAAGCTCATTCAGACAGGGAGAAAATATTCTTATAGTTCTCACGCTGCAGACCGGTTTGTGAAATCACTGCCTGTGTGTTTTGTGGGTGTATAGGAGGTTAACCCTCCGCCTTTTTTGCTGGATTACCTTTATTATGGTAAAATTCTGCACTCAACCTGTTTTCCACTTTATCTTGCCAGGTATTTTCACAGTGGCTGCCTGAGTCTTTCTGGACACTGATTCCCACCCCCATGATCACTCCCCCTGCACTGGGATCCATGTGTTTTCACCATTATTTCCCCTGCACTGGGATCCATGTGTTTTCACCATTTTCCCTGCACAGGGATCATACATACGGTGTCATTCAGGAGCAGCTATTCCTGTTTAAGCATGTGTGGACATTCTTATTCCGGATTAAGGCCCATTTTGTATACAGGAACAAGGTAATTCTGGACTATGTTATTCATGACTATCCCTGAATCACTCCATGGGTGACTAAATCCTTGCCTATACAGCCAGGCATTTGGGCAGTGAACTCTCAGGCGTTCAGATGCACACGCGTGTTCACTTTTCAGGGTTTTTTCCCCTGTGTTTCCCCAGTTATCGTGTCTGGGTACTGCTAGATCCTGCCTTCTTGTCGGGTTTTCTGCCTGGATTGAGTCCGGAAGTTTTATAAAGCGCCTAAAATGTGTCCTGCATCCCAGCGGGAAGGCAACCTTCATGCCTTCTTCACCAAACTGCAAACATGGAAGGAACTAGATTAAGAGTCTAGGTTAATCCTGGAGAGGGTCTTGTGTCCAGGCGTGTTTTCCAGGTGGCCAGCTAGGAGAAGAGGCAAACTCCAACCTGCCGACACACCTCTTTCTAGAGTAATCCCTGCTAAATCTGAAACTTTGCAACAGCCGCCCGGCTAGCTCAGTCGGTAGAGCATGAGACTCTTAATCTCAGGGTCGTGGGTTCGAGCCCCACGTTGGGCGCATATTTTTTTTTTCCTGCCCCCCTCCCCCTAAGGAATTATTTCTAGATGAGCCCAGGCACACAAAACCGTGCATTTAAAATTAGGACCGTGTTTTGATCTGGCGAAAATAACCCCCGTAGGCTTTGATCAGCGGAGAAAAAACGTGTCACTGCAATGGGGAAAATCTGAGAACTGAGCAGCTGCTTTTAAGTCACTTCAGTCACCCTCCCATTCCCTCTGATCATTATCCTGTCCCCTACTCTGTTCTAGTCCTGTAAGGACAGGGGGAGAGTTTCAGCGTCTTGTCACTTGCAGGGTCAGTATCAGGGTCACACTGTGTCTATTTTACCGCCCCGCCCTATGTGAGAGGCGAGGCACTGTAGGTAGCTCCAGTTCATTGCCTTTCCCAGCTCAAGTGAAATTGAAAGCTATTCAGCTACTGGTAGCACAGAAATCTGCCCCCACTGAGGGTTTCAACTTGCACCACTGAAGCTCATGAGAGGTTTTCCAGTGACTTTAACGGGAAAAGGAGCAGATTAGGGAGCTGTGAGACATTCTATTTTGACAGGAGTGTGACCACATCTGAATAAACGGTAGCCTCTGATTGGATGCAGTTAGATCAGATTATTTGGATGCTGATCCTGGGGTTTAATAGATGCATAGCATAGCAGATAAAACAATGTCATAAAGGAAAATAAAATATAAATATAATACATAACAGGGAACAATAAAGTAAAACAAGGATAACATTTGAATGGGTAGAAACATTTTTGAACAGTTATTTAATTGTAAAGTGGGCTTCTGTGAAAAATCGCTAACCATGCAAAAATATTGATTTTTTTTCAATTTTTATTCGTTTGCCATTTATTTTTTCAACCTTTATTATCATAGACATTAATGAAAGGGTTACGCAAAGCTTTTCTTTTCATTTCATGAAAACTGGCTTTTTCAGTAAACTTTTTTTTATTGTTTTAAAAGAAGAAAAAAAAGGGCAAAAAATTATTCAGTTTCAAAGCTGGTGAAAGGGTGACAACTTTGATTTTTTTTTCCCCACCAATTTTTTTTTTAATTGCCAACCAACTTAATAAACTAAATTAAATAAAGTAGCAAAAATAAATAAATTAATAAAGTGGAAATAAAAGATTTTTTTTAAAAAGGATACCAAATGAGTATAACAATAGAACATAATATAGAATGAATAAAGGCCTGATCCAGAATACACATTACCCGGTGTAGCAATTGGTACCTTGGACCCCAAGCCTGCAAATACTTATGCACATGGTAAGTATTTGCTATCTTCATGGTAGCAAAGTTAGTGGCTGCAGGATTGCATGCTAATTTAATAATATTGGCTGAGATCCTGCAAAGAGTTAAGCATATGCTCAATTTGCACACTGAGAGCTTCACTGACAGCAATGGGATTATTCAAAGTGTATAAAGTTAATCACGCGTGTGGGTCTTTGCAGCGCCAGGGCCATTGTCTATCTAGCACTGATTCCTTCAGAAAGACCCAGCTTCACTGTTGCCTCAACTGTATTTTTTCCCACTGCCCTTCTTCTTTCTTTTGTAGCTGGCCACGGGTGCATTTTTGAAGCCCCGTCCTGTGACTGTAGCACAGAACTGCACCAGTTAAAAGTTGTGATCAGAAACATTAATGTGAACGAGAACTAACTGTATCCCCCTGTGTACGGCTTCAGCAACCTGCCGGGTTGAATTTATTCACTCAAGATTGACACAACAAAATTCTTCACAATACACCAACTCCCTAAATCTAGGTAATTCCCATGGTCAACTTCTCACTTGTGCCATATACACATCTGATTACTCCTGGGGGAATTCTGCCCCCAAAAAATAAAAATTCTGCACACACTATCTTAAAATTCTGCATATTTTATTTGTCAAAATAATACAATATAATCATGCCAGTTTCAATTATTTTGGTAATTTATTTCAAAATACCTGTCAACAAGTATGTCAACAATACAGACAATAAAAAAGATTCCATCAGCAGTACAGAGTTAAAGGAACCCCTATGGCAACCCAGTCCTCTCTACCCCCGCCACCTCTAGAGTCCAGTTGTGGGGCGCCCTCCAGCCCAGACATCCCTGCCCCCTCTCGCCTAGAGCCCAGCCGCAGGGCCCTCCCCAGCCAAACACCCACACCCCCTCCCTCCCTCCGAGCCCACACCCCCTCCCTCCCCCCAGCCCAGACACCTGCACCCCCTTGCCCCGAACCCAGCTGCCGGGTCCTTCCAGGCCCAGACACCTGCACCCCCTCTCCACTCAGAGCCCAGGGATCCAGTGGGAAAAACAGCCTGATGCTGGGTCTTGGGCTTATATGTAGTTTCCTGCATGCCACGTCCTTCCTTCAAGGCATGCCAGGAACCCCCCAGCTCAGTCCCCCTCTCCCTGGCAGTGTCTGCTATTTGTGAGCTGGGGAGCTGGGCTCTGCCTGGTCCAGAGGCTCCTAGAGGTGTCCAGAAGCCCTGCAGCACCAATTCTGTTGGGGAAAAGGAAATTCTGCACAGAACATTAATTCTGTGCAAATTCTGCATTGCACAGTGGCACAGAATTCCTCTAGGAGTAACATTTGTTTGGGGGTCTGCATCTGCAGGTTTTTTGGGGGGGTTCCTCTATGGAACCATGAGGTGTGTCTTCTACGTCCAATTGTATTGGAGAATCAGCCTCCAAGGGGCCACCGCGAAGCTCGTCAGGAGTAGATGGGGACCCATCCAGAGAGCCTTCTGGGAAATCTTCTAAATCAGACTCTGTGTGAGAGTCACCACCGCCCTGCAGGAGCCTGGGACCGGATTCCGCCTCCCCCATCTCAGACACAACAGTTTGAGAGTTTCCACCTGGGGTCATCTCTTTTTGTTTCTTTCTCCTCATCACCTCTTTAGCCTTTTAAAAAAAATTTACAATGACCCTGGCCCATAACTTTCTGGCGGCCTTCCGTTTATCCCCAAAACGTTGACCCTCCCCCCGATTGCTTACCCCTCAGCTGATGTGTATCCTCAAGGATGCCCCCTTTACCCGTGCCTCTTTCCACTGCTAGTTGCATCTTCTCAGATCCACCCTCTGGAAAACGAAAGTATTTTTCAAAGGCACCCACAAGAGCTTTTGCATTTTTGATGTTGTTTCCTGTTGTCCTTTCCTTTAGAACCCCTGAGGATACAGCGGCCATCAGCTTTCTGAATGAATCGTCATGTTTTTCCCAAATCTTTTTAGAATACCGAAGAGCTGTGCCGAGCTTATTGAGGTAGAAGAATAGTTCGTAACAATTTTTGGATACTTCATAAGGAGCTACGCCTGCATCGCAGGAGCTTTCAGTCCTTGGATTTTTATTCACAACCCCTAAAGTACGTGCTCCGGGTTTGTGAATGTGTGTGTTTTCACTCACAGTTTTCTCAGGGCTTGGTGTGGTGTCGACCACGGAGGAACTGGAGTTGTGCTTGCATTGTTGCTTTTTACCAGAGGCTTGTGTTTTGTCCTTCAGCCTGACGTATTGGAGCTTTGGACTGGCCCAATGCTTCGTCTGCGCCCTTCTGCTGTTTTGCGTTGGCGTTGTAGGTAAAGGTCTCAGAACACTTTCCTGGTTCTTTGGCGGTTCTGCTGGAGGTGTCCCTGTAGCTCGGACTACGGCATCATCAGGAGAGCTGCCCAGGCCTGACGAGGAAAACAGAGATGTTCCAATTTAGCAGCAAATAAATATTTTACTAAATTCACCAAAACCACAAAACTGAACTCTACACAGTGGTCCCCAAACTTTTCAGGGTCGAGCCCCCCCTTACCTCCGTCTGCGCACAACACCCCTCCACCCCGGAGCCGGGGCTGGGAGCAGGGCTGCAGCTCCCAGAGGGGGTGGTGCGGACAGGGATAAGGGGGCCAAGGCTGGGAGTGCAGCTGGGGGTGGATCTGGGGCTGGGAGCGGGGCTGCGGCTGGGCAGGGGCCATGAGTTGGGGCTGCGGCTAGGGGTGCAGCCGGGGCAGAGCTGGTAGTGGAGCGGGGCTGGGTGGAGCTCCCTCTCTGCCCTCCTCCCCCCCCCCCCCCCCCCCCCCCCCCCCCCCCCCCCCCCCCCCCCCCCCCCCNACCGCTGCCAACATTCCTCCTCTGCTCTATAATCTCTCTCACCAAAATCCACTTCAGGCTGTACCACCCCCGACCTCCCATGTTTTGATTAATTTCTACCACTAGTGTTTCTCCAAAACCTAGACAGACATTTTTAATACAAGCACATGTTTCCACCATGCACCCCAAAACAAAGTGTGAAATAAAATACCTTTAAAACCCCACAGCACAACTATGTCTTGCATATACCCCTAAATCACAAACAATTATTATGATTTTATTTTTTTAAAAAACACAATTTAAAAACACCATATTTCCCAGAGGAAAAACCCTAGTAGTTTAAAACCATCAAAAACAAACAGTTTGCAACAACATACTTTTAAAAAAACCCACACCACTTATCTCCTGCATATACCCCTAAATCACAAACAACAATTTAAGCATCAAAACCAACTTTAACTATTTTAACACAGAGACACTTCTACCACTTTTTGCAGAGTATAAAAGCCAATTTTTTTAAACACTCCAAACCAACAGTTTGCAACAAAATACTTTTAATAAACCCCACACCTATCTCCTGCATATGCCTCTAAATCACAAAACAATTTAAACCAACTTTAACCATTTTAAACACACACGCAAAACACATTTTGCAGAGTAAAAACCCCAGTATTTTAAAACTCCAAACCAGCTTTGCTACAAAATACTTTTAAATAACCCCACACCTATGTCTTGCACATCCCCCCAATTCACAAACAATTTAAACATCAAAACCAACTATTTTAACCATTTTAAACACACACACACTTTATCCAGAGTAAAAAACCCAGTATTTTTAAACAAAATGCTTTTCAAGAAACCCACACCTATTTATTGCATATGCTCTCAATCGCAAATAACAGTTTAAACATTAAAAACAACTTTTTAAAAGACCTGTTTTAAAACACACACATATAAAAGTAAAATGCAGAAATGTACCTTTCCCCACAAGGTAAAGGGATGCTGGCACATGGTTATTCTGTTTCCCCCCCTGTGTTTTTGGGCCTTTGGGTTAAAGAACAAGCAAAATTTTAGTTAGTATTATTCCCTGAATGCACCAAACCCCTATACAACCTGTTAAATACCTTTTTGTTTGTTAAACAGTATTAAGCACTCTATAGTTAAAATGGGGTTTTACCTGGTCCTGGTGAAATACAGCTTGAAGTTGCTGTTTCCATGCTAAATAGCTCACACTGCAATAAAGATGTCTCATTATTAGTAAGGACAGCATGGACAGAGAGTAACATTATATAATATATATTTTCAGAGTTAAAAAACAAGCACCACATACCTCCTCTTGCAGTCCAGCAGCAGCCATTCTGGTCAATTCAAGATAGTTTCTATTATAAAACAGTCTCCAAAAAGCTCAGGGGTTTATACCATCCCAAAACAAACTTCAAAGCCAGTAGTTAGCAGGTTGATTTGATCACTCCAACTCTGAATTAACAGATACATAAGGAGCTTAGGCACCCCTCCTTAAACGTTCTCTTTTGTGATCTGGGCATGAAAATTAAATTGTCTGCACAACAGGGATGATTTTGGCTTATTTTTCTTTAAAAATACACTTTCCTGTTTCGGTGAAAAAACAGAACACTTCTGACAGTATTAAACAGTAAATCACCATACACAATAATCCTTAATGTTACTGTACTCTTTCCTAAACAGGGTGGGGGGACAGGCGCGAAACCTTGCAGATATTAGTGAATGTCTTAGGGTGTTTTTTCATTTCAAACGTTTCTTTCCTGCTTAGATTTTGATAGTTTTAAAATAACAATGGATGTAGCACAACCCTAAGTAAATACCCTACAAACACCCAGAGCTTTTAAAGGTTTGATTGTTCTTTCAGCATATGCTGATTTTATTAAATTACGGGGGAGGATTGTGAACCCTTGCTACATTTCAGTTTTGGGTTACACCCTGGTTTAGTTTTGAAAATATATTATTTTAAACTTTTAGTGACTTCGAGTTGCTAGAAAGCCTGACCCATAACTTTCTGCAAAGTCCTGAGGTTTTATATAAACTAATAGCTCTACGAACTCCTGCGGTTTTATTTCATTTAATCAGAACTCAGCATCCCCATCCACCCACCTCCCTTACTGTGGGTGAACACCTGTCAAACCTAATTACCGATGCCTTTAACTCTGATGGAAACAAAGGTGGACAATCACATAGACCTAGGCCTACAGACTCCTTGAAGGAATAGAATCACCCCTGGTATTTCAGTGGGGGTGTGGTTAAAACCATCGCTTCAACAGGGGTGAGTCAGCTCTATTGTACTCAACCCTGTGTCTCAAACATACCTGATTTATACAGAATATAGGAGCTTTTTTGCTTTATTTTAAACACATTTTGGTTTTGGTTTTTTTTTGTTTTGTCCCCCACCCGCCCCCAGATTCTACTACATGCATTCCAGATTTTTGCTGTAAATAGGTCTCTTTTCCCAAAGACACAATAGCTGGGTTCTCACAAACTATTTTTCTTCAAAAGACAGACAGCCCCTTGAAAACAAACTGAGATGCCTCATCATAACTTTTATCTTATTTAAGGGCCCCGCAGTCCTTCTCACAGAAACACAGAGTGTCATCAAGCCCTTTCCAATAGAGATTTTTATTTATAGCTACCAAGTTTTACATCACACGTTTGTCCCCTCACCATTCTCTAACTTAATCTTCTTACAAATAGTCTTTTTCCTAAGCAGGGTATGTATTTTTTTGTCTGGACCAGAAGGTCAATATAATGCACCAAGCAGGTATCCTTTGGTTTGGTCATTTTCTTTAAAGCACTGTCAGGGTCTTGAGCGCTTTGCACAGAATTTACCAAGGTCACCCCTTGTGCTAAATTTTCTTGGGTGAAGCACAGACATTGCATAGCCTAACCCAGGGGTAGGCAACCTATGGCACGGGTGCCGAAGGCGGCACGCGAGCTGATTTTCAGTGGCACTCACACTGCCTGGGTCCTGGCCACCGGTCCGGGGGGCTCTGCATTTTAATTTAATTTTAAATGAAGCTTTTAAAACATTTTAAAAACCTTATTTACTTTACATACAAAATAGTTTAGTTATATATTATAGACTTATAGAAAGAGACCTTCTAAAAACGTTAAAATGTATGACTGGCACGCGAAACCTTAAATCAGAGTGAATAAATGAAGACTCGGCACACCACTTCTGAAAGGTTGCCGACCCCTGGCCTAACCTATTCCTTTTTCCTAGTTTATAAATCTTTAGCTAGTTTATTACAGGATTGGCTACAGGTGTCATCTTTGGTGTGAGATCTGGGGTAAGTGACTGGTCTCTTGGGACTGGAAGCAACCCAAATGAGATATGATCTTTAGTATAAGTGACCATTTATCACTAAGTCCAGTTTGTCTGGGTGGCAACATAGTCTAGATCAGGGGTTCTCAAACTTCATTGCACTGCGACCCCCTTCTGACAACAAAAATTACTACAGGACCCCAGGAGGGGGGACCAAAGCCTGAGCCCGCCCGAGCCCTCCTGCCCCAGGTGTGGGGTGGGGGGCAAAGCCAAAGCGCCACTGCCCCAGGGCGGGGGGCCAAAGCCAGAGCCCAAGGGCTTCAGCCCCAGGCCGGGGGCCTGTAACATTAGCCCGGCTGCCCAGGGCTGAAGCCTGTGGCTTTGGGCTTTGGCTTTAGCCCTGGACCCCAGCAAGTCTAAGCCAGCCCTGGTAACCGGGGTGGTGAACCACTTTGGGGTCCCGATCCACAGTTTGAGAACTGCTGGTCTAGAGAGTCTAATGGGCCTGTCTGTGACACCGTGGTAAGATTGTTATAGCGATCCAGGAGTTCACGCTTGGTGAAATCGAATGATAGAACACACCGCAAGCTCGGGGTGTCTGCCTTGTTTTTGACAGTCTGCCCTGAGGTCGGCACCCACGATCGGCAAACAGCATCACCAGCTCAATGACATGAATTTGAAGACATTCGGCCTCGATTTCTGGATACATTTGGTTAAAAAACCATTGAGACTACTGAAAGAATGCCTGATCTCCATTCCACGTAGCCTCCCTAGTCCTCTCCTTTCCTGGTTTTCCTGTTTACGAGTGTCTTGTATTTTACACTTGTAACACCCACCCTATTGTATTACATCTACATGGTACCGTTTGGTTTCGTATCAGTTGGTCTTGCAGCTCTGATGAGTTGTAAAACTGTATAATTCTGTTGGAGAACCTGTGCAGTGTGTTGGATTCAGAATCATACACAAGCTGTAACTCACTTACCTTTGTGTGCTTTTTTATTGGTTTTGTTTTTTACATGAAAAAAAAAAAAATGAACCTCACATCCAGACACACACAATGGTTCTCTTATTCCCCAAACAGTGTTTCCAGGCAGGAAGTGATTCCAGACTAGTGATTCCAGTCAATTTCTCTGTATAGACGTGTCCTTAGCAACTAAGGTCCAGATTTTAAAGATACTTAAGGACCTAGAAATCAGGCACCTGGACACTTTGGAAAAACCCATTAGACTCCTAGCTGCATCTTTAGGCATCTAAATACCTTCTGCAACCCAGCCCTAATAGCCTGCTACTTACCAACAGTAGCAGGGGCTGTATTTTCAGTGCTGAAGGTTCGTGGTTCAACCCTCCTCAGTAACTATGGTGCTTGTAGGTAGGGGCTACATAGGCACTGGAAAACTTTAGTTTTTTTCATAGGTGAAGTTTGACTTCTATATTTGTGTGTGTGTGTGTGGCGTGGGTGGGGGGGGAGGGAGGCAGGGCCCAGCGGGGCTTGGGCCAGCTCTGTGCGGCAGAGCCTGGGGCGGGAGCACCACCTCCACCCCCGGCTCACCTCAGCAGGCGAGCCAGCCTGTAAGGGATTGGGGGTGGGGGCACAACCAAAAACTGTAACTCAAAGGGGGGTGGTCTCAGCTCAAAAAGTTTGAAAACCGCTCCGCAGGGGCACTGGAATGTGTGTGGGGGGGGAGGAGCGTGGCCCCATCACTTTTAAAAGTGGGCGGGTCCCAATTTTTATGGGTCCGAAAGGGCGAGCGATTAGGGAGAGGGGGCGGAGAGAAGCATGCAGGTGGCAAGGCATCTGGGGAAGGGGCGGGGACATGGTTTGGGTGCTGGTGGCACCCCCACTTTTAGGGAGCTGGAGAGACAATGGAAGACTCAACAATCTTTTAATGGCTGGCAACCAAGGCAAGCAGAGTCATTGATGAACCAAAAAAACAAATTCCTTTATCTGGTGTCTAATTCTGATACAATGGAGTGGTCTAAAATCCTACACAGAAGATTTTATGAACACGGAACACTTTGCTTCCCATAGATTGAGAAATGAGGAATTCTCAGGCCGGGAGACCATGGTGATGGGTCAGTATAAGAACCCAAATGAATAGAATATCTTACACACCACAGAGGAAACTTGGAGACAAACAGGAATTTCATTTGTCAAGTCCCTTCCACCAAAAAATACAGAAGGTTCAACAACATCAAAAAAGTCCTTTCTTTGTTGGCTGCTGGGAACTTTTGAATAACTTCATACTTCCTATTAGGTGCCTAAATGGAAGAAGTTGGGTGCTGAGCAATTTTGAAAATCCAGCCATTTGTGAATAATTATTGGTAACCTGAGCAGGGTCTGAATGAGCTCTTCCCCGACATCTAGTGCTGAGCTGAGGAAGAGGACTTCAGGAGCCGACCTTGTTTGCATGGGCACACCCACCCAGCCTAGGTGCTCAGCATGATGGGACTGCTTTGCCTGAATGATCACTTTTGGCTGGTGTTGGATCACAAGTCATTTTGTTACTGGGGGCAGGGGCACTAAAGGGTTGTTATCCTTGTTGTGTGAATCAAGGGTAGCAGAACTGTGCTTGGCATACCCTAATTGAGGGCCTCACCCTCAACTAAACAGCACTCACTAGGCAGGGGACATGGGTGCCAAACCAAACTCTGTTGGAATTGAAAGGGCAGGTCTTGGTCCCATTCCCCCCTTCATTTCTCCACTATGTAATAACAAAGCAGGGCCCTACCAAATTCATGGTCCATTTTGGTCAATTTTATGGCCATAGGATTTTAAAATAATAAATTTCATGATTTCAGCTATTTAAATATGAAATTTCATGGTGTTGTAATTGTAGGGTCCTGACCCAAAAAGGAGTTGTGGGGTGGTTGCGGTGCTGCTACTGGCGGGGCACTACCTTTAGTGCTGGGCAGCTGGAGAGTGGCGGCTGCTGGCTGGGAGTCCAGCTCTGAAGGTAGAGCTGTCACCAGCAACAGCACAGAAGTAAGGATGGCATGGTATGGTATTGCCACCCTTACTTCTGCACTGGTGCTGGCAGGGTGCTGCCTTCAGAGTTGGGTGCCTGGCCAACAGCCACTGCTCTCTGGCTCTGAAGGCAGCACAGCTGTATGCCCAGCTCTGAAGGCAGCACAGAAGTAAGGGTGGCAATACTGTGACCCCCTTAAAATAACCTTGTGACCCCCCTGCAACTCCCTTTTTGGATCAGGACCCCCAGCTTGAGAAACACTGGTCCCCCCCTTGAAATCTGTATAGTAGAGGGTAAGCACACAGAAGATCAGATTTCAAAGCAAGGTGCCCCCTCCCTCACCCCCTGGTTGGCAGGTGAGCTCCTGAAGATGACCTCTGAACTTTGGATCTTCACTGACTAAGGACAACAACTGTGAGTGGGGTGTGGTGGAAGGAGATGGGAGAGGCACATTAAAGGAACTTTTGGTTGATGCACTTAAGAACCTGAGGCAAAAGGACACTGCCCAACGTGCTCTGGGGTGGGTGTTTTGCCCCCGGTTTTATGTTTATGAATCCTGATTGTGGCATTTTCCCTAATTAATGCCGGGTGACTTCCCTCCTTTTATGAAAAGTTTCTTTTCTACGCTCAGACTCTGTGCTTGCGAGAGGGGAAGTGTTGCTTCTTGGAGGTGCCCAGGGGTGGTGTGCAATTGTCCCAGGTTATTGGGTGGGGGCTCGAGCCAGTTCTGTGTTGGATCGATGGAAAGGAACCCCTAGGTATAGAACCCAGTCGTGGTTGCTGCTGACTCTACCTGGTAGAAGGGTTACAGTAAGAAATATTCTTAGAAATTGAGGCTGGCTGTCACGCAATTGTACCCCTTGCTCACAAAGAGCGGCTCTCTGTTCACCTCTATTGGCTAGGCAGGATATAGATGTTTTGAATCCACTATAGCCTTGGAGGAAATGGAGATTGCCTGCTCACACTTTTTATTACGGTGACATTTATTACAGGTTAATAAAGGATTAACAGAGCATTTCAAGAAATGGTCACTCAATCGTTGGCTGGGCGTTCAAAAGCCTGACACTCAACTACATTTCTCCATTTATCTTTCGTAACGTGGTAACGTCGGAACACCGCATCTGATCAATTCCAACATATATGGGAATGTTCTAGACGTCAATGGTCACAATTCTATTAATTTTGGGGGAACAAAATCAGAAAACAAGAAGGGGAAAAATAGGGGACACGGGGACCCCCTTCCATCTGATTCGCCTAGTCACAGCTTCAAGCATCTCTGTAAATGTCTGTAGATCAAACAACAGGTTGATTGCACCCCCTAACACCTTCCAGCATAACAACATCCCTGCTCCTCCTCCCAACGGAGTTTAACATGTTGCTACCCCGAATGACTCATCTCCCGGACAGAACGAAGACTAACTAGGGAAGGGAGGAAAGTTACAGGGAGTCGCTGAAATAGAGGGGAAAGGAGGGTGGACTGGAGGGATGCAAGAGGTCTCTGGTATGTGAAATAAACTCAGCCTACAGCAAAGAAGTATGTGATCCCCTCCTCCCCATTTAGACAGGTCGACAGATCAATAGATTGCTTATAACCATCGATACTGACTCCTACGGACATGCTTATAACCTTCAACCGATGCACCTATAGCACATACTAATCACGTCTGTAACATGCTTCTAACAGCTATTAATTGTTTATTAAAACTTTTATAAATAAACCTTTACTATCAAATGCAGACTCCTTTTCTCCTTTAGATCAGGCTGTACCAATTCATGCTTTTAGCTGCAGAAGTCTCAAGTTCGGTTCCGGTAGGTTTTCTGAGCAGCAATGGTACATGTGGACACGGAGATTGGAATTTTTAAAGCTTTGTAGGGAATTTGAGCATCTGTGAGGACTGAACCCCCTGACCTCTATCCAAAAGCATAAGCACCTCCTGCTTGGGCTAAAGGGCCACATCCCTTAGCCAGGCCTAGCTAATGGTGAAGTTACTAGACCTGGTTGGAAAATGGGAATTTGTTTACTAGATTTTAAGGCTAGAAGGGACCATTTGATCATCTAGTTTGATCTCCTGCTTTATATAGGCCATAGAATTTCACACAGCTACACTTGTATTGAGTTCTCAGAGGAATTTTCAGGGGCATATGTCCTTTGGGAAGTTTTCCCAGTGGGAAATTCCAGTTTTCCCATGGGACTATTAGAAAAAGAGAGGGAGAGTAAGAGAATCCTATTTTCTCACATTTTCTGACTGTTTCCCAACTTTTTCCAGCTGGAATTCAAGTTGGAAAGTAGATTCCCACAAGCTTTCCCCCGCTTGGGGATTTCCCAGTGGGAAATGCCCAGTTTCCCAGAGGAACGCTATTTTCTGGTTTTGATTAAATGAGATTTTCCATTTGTGACGCTGTATGGAATATGGGGGACACTTTATATGATAGTATTGATACCAATATTATAAAATTGCCAGGAATCTGACCAGATATGCCATGTGAGGTATCTGCGAAAATTTTATACTTTGCCAAGTATGATAATCTTCTTTATATATTTGTATCACCTTTGCATTGTGAGTTATAGATGTGTAGAGTATATCTGAATTTCCAACTTGTGCTGTGTTTCTGGGTGACACCCCCAGACTGATTGGCATCAGCACTGCCTACCCTGTTCGATGGCCATCCAGGGTCATCAGCTGTACAATGAACCCATTGAAAGAAACCAGGGGCTACACTGTATGAGTCAGCAAGACATGTAGGAGCATGCCTATGGAAGAGAACTCTATGGCTTGTCCATGGCATGTGCTGTGAAGCTTGTGTTTGGGACACAGGAAGTACAAGCCACATGGCAAAAGAATATAAAAGGAAGCTGCATCACCTCCATTTTGTCTTCATTCCTCTGGAGTAACTTCTCTACCAACTGAAGCACTGAACAAAGGACTGAATGACCCATCCAAGCTGTGGATGTGTTCCAGAGGGACTCTCAAGCCAGCAAACTCACCAATACTGCTAAGAATCTGATATATGGACTTTGAAGTCTCTGTATGTAACTGATTGCTTTACCATTGAACAACTCTCTTCTTGTTCTTTCTTTTTCCTTATAATAAACCTTTAGTTTTAGACACTAAAGATTGGCTGGCACCGTGGTATTTTGGGTAAGATCCAAACTAGTATTGACCTGGCAATGTGACTGACCCTTTGGGGTCAGAAGAGCATTTTCTATAGTGAGCAGAGTTTCAAATAACTTCTCACTGTACTGGATCTAGGTGCTGATTGGGAGCCAGAGAACTGGAATGCAATGAAGGGGGCTCTGTGAGTTCTTTTTTAGTTTCTCAACAACCAATGTGGGGGATCAGGAGCAGAGTTTGTGACTGGTTGGTGAGTCTAACTTCAGTGTTAAGCACCAGTTTTGGGAGAATCTGCTCTCCTTTTTCAGCCTGCCCTGACCGTGGCATTTTCAGTGAGGGCTGCCCCAGGCCCCACCATTAACAAAATATTTTCTGCTCAGAAAATGCCAACCAGTGACTAGCTGTCAACACAATTTCAAGCATGACAAAGGTCTCTACATTCATGGCACAATAATGTATTCTAAGGGTACTTATCGGGCCCCCTTTCACCTAGTATCCAAAGACCTTGCAATCTTTAATGCACTGTATAAGATGGGTGCTCCTATCCCCATTGTACAGATTGGGAACTGAGGCACAAGAGGCTAGATTTTCAAAGGTGTTTCAGTGCCTAAAGATGCAGGAAAAACAACGAGGAGTCCTTGTGGCACCTTAGAGACTAACAAATTTATTTGGGCATAAGCTTTCGTGGGCTAGAACCCACTTCATCAGATCATGAAGGGCTGTGTGTTGTGGAGGGCTGCCATGAAGGGCTGCCACTCTGAAACCTGTAAAGATGCAGGAAGGCATTCAACAGGCTGTTCAAAGGCACCACACCTGCATAGGGACTTAACTCCCATTGATTTCAATCTTTAGGCACTTTGAAAAATCTAGCCTTAAGGACGCATTTCTATTAAAGCTGGAGCTGCAATTTCCAGCGTGGGTAGATGTACATGTGCTCCCTTTGATCGAGCTAGCATGCTAAAAACAGTGGGGTAGCTCAGGGGCACCGGAATGCAGGGGAACCAGGGGGCCATGGCCCCATCACTTTTTACCGGCCATAAGGGCGAATGACGGGGGGAGAGGGCGGAGAGGAGTGAGCAGGGGGCGGGGTCATGGACGGAAGAGGTGAGGTGGGGCGGAGTCTCAGGGGAAAGGGTGGTATGAAGGCAGGGCCTTGGGGAGAAAGGGTGGCACGGGGGTGCTGCCCTGGTTCAGGCGCCAATGCCCTCCCCACCCTTTTAGGAAGCTTCCGCCACTCCTAGTGTAGCTGCCATGGGGCAGGAGGGGCAGGACGGACTAGCCACCTGAGTACATAGCTAGGGTCTCGGATGGGATTGTACTCCAGCTGCTAGCCCATGCTGCGGCAGCATCGCTGTTATTCTGAGCCCGCTAGCTTGATCAAAGCGAGGGTGTGTACATCTACCCAAGCTGGGAATTACAACGGCAGTGTGGATGGTCCCTAAGTACCTTGCTCAAGGTCACACAGGGAGAATCCAGGTCTCCCCCAGTGTCCCCTTCCTCCCCTCTTTGAGCCATAGGCGCCAACTCCGTGGGTGCTCTAGGGCTGGAGCACCCACAGGAAAAAAATGGTGTGTGCTGAGCACTCACCGGCAGCCCCCCTATCAGTGCCTCCCCCTCCCTCCCAGCACCTCCAGCCTGCCGTGGATCAGCTGTTCCCCGGCATGCAGGAGGCACTGGGGGGGGGGGGGGGGGGGGGGGGGGGGGGGGGGCAGGGGGGGGGGGGCGGAAAAGGGGGGGGGGGGGGGGGGCCTTGGGGTAAGGGGTGGAGTGGGGGCGGGGCCTGGGGTGGAGCAGGGGCGAGCCCCCCCCCTCGCCACATTAGAAAGTCGGCGCCTATGATTTCAGCTACCTGAGGGCAAGGATGGTCCAATGGTAAAGGCTCTGGCTTAGGACATGGGCGAGTCAGTTTCACCTCCCTGCTGGGCCACGGGTTTCCTGTCTGACCTCGAGTTAGCCACTTAGCCTCTCTGCGTCTCAGTCCCCCATCTGTAAAACAGGGGATAATAACGCTTCCCTACCTCTCAGGGGTGCTGTGAGGATATATAGATTAGAAATTGGGAAGTGCTTTGAGCTCTACAGGTGAAAAGTGATTTATAGGAAGGCAACAGTATTATTAGTCACAGTGGAAGTAATCGGCTTGATCTGGAGCAAGGAAGGTTTAGCCCAGATATGTGGAAAATCTTTCTAACACTTAAGGGGAGTTCGGCTCTGGAACAGGCGACCTGCGGAGATTGCGGGACCCTCACCACTGGAGGTTTTTAAGACCAGGTTGGACAAACACCTGTCAGGGATGGGCTAGGTGTATTTGGCCCTGCCTCCGCCCTCTCGAGGCCCAGTCCAGCCTGACATTTCTAGGACCGCACCAGTGCCAGGTGGCTATGCCGTGTGGGTCCCTTGGTGGGCAAGGAGGTGAGAACTGGTGCTGAAGCTTTTCCCACAGTCGGTGCATTTGTAAGGCTTCTCCGGCAGGTGCAATCGTTGATGGACCACCAGGTGGGAGCTCTGGCTGAAGCTTCTCCCGCACTGGGGGCACAGGTAGGGTCTCTCTCCCGTGTGGGTCCGCCAGTGCTTAACGAGGTCCGAGCGCCGGGCGAAGCTCCTCTGGCAGTCGGAGCATTGGTGGGGCCTGCCCTCCACGTGGGCCCTCTGATGGGCTGCCAGGGCCGGGCGGGAACCGAAGCCAACCCCGCAGTCGGGACAGAGGTAGGATTTCTCCTCCGTGTGGGTCCTCTGGTGGGTGATGAGGTTGGAGCGCTGGCTGAAGCCCCGCCCGCAGTCGGGGCAGTGGTAGGGCCGCTCCCCGGTGTGTGTCCTCTGGTGGGCATGAAGGTTGGAGCTCTGGGCAAAGCCCTTCCCGCAGTGGGAGCATTTGTAGGGTTTCTCTCCCGTGTGGATCCTCTGGTGTTTGATCAGCACCGAGCTGTCCCGGAAGCTGCGCCCGCAGTCGGGGCAACGGTAGGATTTTTCCCCGGTGTGGGTCCGGCGGTGTACGATCAACGTCGAGCTGGTGTTGAAATTCCGCTTGCAGACAGCGCAGGTGTAGGGGCGCTCCCCCGTGTGGGTCCGCTGGTGTTTGATCAGGTTGGAGCTCTGGCTGAAGCTCTTCCCACATTCGGAGCACCTGAAGGGCTTTGCCGCCGGACGGTGCGGAGGGGCCGAGCTCGGATCAGAGCGCGCCTTGCGGCCCCTTGGCTCTGCCTGGCGGGCAGCTGGCACTGGGCTTTGCTCCGTACCAGTGCGTGGAAAGGATTCCTCCTCTGAGTGGGCTCTCTGACGTGCACTGACGTTGGAGCTGGTGGGTTGGGAGCTTTGCTCAGTGCTAATGCACGGAGAGAACTCCTCCTCCAGAGGGGTTTTGGGATGTGTACTGGGGGGTGCTGGGCTCGCCTTCAAACTTTTCCCCAGATCAGCTTCCTCCTCTGGGTCAGCTCCCTCTCGTGCATTGTGATTGGAGCCACTCAACCTTTGCACGATGTTAGCACGTGGACGAGATTTCTCCTCTTGGTGCGTTCGCCGATGCACATTGAGCTCGGAGCTGGCATCAAACCTTTCCCCGCAGTCAGGGCATTGATGGGGCTTCCCCGCCAGGTGGGATTCCCCATCGCTGGTCTCTGCCGAGCTCTGGCCGACACTTCCCCTGCTCTGGGTATCTTTACCGGGATTGTCTTCCTGGAGGACCTTCAGCGTGGTGCTCACGCTGCTTTTATAGGGCTTTGCCTCCTCGTGGAGTCTCTTATGGGTAATGAGGTGGGAGCTCTGGCTGAAGCTTTTCCCACAGCTGGCACACCTAAAGGGTCTCTCCCCTGTGTGGACCCGCCGGTGCTTATTGAGGTCCGAGCGCCGGGTGAAGCCCCGCTGGCAATCGGGACATTCGTAGGGTTTCTCTCCCGTGTGGGTCCTCTGATGAGTGATGAGGGCAGAGCGGCTGGGGAAGCTTTTCTCACAGTCAGGACATTTATAAGGCCTGTCGCCCGCGTGGCTCCTCCGATGGGTCAGGAGCTGGGCGTTGGTGCCGAAGCCTTCTCCGCAGTCGGGGCACAGGTGGGATTTCTCCTCCAGGTGGGTCCTCTGGTGGGAGATCAGGTTGGACTGCTGGCTGAAGCTCCGCCCGCACTCAGGGCATTTGTAGGGTCGCTCCCCGGTGTGGACCCGCTGGTGGGCGCTGAGGTTGGAGCTGGTGCTGAAGTGTTTCCCGCAGTCGGCGCAGTGGTAGGGCCGCTCCCCGGTGTGGACCCGCTGGTGGGCGTGCAGGTTGGAGCTCTGGCTGAAGCCTTTCCCGCAGTGGGAGCACTTGTACGGCTTCTCACCCGTGTGGGTCCGCCAGTGCTTGATCAGCACCGAGCCCTCGCTGAAGCTCCGCCCGCAGTCGGGGCAGCGGTAGGATTTCTCCCCGGTGTGGGTCCGGCGGTGCACGATGAGGGCCGAGCTAGTGTTGAAGCTTTTCCCGCAGCTGGTGCATTTATAGGGTCTCTCGCCCGTGTGCAGCCTCTGGTGAGTCAGGAGGTTGGAGCTCTGAGAGAAGCTCCTGCCGCACACGCTGCATTTATAGGGTTTCTCGGCGGCGACCGCGTTGCTGTCTTGGGGTCCCTTGAGAGCTCTCTGATGGCAGGCGGGTTTATCCTCTTGCTTCGCTGGGTGCTGCCTCCTTGACCTGCGCCGACTCTCCACGGCTTTCCCCGCCTGAGAAGCAATCCCTTCGGATCTTCC
>QXTE01000542.1:205017-215643 GCA_003942145.1 Platysternon megacephalum | reverse complement strand
GCAGGAAGAGGTGGAGCGAGGGCGGGGCCTTGGGGGAAAGGGTGGAGTGGGGTGGGGCCTCAGGAGGAGGGCAGAGCGGGGGCAGGAAGAGACGAGGGCAGGGCCTTCGGGGAAAGGGGTGGAGTGGGGGCAGGGCCTCAGGGCAAAGTGGGGGTGGAGCACCCCGGGGAAAAGTAGAAGTTGGCGCCTATGCTCCAGAATGTTTCAAAGGGTCGCATGGCAGCTCCTGTGGCTCCTGTTCCACGGGGCTGGCTGGGCTCGCCTCCCCGCTCCAGGCACTGCAACCTCCCAGCGCCACTCAGGTTTGGCCCAGCTGTCATGGCGACGGGAGCCCGGGTACGCCAAACCTGAGTGAGTGGCCCTGCAACCCCATGAGCCAGGGCACAGCTCCACTCACACAGATTGGGTCCAGTCAGGGGCCGGGGCCAAACCTGAGCAGCGCTGCTTCCCCGGAGGTCACAGTGCCCAGAGCGGAGAGCCAAGCCCAGCCAGCCCCACAGCCTGGGAGCTGCAGGAGCCGCCAGTGTGGGGCGAGCGCCAGGCAGGACCGAACCCCCCCAGGGGGTAGGATCCAACTGAACCCACCCCAGGGCCTCCACCCCCAGATGACTTACTGGGTCGCGACAGGTCACAAACATTGACAAATGGCTCCTGAGCCCAAAAAGGTTGAGAACCACTCGGCTAGAGGATCAGAATGATCCTTCTGACCTTGAAATCTTTTTGGAAATGGTTGCTTATTTCACACACTTTACACGCGTGTAAACGACAACACAAGGTCACAGTGCAAGGAAGGCTGATGGTCTTGAGGTTAAGGAAAGGGGCAGGGCCGCAGGACACCTGGTTTCATTCCCCAGCTCTGCTACAGACTCCCTGTATGACCTTGGACAATTCACTTAGGCTGGGATGTTTAAAGGCGCCTATGTGAAATAGACATCCAACTTTCATTGAATTTCAGGAATAACTTCTTGATTAATTTTAATAACTCCCTTAGGTAACCTTTGAAAATGCCAGCCTCAGTTCCCATCTGTGAAATGGGAATAATAGTCCTTTCCCCCCCCTTCCTATCATGTCTATTTAGACTGTAAGGTCTTTGGGGCAGGGACTGATTCTCACTGTGTGTTTGTAGCGCGCCCAGATCTCAGCTGCTGCCTTTAGATTCTATGTAATATAAATAATGCATAGAGTCTAGGGCTATAAGAAACCATTGTGATCATCTAGTCTGACCTCCTGGCCAGAGAACCCAGGCCAGGGAACTTCCCCAGAATAATTTCTGTTTGCACTAGAGCGTATCTTTTAGAAAAGCATCCAATCTTGATTTAAAAATTGCCAGAGACAGATAATCCACCGCGATCCTTGGCAAATTGCTCCAATGATTAATTAACCTCGCTATTACTAAGTAAATCAATAGCAGTAAGGTTCCAGGAAAAGGAAAACAATTAGGGTGACCAGCTGTCCCGATTTTATAGGGACAGTCCCGATATTCGGGACTGTGTCTTATATAGGCGCCTATTACCCCCCACCCGTCCTGATTTTTCACACTTGCTATCTGGTCACCTCTAAGAACAATGCCAGAAAACTAGTCCTACCACAGAGATGCCAAATGTAAGGTACATTTAGGGGTTCATCATCATTATATCCAAAGTACTAGGTCGCTGGCTAGAGCAGGCAGAAAATTTTCCAATGGAACCATTTTCTTACTGGGAAATATTTTGACAGAATTGAAATGTTCTGCGGGAATGTCCCGATTCTATTGAAACTTTCAACCGAAATCAGGCAGGTTTCTAGGGTCCTTGTTCCAAGGCAGCCTGCACTGGAGCAGAAGAGCATATTTAGGAAACATCATTCTCACTGCGGAAACATTTAAATGTTTCTGAAGTAAAATATTGCATGACTTCAGTTTCACGACAATTTTAACCGTTTTGGCTTTTTGTCCCAATTTTGGCCAAAACGTTTCTTGAACACTCAAAATTTCACAGCACCAAAATTCTGTTCTCTAGCCAGCTTTAGTGGTGTGGTCCTCAGGATGCTATAAAATGGTTTGAAATAAAAGGAAGTATTTCTTCACACAACACACAGTCAACTTGTGGAACTCCTTGCCAGAGGATGTTGTGAAGGCCAAGATTATAATAGAGTTCAAAAAAGAAGTAGGTAAATTCATGGGGGATAGGTCCGTCAAATGGCTATTAGCCAGGATGGGCAGGGATGGTATCCCTAGCCTCTGTTTGCCAGAAGCTGGGAATGGGTGACAAGGGATGGATCACTTGATGATTACCTGTTCTGTTCATTCCCTCTGAAGCACCTGGCATTGGCCACTGTCGGAAGGCAGGATACTGAGTTAGATGGACCTTTGGTCTGTCCCAGTATGGCCCTTCTTATGTCCTAAAATGAGTTTCACTCCTATCCACAAGCATAGTTCTGACCCTCAGAAGGTGCCAGAGAGTCTAAGGAGTCCACTAGGGACTTTGCTCCTGCACAGAATTTTAAGTGGAAGATGATCAGACACTACGGTGATGGGAGGCTGTAGAAAACCGATAGCTAAAGTTGAAACAGGAGAGGAGCTCTCACAATGCCAGCTGAGAAGCATGAGCTGTGGGGGAAGGTCTACTTTCTAGGCTCTTCTGCTCCTTTCCGTTCCCAGTTCTGGATTTGTACTAGGAGCCTGTAGAACCAGATCCTTAGCTGGTGCACATTGGCACTGCTCCACTAATGTCAATGGAGCTACCCGGCCAAGATTTTCCAAAGCAACTGCTGAATTTTGGATGATTAACTTGACGCACCACAAAGAAGCCCTGATTTTTCGGAGGATAAATTCTCAGCACTTTTTGAAAACCCGGCCCCGTTAAGACGGACACTGAAAATCATTAAGTCACTTTGCAAAATCTTGGCTCAGCTAAGGAGCTGGGTGACTGTTCCAGTGACGCCAACATCTGATTTTTATCTCCAGTCTCATGATGTTTAGTGTTTTCCTCAAAGCCCCAGCACCCAGAGTCAGATGATTATGAAAAAAACGCAGCTTTCATTTTTTTCTTTTAAAAAAAGTACATTTCTAGCCCTCAAGGTTAAAGAGAAAAGCTTGAAAACTTGGTTCTAGAGTCTCAAAACCCAGAAGGCAAATAATAAACTATAATAAAACAATAATTATTATTAATAATAACAAAATAAATAACAAAATTCTTAATAATAATAATGTGTTTATTATTTAAAGCCTCATTATTTGAAAGCAGTCGCATGATTTTGGGGGGCTGACTGGTTCTTGAATGATTTCAGCTGGCAAATACAGGGGTCCTGCAGTCCAGCACCAAACAGGGCATCTTGCTCTCTAAGCAGCTTCTTAAATGCTCAGCTGCTGTATTGACCTACATCAAGGTTCCTTGGCTGCCTTCCCTGAGCTGTCTGTTCATTGCACCTACCATCAATCCCCTTCCCAGCACTTACCTGGATTCATACCGAGAGGGCCCTGTGCCCAAGCACCAAGGGGTAATTGGGGAGCAGCCCCAGCCAACCAGAGATGCTTCTCTGATGCACCGGGGGTAGCAGAACCTGCATCCCAGTTGCCTTTTGTGTTTCCATCACAGATGCACTGTGGGAAATGTAGTCTCCACTGCAAGGCATAAAGACACGCACTCTTTGTTGCAGAGCAAACTCCGAAGGGCAGTCTGTGTTGCAGAGAACTATGGGAAATGTAGTCTCCCTTGCCATGCACCAGCGTTTTACATCGCAAGGCATTGTGGGCGATGTAGTCTCAGGGCCTGGGCCTGATCAGAAATGTAGTGTTTGTGGCGGAGCATTATGGGGAAAGCAGTATGCATGGCAGAGTGTTATGGGAAGTGTACTTTGCATTGCAGGGCAGTATGGGAAATGAATTTCTGGGAGGCATGAGGACTACTTGATGATTGTGATGTGCTGGAGGCTGTGATGTGAGGAGGCTGTGGAGGGGCAGGGAGGCATCCCAGTTTTAAGAAAGAAAGCGAGCCCTGCAGGATAACAAAGGGAGGAATTCTTTGCCTGCAGTGAATTCACCATTAGTTAATTCATTTTAAACACCCAGTCCAAGGGCCTGGAAGAAATGTGTTAAGAGCAGGATATGAACCCAACCTCCACCTGCAGACCAGAATACCCAGCTCAAGAAAGGCACACAGAGCCTTAAGCACGGTCCCTTTGATCACTTAGAGATCCTGTCCTTGGCATCAGGCTAGCTATCTCTGGATTTCACGGAGCCTTGAGGAAATGTCACATTCCCAGCTAGGGCTGTGATGGAGGCTTGTTTTTCTCGGTAGGTGCATTGCAGGCTGAAGAAGTCTCTGAAGATGAAGGTTGTGATGTGGAGCAACTGCACTGCTGGGCTGGTCTCCTTGTATTTAAATGTAGACCACAAATACATCCAATCCACCCGTCTTTCTCTCTCTCTGCCTGTCCTTGTTTGTCTCTTTCCCCGTCTGACTTTGTTTCTCTTTGTGCATGTCTCTGTTTCCTTTATGTTGTTGTAGCCGCGTTGGGGATATCAGAGAGAGGAGGTGGCTGAGGTAATACCTTTGATTGGACCAACTTCTGTTGGCGAGAGAGAGCTCTTGATCCACACAGAGCTCTTCTGCTGGGCTGGGCTCCCGCCTGGTAAGCCTGAAAGCTTGTCTCTCTCACCAACAGAACTTGGTCTATTAAAAGATATTACCTCACCCGCCTGGTCTCTCTCCTTCCTTTGTCATTCTCTTATAGTAAACTCGGTACAACACTTAACAGAGATCATGATGCAGCATCACAGCTGCTGGGAGGACTTTCCCTAGGGGGGATTGAAAATGGCCCCAGCAGTGATTTATCCAGCACTGGAAAACAGAGAGCACTCATAAATGAGAATGCATATGTTAGGGTAATTCTGTGTCTCTGTAACTATTTGGTTAGTGTAAGAACTTTATTTCCCCGTGCCCTTCCCCTTAAAGGTTTGGGTGCGTGATGAAGAGGTCAAAGAGACACAGCTAAAGCAAGCAGGGCTGCAGAAGAGTTTGGGGCTCCTGGATGCTTGTGGATTGCTAGTGGACATCATGGACGCTTTTGTGAGTCTTCCTTTCTTGCCTGTAAGGGCTTCTTTCTCTTCCCTTTGGCATAGTTGTTCTCATTTCATTTTGTTTTTTGTTGTTATGACATAGGAGCCGGTTGAAATATTTTGCCTGAACATTTGTCCAGTTAAAATACGTGGTTTCAACGCCAAAATATGTTGTGGCAACAGGTCAGTTTTGCTGAAATGTTCTGATTTCATGTAAAAAAATTTTTTAAACAGAACATTGGGCTTCAGACTGATATTTTGACATGTCAACGTCACGAAACAAATCATTTAATGTCCAGTGAAACAAAACATTTCAACATTTCCAGATCCAACGTTTTTAGAACTTTTCCTTCTATATAATGTTTCTACATTTTGAGGGTTTCCACCCTCCATTAAAAGCTAGCATCACATATCAGCATGTTTAGTGGGAAAGAAATTCCACTTACTGAACAGCATTCTTAAGTTTTATTTAACTTGGTGAAGGTGTAAAACGCTTTCCCAAAGAGGGGGAGTCTTCCATGGTGCTCTGTTGACTTGCACCAACCGAGAATATGGCCATATGTGGATTAGTTTCCAGCTCTGCTAAATGGGTATGGGTAAAAGTGAGAGCAGAGACTGATCCCCCATGACACCAGTGGAGTTACTGTAGAACCTCAGGGTTATGAACACCAGAGTTACGAACTGACCAGTCAACCACACACCTCATTTGGAACTGGAAGTACGCAATCAGGCAGCAGCAGACACAGTATAGTACAAATACAGTACAGTACTGTGTTAAACGTTAACTACTAAAAAAATAAAGGGAAAGCAGCATTTTTGTTTTGCATAGTAGTTTCAAAGCTGCATTAAGTTCAGTTGTAAACTTTTGAAAGAACCACAATAATGTTTTGTTCAGTTACGAACATTTCAGAGTGACGAACAACCTCCGTTCCTGTGGTGTTTGTAACTTGGAGGTTCTGCTGTGTTCCTGATTTATATTAACATGAGAGGGGAACTGAGCTTCATATTTTCCTCTCAAGCTGTGCTGTAAGTTGATGGGCTTTGTTTCATGGGAAAGCAAGAAAGAAAGGATAGAAATAATTCTAATACCTATTATTTCCCCTACTGTCAGGGATAAAGCCTTACTGCTTTAATGCAAGGGGAAGGGGTGGGTGATTCGGGGTCTGAAGTTCTGACTTTTGATCCCCACTAACAGCTGTGATGTTACAGCTACACACACAGGAGCTTCCCAGCCCCTCTCTAGCTAGGTACTTGGGTGGCCCCCTGTCACCATAGTGTCTGGGCACTTGTTGCACCCAGGCCTGAAAATTTGGCTCCAACAGACATCAGAGGAAAGCAGATATTGAGGGCAGGCACTGCCTTTGTGTTCTGCTTGCACGTTGTCTAGCACAAGCTGTGACTGAGGTCCCTAGCTGCTATGATAATATGAATAAATAAAGATGTATACGGTAAAAGCTTTGTTATCCAGCATGTTGCGGGAATGGAGGTGCCGGTTAGACAAAAATTCTAATTAACTAAGTGTTATACTTACCAATGGAATACCAATTTTCAAAGAATAAGAACACAATAAAATGAATACAGTATAAAATAGTAGACAGGTACTCACCAATCCAGTTGTAGTATTGCACTGCAGAGTGGTTGGTTTCTTGAAGCACTTAGGTGTATACAGGGAAAGTTTTCTATACAGCAGGTTATCTTATGACACTGCATGTCACTATGGGCAGCGCATAGTGTACACCCAGATCACTAAAAATACACTGAACACTAAAGCTATACTGAACATAATTTAATCTTTCTTTGATGATTCAGAAGGCATTTCAGGATCTTGCAGTGCCTCCGGGTCAGCATTATCAATACCAATTATTGTACAGTAGATGTAGGTGTAGGAGATTGGGCTGAATCTATATTGACCCTATAACCCACCCTGTCAGCTGCTTTTTTGAATGAATCCCTGATATCACCTTGCTTACTTGTCTTCTGCCTCTTTTGCATAAAAGCAGAGTGCAGAATGTGCAATTGCATAACCTCCTGGGCAGTATACTAGTCCCGGTTACTAGATTGAAGATTTGTATTGGGAGATATCAGAAATGCCGGTTAATAGAGCTTTCCAGTTCATAAAGTGCTGGATAACACAGCTTTTACTGTACTCTTAATATTAATAATATGAATAATCTTCCTCACGTAGCCTGCCTTGAACCCAGTAGGCACGGCAGGGAAAAGAAAGCACCACCCCAGTTTATAAAAGAGTTCTGTGTTTATTTCTGTCGTTTTCACCCAGCGCAACAGACAAGAGATCCTTTTGTGATACACTAAATCTTACTTCAACTCCCCCCCCCATTCTCTGCAGAAACGTACAGCCCTCTGGGATCATAGAGAACAGGGACCAACAGGCCGGTCAAAGTCATTCTCGCATCTCGTCAGATCGCTCCCGTCTTGAGGTTGCTTTGGCAGGCCAGAAATGCACTTCAGATGGGGCTGGCAGAGCGGGAGGGCTGTCCCGCCCTACGCCTCAGGGACACAGTTGGAGCAGCATGTCCTCCCCACAGAGACGGAACCAAGGGTGGACTCTCTCCCCGCCGAAGGAGGCCGGTGGGAAAGTGAAGATGGGTTTCTCATTGTCTGCGTCGAAAAAAGACACCCGCCCCACTTCGTAGTCCAGCAAAAGCCCGATCCTCCTGGGGTCCCAGCTCAGATAGAGGGTGGTCAGAGGGGAGGTCTGAGCCCAGTATTCGCCCATGCACTGGGACAAAATCCAGATCCCCCCCTCAGAGCTATGGCTGATCTCTTCCTTCCTCCTCACAGACTCTCTGGCCACCCCCACGGCCCAGCATCCCCCATCCCCCACCTCCACCTCCCAGTAGTGTCTCCCCGAGGTGAATCCCTCACAGCCCAGCACACAGGGCTGAGCGTCAAATCTCTTGGGATTGTCAGGCAGATACTGCCGTGTGTCTCCCCATCTCACACTTCTCCGATCCTCCGACACCGTGAGTTCGGGGTGAGCCGTGTCTGGATCCAGAGTCACATTCACTGGAGGGAGAGAGAATCAGAGGGTTAGGGGCAGAGCTCAGCTTTGGGGGACGCTGGGACCATTTCTCACACGCCCCAGCAGCCCCGTCCTCGCTGGGACACTCCCTGATTTCCTGCCTCGCTGTCCTGGGTCCCAGGCAGCTGCCTCTGTGCTGGGGTTGAGCCAGGATTTCACTGCAGCCTCCTCCTGCCAGAATCTAGAAGGGTGCTGTTATGGCTGCCCCTCTGCCTTCTCCCCAACTCCCATCATCAGGGACGGAGCAGGGGAGGATGCCCGGATGGAGGATCAGCTCTAGTTGCAGTTTGGGAACCCACCTCACGCAAGGAAAGAGAAGGGGCAGCACACAGACAAGAAATCTGGCAGTGGGAGGAGTCAGAGGCACCAGCTGGAGAGACCCCTCCCCACCCAGCCATGGGGAGAGGGGACAACCCCCACCACGTCCGGCCGATCCCCGGTGACATGCGCGGCTCGCAACACAGCAGCGCCCTCTGCTTACAGGGCTCCGCAAGAGTCACCCCAACCGCCTCTGCCTTAGGGTACGTCTACACTACGGGATTAGTCCGAATTTACGGAATTCGATTTTATGAAACCGATTGTTTAAATTCAATTGTACGCAGCCACAGTAAGCGGATTAATTCGGCGGTGCGCGTCCATGCAGAAAGACTAGCGTCGAATTCCAGAGCGTTGCACTGTGGGTAGCTATCCCAGAGTTCCCGCAGTCCCCCCCGCCCATTGGAATTCTGGGTCGATATCCCAATGCCTGATGGGACAAAAAACATTGTCGCGGGCGGTTCTGGGAACATCCTCCCCCTCCCTACGTGAAAACAACGGAAGACAACCATTTCGCGCCTTTTTTCCTTGTTGAACTGAGCGGACGCCGTACCTCGGCAAGGATGGATCCCGCTCAGCTCAAGTTTGCAGTCATGAACATTGTAAACACCACGCGCATTATAGTGCAGTTTATGCTCAACCAGGACCAGAAAAGCCAGGCGAGGAGGAGGCGGCTACGGCAGCGCGGCGACGAGAGTGATGCGGACATGGACATGGACACAGAATTGTCTCGCGCCACGGGCCCCGGCGCTTTGGAGATCATGTTGGCAATGGGGCAGCTTCTTGCTGTGGAACGCCGATTCTGGGCCCGGGAAACAAGCACTGACTGGTGGGACCGCATAGTGCTGCAGGTGTGGGACGATTCCCAGTGGCTGCGAAACTTTCGCATGCGTAAGGGCACTTTCCTGGAACTTTGTGACTTGCTTTCCCCTGCCCTGACGCGCCAGAACACCAAGATGAGAGCAGCCCTCACAGTTGAGAAGCGAGTGGCGATAGCCCTGTGGAAGCTTGCAACACCGGACAGCTACCGGTCAGTCGGTAATCAGTTCGGAGTGGGAAAATCTACCGTGGGGGCTGCTGTCATGCAAGTAGCCAAAGCAATCGTTGAGCTGCTGCTAAAAAAGGTAGTGACGCTGGGAGATGTGCAGCTCATTGTGGATGGCTTTGCTGCAATGGGATTCCCTAACTGTGGTGGGGCGATAGATGGAACCCATATCCCGATCTTGGCACCGGAGCACCAGGGCAGCCAGTACATAAACCGCAAGGGGTACTTTTCTATGGTGCTGCAAGCAATGGTGGATCACAAGGGACGTTTCACCAACATCAACGTGGGATGGCCGGGAAGGGTTCATGACGCCCGCGTCTTCAGGAACACTAGTCTGTTTAAACGGCTGCAACAAGGGATTTACTTTCCAGACCGGAAAATTACCATTGGGGATGTTGAGATGCCCATCGTTATCCTTGGGGACCCAGCCTACCCCTTAATGCCGTGGCTCATGAAGCCATACACAGGCAGCCTGGACAGTACTCAGGAGCGGTTCAACTACAGGCTGAGCAAGTGCAGGATGGTGGTAGAGTGTGCCTTTGGACGTTTAAAAGGTCGCTGGCGCTCGTTACTGACTCGCTCGGACCTCAGCCAAACCAACATCCCCATTGCTATTGCAGCTTGCTGTGTGCTCCACAATCTCTGTGAGAGCAAGGGGGAGACCTTTATGGCGGGGTGGGAGGCTGAGGCAAACCGCCTGGCCGCTGATTACGCGCAGCCAGACACCAGGGCGATTAGAAGAGCACACCAGGAAGCGGTGCGCATCAGAGAAGCTCTGAAAACAAGTTTCAGTGCTGCCCAGGCTCCTGTGTGAAAGTTATGTTTGTTTGTCCCTGTTGAAAACCCGCCCACTTGATTCACTCATTCCCTGTAAGCAACCCACCCTTCCCCCTTCCCCCTTCGATCCCAGTTTTATTTAAAAAAAAATAAAGTCAGTGTCGTTTTCAAATTACAAATCAAGAACTTTTTATTAACGGGGGGTAATGAACATAGGGAGAGAAATAACCAGGTAGTCCGGGTGGGGTTTGGGAGGAGGGTAGGAGTGAAGGAACAGGGCAGGAACAACATTCAAAATAATGAGAGCCTTTTGCTCGGGCTCTCTAATGGGGTGGACTGGCAGGTTGCACGGAGCTTCCCCCCCCGCGTTCTTACACGTCGGGGTGAGGAGGCTACGGGACTTGGGGA